>JABCPV010000011.1:0-415799 GCA_016584345.1 Suillus ampliporus | reverse complement strand
TCCAAGGAGGAAATCGGCGTATGGACTATGAGACCAAGGAGTTCGCCTCAGAGAACCAATTCAACAGTAAGCGCATCGAGTCCCTCAACACCCTGCCCTTGTTTCGTGTGCGGTTGTCAAGTCAAAGCTCGGCGACCAGTCCTGCCTTCGCTGCAAGTTTGACAAAGATGATAAGACTAACCATCAAGTATACTACTGGAGTGTCTTGACGACAATGGCGAGAGCATTACCACACGAGTTCGATGAGAGCCCAAAGAAGTTGGAGAGTCAGATAATTACGTCGTCAGCCCCATCCTGAGCAAGCTCTATAGTGGAATGTGCCAGTGAGGCCGGGAATGAATCGCGGAAAGCCGTGAGGCGCATGAGCCCTTGTAATTATCTGGACAAAAACTGCATCTCAGTATCCGTAGCATGAGTCTTACATTTCAATCTTTCTTGGTGTGTTGTGCAGATGCGTGACAAGCCGACCAGCTCAATCTGTCATCGAAGTGAAACTGCTTCATATCAATATGCTCATACTACTCTCCAGCTGTTCTGTCCCCTCGAATCCACAGAATACTGATGATGTTTTACATAGTGCCTGACATCGACGCCGGTGGGCCATGACAAGGTTGGCGTGTGAGAATGACACGCCAACTCCAAGAATATCAAGTGCATGGCTCGATCGATGCCAGATTGAAGAGAAGCGCGGTATCATACAAAAAGGGACACTTCGAAAGGGACAGTCATGTAGCAGAGCATATGAAGGACGAGATTTTAAATCTTCAATTGTACTGGTAAAATGCAATGTTTGGCAACGATAAAATTAACGATGGCCGTCGGTATATTCAGGTGATGTACAACAAAAAAAGCGCCAGAAACGAGACCACCGTCCAGGCTGCCTGATCATTGCATCAGGGTGGGAGTTTATTGTCGTTGTAGCTCCGGCAGTAGTAGCGACCAGCGGGTGTGGTAGATGACATAGATACAGCAGCCTGTGGCTGGAGGTGAGCCGCTCCACTAGATTGCTGTGCGATACTGCTCTGGGGAGGCCGTGTGCTACCTGCAGCAGTATTTTTCGACTTCAATGGAATTGGCCTGCGTTTCTCTCTCGCTGAAGCATTCCTCTGTATGATATTAGGTGTGGTTCGCATATTTAAGGAAGACGGGAAACATACACGTTTGCCTTGTGCATATGGGACATTGACTACCGCTGAGCGGCGCTCGCGCAACTCGATCTCTCCACCACTTGGTCTGCGCTGTGTGAGAACGTTTCGAGCCCAGTCGAGAGGCCGGGATTGGGATGGCATGTCGTGAGCATCGGAGTGGGTGCGGCGGAATAACGAGGTAAAGCGGTCAAGAAACAGGCTCCCATGCGGTGTTGATGAAAGACTGGCACGATGATGACCTGCGAAGGATCGACGTCTCTGAAAGCATGGAAGTCAGGAAAACATTGAATGAGACGCTAACGACGTACGTGAGAACGATCTGGTAGGTCGTCAAAAACCCTGGGGGTACCCGATGGACATGTTGGCGGGGCTGAACCGGACGTCGTGTAGCATCATCCTAGAACGCATACGCTCAACCGCAACAAGATGTTTATAAACGTGCCACGTACATTGAGTAACGCCTTGTCACCGTCCTGTAGCTGAGTCTGGGAAGGCGCGTTCAGTTTCTCGAATGAAAGTAAATCCCTGTAAACTGACATTTGGATCCAACAGAAGATTGTCAAGGCCAGCTTCTTTAACAATTGCAGAAACATCCCAGGTGTACGTGTTGTTGTCACAGCAACCAGTAGCTAATAACTTTCCATCCGTTGAAAATGACACGCAAAACGCTGACTCTGCAAGTCGGAGGGGCAAACTAATGGGCTGGCCGTTGTCGAGGTTCCACAATTGCACTGACTGGCTGGCCGGTGCGCTTGCGAGGATGCGGCCATTCGGAGATATTGCAATGGCCCCGACACTGGCGCGTTCATACAGAACGGTAATCTGCTGCCATGTTGTGGTATTCCATGTCCGAATAGAGCAATCGGAAGACCCAGAGATAAGGGTCTTTCCGTCCGCGGTCCAAGCCAGCCAATCCATTGTATGCTCATGTCCTTTGAGAGTGGCAACAAGCCTCCGTGTCTTCGCATCCCAGATTTTGATGTACTTGTCTCCAGCAATCGCAATCAAGGCTGTGTCTGGCGAGTAGATGTGTCCCCACACGCGTTGGTATCCGGTCTCGAATGGACCGAGGATGGTCTCCCCGCTCTCCACGTCCCATTCTCTTGTTGTCCCTTCGTGCGATCCGCTTAACACTCGTCGACCATCTCCACTCCAGCAGACAGAAGTCACGATGTTTGTGTGCCCTATCCATTTAGTGATGACCTTGCCTGTGTCGATATCCCACAACCTCACTGCACCATCGCTACTCCCACTAACCACTTTCTTTCCGTCTGGGGACAACGCTATGGTCCACACGCGACTTTCTCCATCCCGCCAGTCTTTCCCTATCTGCTTTCCGCTCTCCAAGTTCCATACTCGAAGCGAGCCATCCCATGAACCAGTGATGATCCGCTCTCCGCCTGGCAGGTGTATGACACCCCTGACAGTGTCGCTGTGTCCTTCAAATTTATGGCGGGGCGTTATCGCTGATGCGTGATGCATCCAAGGAATTGGTGAAGACATACTCCAGAATTCCAACTACCAAGCGCAGCGCAGTCTCAGCTTTCATCCATCAAAGTCCAAAGTCGTCACTTACGAGTATATATTTCTCAGCAGGACCGGACGTGTGGACACGAAGACATGATGGGTGTTTTGGTCAATTCAGCTTGTCGATGTATCTTTTACATGCGGCATCCTCGTGTCCACTTCACAGCATACAGCATACAGCATACTTACTATAATAGGCTGTATAGTAGCTGTAGCGCCCAGGCCTCGAATCGCATTCCGTCAGTCACAATCATCAATCTACTACAATGAACAGGTGTACGCCTTCCATGTGTCCCGTTCAATTTACCTGAATCGATATCTCGTATCCTCACTGTCCCATCGTGACTTGCGTCTGCCACTTTCTTACCGTTCGGCGCCAATGATATGTTGAAAGTCGCCTCACTGCCCTCGTCCTGCCAGATATCCCTTACCTGTGCAAAGCCAGCTCTCCAAGTCCCATCCTCGGAGCGAGCCCTCCTCTGAGACGGTGATGAAGTGCTGTTCATCGGGCATGTGCGAGATTTCCAAGGCACGAGTCCCGCTATGCATCAACTCTTTTTTTTTTTTTTTTTTTTTTTTCATTTTCGTGAGGTATCGAGGACCGCAGTTTCCAAGGATTGAGGAAGCAGTGTGTCCATCGGAAGAGTGCGCTTGGAGGTATGCAGACTCCAGGTTGATGGCGGCGCGGGTGGAAGAGACGAGCCATTCTATTTTTCCAACGTTTCTCCCGTCTGATGCGAATAGATGTGACCTTGTTGAGAGAGCTTGGATGTGCACCACGATCCACAGGACCCGACGAGCAATGTCGAGAGAGAGCAGATACACCTGATGTCGTAGTAGTAAGTTATCGGTGAATCGCCTCTTAGTCCCACACTAAGTGGCACCTCGGACAAGGACCCCAAACACCCTTCGAGGACACTGCGTCCAACGGCGCCACCACACCAATCAAACCAACCAAATCTCTTCCAGAAAAGCCCAGAAAACTCCAAACAAATATCAATCTATAGACCTTAGTCCAGCATACCTGCAGGACGAAGAAGCACCAGTACCGGAACGGGTCCCCCGGGCTCTCGCACCATTTCCCCAACCTACGGCACGAACACCCGTAATACTGTAAGGACACCAACCTCCCAAAAAGACATCGAAGTCCTACCCAACCAAGTGATGGACTCGGAAAGTGGAGAGAAGTATTTCTCGAAAACTCTCTTAAGCCAAGTTGGAGAACCTTATACACTCACACACTCAACCTCGATTCTATTTCATATCACACAGATCACCAACTCTATCCCCCTTCCAGTCACCTCTGCCATCCATGCTGTTGCTTTCATTTTGCAGAAACATGCTAAGGTAGACGACATCCAAATCCAGCCACATTTTGTATCACCTCCACATACAGGTTATTTCACAAACATACTGCACATTGGAGCCTATTAGCATGCAAGAATGCATTCCAGATACCTTTGGCTACAATATGATGGAAAAAAGAATATTTATTTCCTGTGATGTTATTTCGACTTTTATGAAGAGTGTCCAAAACACCTTGAATAGTCTTCAGACACAGTCTGCCAGAAGAGCTGCAATGTATGGCCCGAAGATAGGATGCACTATCACAAACAGCTTGTTGCACTATTCCGTCCCAAGTGAGGTCGGTCCATGCAGAATATATATTCAATGGAAGGAGTCCTTGATCGCGAGAAGGCGGGTATGCCGATGGAGTGGTGCTGTGGTCAAATATCGACAGGAGCAACGGTGTGATATCGTAGGAGATGAACCATGCACCACATTGATCGAGCGACTGTCCCCAGAACTGGAGGAGTAGAGAGGATCAGGATGACATCATTGATGTTGAGCGCATGGCTCACCACTGACTCGTTCACAATGGATTCGATTAATGACACGGGGTGGTCGAGGACAGATATGGTGTTGAAGATTCCCCTGTTCCGTCTCAACAGACAAGTTAATTAAACATGACTGGGGCCTCATCGTAAGTTTGAGGTGGCATCAGAAGGAGAGGCTTGCACTAAAGAGAGGGACGACCGTGTGGAAATGTCCTTCAACAGATAAGGGATGACCAAGAACTCATCAAATATACCCGCAGGCGGAGAGGGTCCGTCATAGAAGACGAGTTCTGAGACTGCAGCCTATAGTCATAATTGCGTATATGATGCGTGGTAGAGGAAACAGCGAAGACACATACCACACCAAAAATGTTATTATAAGTTGTGATGATTTGTGCCTTGGGATCTGTGATATTCGCGAAGAAGTTTGCCGTTGCTTGATTCTATAGTGGATGTGCCAGTGAGGCCAGGAATGAATCGCGGAAAGCCGTGAGGTGCGTGAGCCCTTGTATTTATCCGAACAAAAACTGCATGTCAGTATCCGTAGCATGAGTCTTACATTTCAATCCTTCTTGTTGTGTTGTGCAGATGCGTGACAAGCCGACCAGCTCAATCTGTCATCGAAGGAAACTGCTCATACCAATATGCCCATACTACTCTCCAGCTGTTCTGTCCCTCGAATCAACAGAATACTAATGGAGTTTTACATAGTGCTAGACATCGACGCCGGTGGGCCATGACAAGGTTGGCGTGTTGGGGCAGCAGCATCCAACGATGAGAATGGAGACAACTGAGGAACGACACGTCAACTCCAAGAATATTAAGTGCATGGCGAAAGGGACAGTCATGTATCAGAGCATACGAAGGACGAGATTTAAATCTAATGTACTGGTAAACTTGCTGGTAAATGCAATGTTTGGCAACGATAAAATTAATGATGGCCGTCGGTATATTCGGGTGATCTACAACAAAAACAGAGCCAGAAACGAGACCACCGTCCAGGTTGCCTGATCATTGCATTAGGGTGGGAGTTTATCAACGTTGTAGCTTCGGCAGTAGTAGCGACAGCGGGTGTGGTAGATGACATGGATACAGCAGCCTGTGGCTGGAGAGGCACGTTCAGTTCCTCGAATGAAAGTAAATCCCTGTAAACTGACATTTGAATCCAACAGAAGATCATCAAGGCCAGCTTCTTTAACAATTGCAGAAACGTCCCATGTGTACGTGTTGTTGTCACCGCAGCCAGTAGCTAGTAACTTTCCGTCCGTTGAAAATGACACGCAGAACACCGACTGTGCAAGTTGGAGGGGCAAACTAATGGGCTGGCCGTTATCGAGGTTCCATAATTGCACTGTCTGGCTGGCCGAGGCGCTTGCGAGGATGCGGCCATTCGGGGATATGGAAATGGCCCAGACACTGGCGCGTTCATACAGAACGGCAATCTGCTGCCATGTTGTGGTATTCCATGTCCGAATAGAGCAATCGGAAGATCCAGAGATAAGGGTCTTTCCGTCTGCGGTCCAAGCCAGCCAATCCATTGTACTCTCATGTCCTTTGAGAGTGGCAACGAGTTTTCGTGTCTTCGCATCCCAGATTTTGATGTACTTGTCTCCAGCAATCGCAATCAAGGCTGTGTCTGGCGAGTAGATGTGTCCCCACACACGTTGGTATCCGGTCTCGAATGGACCGAGGATGGTCTCCCCACTCTCCACGTCCCATTCCCTTGTTGTCCCTTCGTGCGATCCGCTTAACACTCGCCGACCATCTCCACTCCAGCAGACAGAAGTCACGATGCTTCTGTGTCCTATCCATTTAGTGATGACCTTGCCTGTGTCGATATCCCACAACCTCACTGCACCATCGCTACTCCCACTAACCACTTTCTTTCCGTCTGGAGACAACGCTATGGTCCACACACCACTTTTCTCCGTCCCGCCAGTCTTTCCCTATCTGTTTCCCGCTCTCCAAGTTCCATACTCGAAGCGAGCCATCCCATGAACCAGTGATGATCCGCTCTCCGCCCTGGCAGGTGTATGACGCCAGAGACGTATCCGGTGTGTCCTTCAAATTTATGGCGGGCCGTTATCGCTGATATGGTCATGCATCCAAGCAATTACTGAAGACATACTCCAGAATTCCAACCACCAAGCGCAGCGCAGTCTCAGCTTCCATCCATCAAGTCTAAAGTCGTCACTTACGAGTATATATTTCTCAACAGGACCGGACGTGTGGGCACGAATATATGATGGGCATTTTGGTCAATTCAGTTTGACTTGTCGATGTATGGCATCCTCGTGTCCACTTCACAGCATACAGCATACTTGCTATAATAGGCTGCACAGCTGTAGCGCCCAGGCCTTGAATCGCATTCCGTCAGTCATAATCATCAATCCACAATGAACAGGTGTACGCCTTCCATGTAATATGTATGCAGGACCCAGGAACGATCCTCGCAGTATTATCCCGTTCAATTTGCCTGAATCGATATCTCATATCCTCACTGCCCCATCGTGACTTGCGTCTGCCACTTTCCTATCGTTCGGCGCCAATGATATGTTGAAAGTCGCCTCACTACCCTCGTCCTGCCAGATATCCTCTACCTGTGAAAAGCCAGCTCTCCAAGTCACATCCTCAGAGCAAGCCCTCCTCTGAGACGGTGATGAAGTGCTGTTCATCGGGCATGTGCGAGATTTCCAAGGCACGAGTCCCGCTATGCCTTAACTCGTTTCGTTCATTATAGCAAGACCGCGAGGGCGGCATTTGCCAAGGACCCGGGAAGCAAGGCATCCATTTGAGGGCTGTGTGTAGACTCCAGAGGGTTTGATAGTAGCGTAGGGAGGAGAGACGACTCATCCTGTTTCCAATTTTTCTGCTGTCTGGTTCGTGCTGATAGATTGTGAAGGAGCGATTGTCTTCCCTCTATATACATGGTCTGGCTAGTCATAGGCCTGTCTCAGTTTTCATTGCTTGCTGGACTGCGTTGAGCCATCGAGATATTTTTATGCAGAACGGTTGTCCCGAGAGTGCAACACTGCGAAACGCTGTGTGCACAACACGTTCTAGGGCTCGCTAGTCTTTAAGTCTTTACTCAAATTGTTTTCCTACGTTCTCGGGTACCATGTAGCCTGGGGTTGGGTCATGATACACATGGCAGCTAGCAGCCTGACCTACACTCAAAGACAACTAATTACAGACAAGGTACCAATAGAGTAGCTATATGGAGACATTTCACACGCCAGAAAGCTTATGACGAGACAATGTCCAACATAGGGTCAGTGACCCCAAAGGACCACACTCTGAAGCAAAAATAAAAATAAAAATGGAGACATTTCAGCTGAAAGTTCAGAACTTAAAACCCCCCGCCAATCCCATGACATTGGTCGGATCTACAGCAGCTTTGATGGCCTGCAGCCGCGGCACATTCTCCCCATAAATACTGCTCAGCGGCGTGTCAAAGATGGCATAATTCCCGTATGAAGCTGCGTCAGCGACATCCTGCCCCTCAGCGATGGCCAATTGCCGAAGATAGGATGCACTATCACGGGCAGCTTGTTGCACGATTCCGTCCGAAGCGGGGTCGGTCCATGCAAAATAGATGTTCAATGGAAGGAGTCCTTGATCGCGAGAAGGCGGGTATGCCGATGGAGTGGTGCTGTGGTCAAATATCGACGGGAGGAACGGTTCGACATCGTAGGAGATGAACCATGCCCCGGAAGGAGCGAGCGACTGTCCCCAGAACTGGAGGAGCAGAGAGGATCAGGATAGCGTCATTGATTTTTGAGCGTATGACTTACCTCCGACTCATTCACAATGGATTCGATTAATGAAATGGGGTAGTCGAGGACAGATATGGTGTTGAAGATTCCCCTGTTCCGTCTCAACAGACAAGTTAATTAAACATGACCAGAGCCTCACCGTGAGTCTGAGGTAACGTTAGAAGCAGACGCTTGCACTAAAGAGAGGAACGATCGTGTGGAGATGTCCTTCAACAGAGAAGGGATGGCCAAGAATTCATCAAATATACCCTCAGGCGGAGAGGGTCCGTCATAGAAAACGGCTTGTGAGACTCCAGCCTATAGTCACAATTGCTTAGATGATATGTAGTAGAGGAAACAGCGAAGACACATACCACACCAAAAATGGTATTATAAGTTGTGATGATTTGTGCCTTGGGATCTGTGATATTCGCGGCGAAGTTTGCTGTTGCTTGATTGACAAGGTTCAACACGTTTGCAGTATACATGATGACCCCACCCTGATGCAACCAGACCCGTTAGCAGCTAATTTCAAGATAACAAACAATTCTCTTACCCAAACTTGCGATTGAGGGAAGGTCTTTAGTGTGAATCTAGTAACTATGCCCTGATGGCGGTGAGTATATAGAACACATAAATTCTGGCGCGTTTCCCTACGAAATTATTGAAACCACCCTAAACATATAAGTCAGTATGTCCTAGATATCCATTAAAACTTAGATCACCCTCAGACCAAAGAATAGATCCGGGTCAGAAGCTCCGGTAACATTTAAAACAGTACCGTTCGGCATCGCTAACTCAAAGGACTGCACGGTGTCAATCGTCAAACCGTACTGATTGGAGAGCCATGAATATCCTAGGATCTTGAGTACACACTACATCGAAAAGAATGGACAGTCTTACCTCCACCGAGAGTGAAACCAGCAACGCCGACACCCGTTACTCGACCACCAACAACGTTAACCCCGTACGGCTCCAAGGCGGCATACACGTCGTCCCAGACTAGACCTGCGCCGATTGTGGCGGTCTGTGACTGTGCGTCATATGTAATATCGGAAAAGCGAGACATAGCAATTTGTACGCCCGTTGTCGATGAGAAACCAGGGTTGGACGCATGTCCACCGCCCTTCACCTGTAGAAATAGAATGAAAAGGATAGAGAAAGGTGTATTGTGCGCCAAACCTACCGCAAAAGGAGTCCCAGTCTTGCCTAAGATTTGGAGCTTGCAAACGCGTAATTCAAAACAGAGTAGCAGGCGGCGTAAGCTCATTACTTACCGCTATGCCGACATTTAAGGACGTTCCTGGCTGAAAGGAACATTCAGAAATCTGCGAGCTTGATGATGCCCAGTGACTGATGTCTTGCATATAATTAACAGAAGCTACGGGGGATCAATCGATGCAGGTACGCAGAACGCGAACGACGAACACTCACCCTGGTCGTACACTATCGACGCTGAGGATACAGATGCTGCAATTTCTCGGCATGTCTCAATCATAGATATGCTGCCAAGCAATCCATATGAGCTGGGCAACGACGCAAACAACGCGGCAGTCGACAAGAGCGTACTGAGAGATACCCGACCAAGAGACGCCATATTTCACAATTGCTGAGCAGTGGAACGTGTTTGGTTTAAAAGGGGGAGCAAGAAGTAGATTACTTCCGGGACCTTGCTTCTAGGTCAACTCCATCGAACGAAATAACGTTCCATGTGCAATACTGGATAGTGTAACTCGCAATTCTAGCTCTCTTCGGAAGAGGTTAGTCCAGAGTCACTCGAGGGGATAGACTGTTTTTGATGACGGAGCCCAAAACAGGGTATCGGCTGTTCTTGATGATTGGGCCTGAAACAGGAGGGTATCGGGACGATCATGATGTTAGTGATCGGGGCCCTACATACCCAAGGCTTGGTTTGTGCTCTCCGCCAGTTTTCTGTGGCTTGTTCAACAGTGGTGTCATTGGACACTCATGCCTCATAGGTTGCCGTCTCTGAGTGTACTGATAGTACCGACTCGGCAACTAGTACGAGCTAGTACTGAAGAGGTATGGGCAGTAAAAACCTGAGTGCTGTTACATCAATGACGTCCTCGGAATTGCAGGTTTCAAGGAGGCTGAATGGCACACCTGTACATATACGGCTCACCTAATGACGCAACGTACGAAGGCCATTTACATTAACTAACGTGTGGTGGCCTGATCACAAACTCCGATGCCTTTGTGTTCCGGCTACCTATATGGTTACCGCATATGAAATCCAGAAGACGGGCCGAAAGGCCCGTAGTTTGGTTCTTTGCTTGACGTCTTTGGGCTTGCGGTCTAGACGCAAGACTCGCGAAAGCAATGTCCCAATTTTGTAAACTTTTCCGTCGATGGGTCAACGTTTGTCGCACCTGCTGGCTTGCCCGGTTGGGAAGCGGAGTGGATGGTGTGCACGAACCAGACTCCCATTGCAAAAGTAGATACCTACGTAGAATTAGAAGTACAAGCGGTCGGGGTAGTGGTAGCTCCCTGACGAGAGCTTTCGCAGGCTCGAAACCGCTGCCCTCCGCTTTACTTACCCCTGCCGACCCTCGTTGTAACAGCGCCCAACCCTCGGGGACGGCGGAGTGCAGCAGGTGCGAAAGGGGCGGACTGCCTAGTACGCCGACACAGACCTCGTTTTATGCTGAGGCCACGTTCCTCGGCCGCTAGAATACAATCTAAGTGGGCCGTATTATAGTCGGATGAACGATGAACGAATTTCATTGGCCGACTGTAACAGCAACCGGATTCTTCGGCAGATGATTGCATTTTGATTCTATACAAACATTCCCGCTACCTCAGTTAGGGAGTACTTGGGTTTTGTAAGGCGACTCCAGGGACTTCGATCTGGCAGCTGTGCAGTGGCGGTGCCGCAGAATGGTCTAGACTCTTTTGAAGATTGCCCTCGCCAAGCGAGCGTTCTGGTGCGGCCGCATCAGTAGGGCTGCTCAATTCTTGGGCTCAGCTCGCGGGCTCAGCCCAGCGGAGTTGACATCGCTTAACGTTCGGCAGGCACCCGGCATCCATCAACACCCACAAATAACGCACACTCCGTTCCGTTGGTCATCGAAAGTTATTCAGTGCAGGGGAAACCATCAATGCATCACTAGCGGCCTAGGTAACTTCTGTTTGAATTTTGGGAACACCAAGAACTTGACCTTTAGTTCCCGGAATGCTCTGTTAACTCGACGATAATACTTGAAAACAGAACCATGTCCAATTGCCAATTCTTTTGCCACTCGGAGAGTGTCAGATCCACGCATCCCATAACGAAAAAGAAAACATCCAAGCTGATACTTCACGTGTCGCTGTGGTTTGGTTCCGGTTGAAGTAAAAATTGGATCATCCGCTAGTTTTGCAACCAGCCTGTCGAAGGCGTCTCGACTGACTCTGATTTAATTCAAGTTCACGAAAAATCATCAATTCATAAAACTACACTACACACCGAAAATAGTGTCGAAATTCACGATTGGGACTTTGCAAGCAGCATGAAAAGAAGTCCTTGCACCAAGGAATCTGATTGTATGGCCCTCGTGAACCATCACCAGTGATAGATGCTGCGAGGAATCGATATTCGAGAGCTGCCATGAGCAATGCATCAGAATCCGACAGATAATCATCATCATCAAGGTCATCTTCATTGGCGAGTTCATCGAGGTCATCGTCATTGTTGTCCAGCACAGCCGTGAGCCCCATGAGGAGTTGGGCTTGCCCTGCGGTTCAGCCTGTGTTGGTTGCACCATGGTTGAATTCACGCATCGTCGTGGCTGCATCGGCACACTCTCGGCAGCGTCGCGGACCCTTTAAAAATGTCGATATTTGACAAGTGAACTCCGCTGGGCTGAGCCCGCGAACTGAGCCCAAGAATTGAGCAGCCCTAGTAAAGTGAGGATAATGTGTCATATGTATCAGCATCACGGTATGTCACGTTCTGAGTGCAACTGAAACGGATATCATTCTTCCATTTGATGTGCCTACTAGGTTCTGCGTGGATTGGTACTTAAGTTTCCGGGTCTGTCCCATGTACTTAGGTTTATTAGTTCTCCAAGAAATCTCCAAGCATACTCTTCATCCGACGCCGATATTATTACGTCTGACATTGTATGTGTGCATTGAAGTTTCACGTATTCGTGTATTAAATATCGAGAGCTGACCTAGGTTGACCTTCGCTCATCGTTATCGTAGATTTCATCTGGCAACTGCGCCGCCAGCCACATCTGTACACCACCCAGCACCATGAAGATGACAAATACGGCGTTTCCATAAAGAAGATTGTGTTGCTTTGAAAATGCAAAGAGCGAAGTCGCTAAAGCTGGCCCAACGGCGCGAGCGATTGATGTGCAAGTTTGGCCAAGACCGTTGATAGCGCCAAGCGTATTCTTTGAAGGAGCAGAGGCCGTGATAAACATGAAAATGGTCGCTGGAAAAAAGTTGGTTATTTGTATGACAAAACTTCATCGTAACGCGCACCAGATGCCAGACCGAATCCAACTGTCAGGACTAGTTGACCAAGCAATACAAGCATGATTGCATAATCGATTCCCCTTACGTGTACAAGCCACGAGATGACTGGAAACATAGCCATGGCTGGGATGATGCACGACACTGACATGCAGAATTGACGCTTTGGACCGAGCCAATCAACAATTTTTGCAAAGAAAATTGCTTGAAAGAGACCATCCGAAATTCCAATTATCGCTAACCATGGGCCAATGGAAGAAGGGGCAAGACCAAGACCGCCGAGATGCGGAGGCGTCGATAAGAAGAGCGGCATCAGAGTCCGGAGGGCAATGTTAAGCAAGGAGAGGATGGCATAGTTTGCGATTGGAATGACAACAGTAGGCGTGAGCAGAGATCGGATGGGCATAACTGCCATGGACTCTTGCGCAAGTGCTTCTCGATCCTCGATGTTGGATCCGCTTGAAACGCCGAGAGTAGTGGATGTCAACTTTGGTTGACGTTTGCTTGGTAATGTCTGATGATTTGAGCAATGTGTGATGAAACGGGTATTTAAGACCTACTTCTTCTAAGAAGAATAACAGCATGGGATAGGAGAGGACAACGGGAATAGCAGCCGCTGCACAGGGCAGAAAGTATGGGTATTTGGCCCAAAACGGATGAGCGAATAATTCGGGCCAGTTATCTTGTGGACGCGCGAGCATTCCGCCCATTAGAGGGCTAGCATGCTGATTTCATCATTACCCATCTCCATAGTTGACACGTCCACTCACCCAACAAAAATTCCAACCTTCCAAGCGACCGGCATCAAGGCAAATGCCTGAGCCATATTCGTAGAGTCTGTCAATTCAGCAACTATCGTTTTCAGGACTCCAAGATTGCCATTCAGAACACCGCACAAGCAGCGGCTAGATACGCCAAGAAACCATGTTAGCATTGTATTTATTGCTCCGGCTGAAGACATACCTAACGACAAGAGTCCAGAAGGTAGTGGAGAGGCCGAAGCATAGCATCGAAATGCAGGTTCCGAATAGCCCGATAGACAACACTGGCTTGCGTCCGATGCGGTCGGACAACCGATTCCACCTTAGCACCGTCAGTGCCTGCGTGACGAAAAAGAGAGATTCCTGTCGATCACATCCGATAAGTATGAGAGAACCATCATTCCCGCAAGCCGTAATATCGATGACCTACAATTATTCCAGCATAGTATCCTACAGCCGCCTCATCGCCTCCCGTGATGTCAAGTTCTCTAATAAGCTGAAAGGCGTCCAAAATCACTGTCCGGCGATCTCAATGTAAAGCCATACCTGATTGATGTACGGGAATATAGACATTGAAGCGATAGGTTCTGTGATGTGCAGCATCAGAAGTATGCCCATCTGGAATTTTGGCAGAGGCGTTTTAGGCCTTTTCGAGGCTCCTGCATGGATCAGAGGCGAGGTCTCGCTTGCTGTTGGAGGAGAGTCGGCAGCGCCCATCATAGCTGAAAACACTCCAGGAAAAGTTTTTCTTCGCGAGTTTACTAGCAGAGGGTGATGGAGGATGCAGACACAGCGAACTGAACTTGTCACTGCACGGCAGTGCATTTATAGCCCTGCCGGATCACGTACTAGTATTACCACGACATCTAATTGTGGTTAGCAGCTGGCTAGCAATATATATCGACTCGGCCGAGCTGGCGGCCAACCAGGCTATAATGTCATTTTATTGCATTAATACAAGTTAGTTAGAACACAATTGCAATGCATCCCTGAAGCTCGAGGGCTTTTATACGGGGTTGGTCGGAGAATTACCAGGTGAAAGGTGGAAGTATTTTCGGAATCAGAGCGCTTTCTCGGTCCACATATGGAGTGAAGTTTCGCGGAGTGTAATCCTAGATGAGATCTGGAGATTGAGTGGAGTGGACTTGGTCAGTCAATCGTTGTTCTTTGTCGACGCCATCGTCATCTTCGTCGTTCATGACGAGTGACGCGCGGACGAGTGGCCTGTTACCGTTCCGAAATACTTCAGTTCCCAAATCGAAGAGGAACAAGGTACGTGCAAGGATCAAATTACATACCAGGCCAGGACACCAGTCACCGGCCTTCAACACGTAAGGCACATATTCTAACAAGAATGCAGAAGTAATATTTACTAGTGACGTGACTGTCCTGCGACGCGGTCTCCCTCGCCGTTGAGGGTGCCACTGCAGACAACGTTCGCATCTTCCAGCGTATGCTCAACTACCATAGCTAATGCTAAGTGGCTGCGTCAGTGCTGCGTCACTGTTGCGTCACGCCGCGTCACGACCGCGGCAAAATAGCCACGCCCGTTGCTGGTGTAAGACAAAGATGAACTTCAACCTTCTGCGAACCCAGGGCAGTCGTATTCGCTCGCTTCTGTCTTCGCCTTTTATCCTTTCGCCGCCTATGCACAGCGCAGAAACACTCTACTGCTACCAGCAATCTGGATCCTACCGAAGTACAAAAATTATTCCGGTATACAACAGGACGTTGGTTATACAACGAGCGGGAGCGTACGCAGTAGTCCTTGTTTCTACAGCATGGTCGCCTTTGACACAATTACAGAAAATAACTGCCGATATGTCAAGTTTGATGTCGATCATCTAGTCTCCTTAACGTCGCCTGCAATGCAGTGGGCGCGCGCAGTTGTACTGAAGTAGCAAAACTAAGTGAAGGTGATGAAACCAGTTTCAGCATGTTTTCTTTTATGCCGAGTTTATCTATTCCCGTTAGGTTCTTATAACAAGGCCTTTCGTCTCACGTTCGATAATAAGGCCCAAGTGATCGCGCGCATACCATGCCCTTTAGCTGGACCATCCTATCTTACAACCGCGAGCGAGGTGGCAACGCTCGCGTTTGCTCGCGAGGTCTTGAATCTACCTGTCCCGCGTGTCCTCACATGGAGCGGAGCTGAAAGAGGATCGACGAACCGTGTTGGTGCCGACTATGTAATAATGGAGGTTGTCCCTGGTGTACCCCTTGGCATCCGTTGGCACCAACTGGCTGGGCGCGAACAAGTGTTGCCGTTAATGCGCGCCATGTTGGATTTTGAGAGTCGAATGGAGTCTGTTCGTTTCTCACAGTATGGCAGCCTCTATTTTAAAGAAGATGTTGTGCCTGAGTTACAGACACGTCCGCTCTTCGCCGGTGAGGTAGATGACTCACTGAAATGTTTTGCTGAAAAATACCGTATCGGGCCGTTGGTTGACCGTCATTGGTGGCGGGGAACGAGGTCACAGATAGCGCTTGATTGGGGACCCTGTGAGTAGTAACCATTTGTATCACCTACTGTCGTTGTTTTACCGTCCTGCATTCAGGGCGTGATGCGACATCGTACTACTTGGCTGCTGCAAAAAACGAGCAGAGACTTCTCGTTCAACACACCCCTAATTCGGAGATACCAAGTTTACGCAGGCCGCCGATGCACCCTCGTGAAACGCATCTTCGATTGTTGGACATGTACATCCGTGCGATACCGTTGGTGCTCCCGCAAGACTCAGCCCTTAGCGCCCCAACTTTATGGCACCCTGACTTGAGCCTTGGTAATATCTTCATCTCCGAATCACACGTACCCTCTATCCAAGGTGTCATCGACTGGCAGCACGCTGCTGTTTTACCCTACTTTCAACAAGTGGCCTTACCACCCGCCATCGTATATGACGGCGATCTTTTCGACGTCCGTTTGGATCCACTTATTCTTGCTTCTTTACGTGAACTTTTGGACACACTTGATCCGGCGGAACAGGAGGAGTACCGCCTGCATCACCAGCTAGCGACACGACACAACTTGTATCAGGCTTTTATCCGCGGCGAGCGCAAGCGCAGACACGCCGCGTCTAGCCTACCGCACATAGAAGAGTTGATCATGCTGCCGACGTACGTCGTGCGTGCGTGGTCAGACGGTATCCTCGATTTACGCCAATGTTTGCTCTTTCTGCGCGACAATTGGACCAAGGTTGCCCCCGCTGGTATGCCTTGCCCAATTGAGTTCTCCCAGGATGAAATTGCAGAGCATGAGCGGCAGTGGCATGACTTCCAGTCTTACCAGACAGCTATTCGACTCGTTAATACAAAGCTTGGCTGTGAGGGAGATGGCTGGGTGTCCCACGAGAGTTACGCGGCTGTCCTAGAGAGTCTGGAAGGCTTGAAAGAGTCGTGGCGTGAGGACATTAGTGGCAGTCCTTTTCCGTATCGGGATGGAGAATACTCCTATTTTTTGTCGTAGTGCCTATCATCCGCCGAGTGCGTAAGCCTTCAGCTAGTTCGAGTCTCATCTGTTCGAGCATGCAAAACTTAGTAGCACTGGTTCCAGCTTCACCACAGAATCGATTGCTTTCGTCGTCGAAAGGATACACATGAAGACGAAACCTGAGCTCTATGGTATAGCAGAATACACATCAAATCAAATCTTCGTCGCCGGGAATATCGAACCCTGCAGCATGGAGCAGGGTGGCAAACTGTGGAGGAATTCATCAAAATAAGAAGGATTGTACTGGACAGACGAACGAACCTGGACTTTCGCAATGGAGCGAACTTGGCTGAGGTCGTAGCCGGGACGCTCGCTGAGATCACCTGCAGGAATATCAGTTCTGCGATGGAAAGGAAGGGGAAGGTGCGACTGACCGCTGTTGTGATACATGGGATCCGCAACTAAGTAGATGCGAATTAGCACGTTGATGAGGATATATATTTGGGGCTTACTTGGGCCAGCACGTTCGAATACTTGGGTTGCGGGGTATCCTTGTTCGTGGAAGGACTAGAGGAACATAACACGAGTTGGCCTGTGGTTGGGTATGCGTGAAGTCATAAGACTGACCTGGTGGTCACTGCAACATGCCGCAGTGTAGCCCACAGTAAGCTCGGGGCTGTAGATGGCTGACATGTTGGAAACAAGTTGAGCCACCTCTGAAGTACCGATGCTGTTTTGGAAGAGGTCGTTATGCGCTTCAGCTAATTAGGAAAAAAGGACGCACTACATCGGAAGTGCAAGTTGAGGAGGTTCGCCAGGGGCATGGTACCCAAGCATATCGGCCTGAATCATTACAGTGATGTTTGCATCCTTCTCGCGCATCTCGCCTGAATGGAATGGTCAGATCTCTGATGCGCAATGACAGATGGTTTACTCACGGGCGTAGGCCTTTGAACCGTACAGGCCTTGTTCCTCGCCTGCAAAAGCGACGAGCTCTACGTTGCTGCGGAATTTGACACCGGTGTTGGCAATGGCACGTGCGATTCCAAGAAGGGCGATAGTGCCTGAGCCGTCATCATTTCCTCCGGGAGCCTAGCATCTATTCAGAGCATGAACATGGGAGATGCGGATAGAGATATTACCCTCTGAGAACCAAAGGAGCCACGGGAATCATAATGCCCGGAAATGAGGACAGTGGCTGTTGTGTCCTCCGACGCAGCATATTTGCTATAAATTCGCTAAGTAAATGCTAGAATAACGAGTAGATCTTACTTACCAGGCTACGTTCGGTGCGAATCCGATCAAGAAAGACTTGAGTTCGCAAGTTGCGCCCGTCTCCTCAAAACGCTCCTTGAGCCAAGCGGCGGCGACGCGTGAGCCCTCTGCGAAAGAGTGACGGGAGACAATTCCAGACACTCCATCCTCACCGGTGAGCCACCTGATGTCGTCACGCATCTGGGCCAATGAGATGCTATTTACGACTGATGAGACAGTTGGGTCAAAGCGAACAGTCTCGAGGAGGTTTCTGACATGCTCGAGAGCAGGCTTTGGAACTGGGAGATACGACGCGGGTTGCTTGGGCAGAGTGTATGGCTTCCAGTAACGAGGGAGCAACGCCTCGATGCTGGGTACTAGACTCGACTCGACGGCTATGAGGCCATAAGATCCTCCTTCAGCTTGGATGTTCACCAAGTGCAGCTCTACTCCAGGCTCATCTGCAGCAGACAGTATCTGCTGATAGCCAGACAACTGTTGTTCGCCTCCCATGGCGTGTCCGTCTTCTTCCAACCACTTAAAGAAACCTTGGACCTCCGCCTCATACTCTGGAGTCACCAGAGCACTATCGATAGCCGCCTCTTGCAGCCATACGAGTTGACGGTCACCGTTGGCTGCATAGGGAATCAGAGAGGCCTCTTCTAAGCCACGGAAAGAGCTATCTTCGAGGCATGCAGGTGTGAGATGGAAAACGCTCCGTCCTCCGTATGTTCCATAGAAGTTGTCCGATAAACAACCTGGTGTGGTTTCGACGGTTGCAATGTTTGGCGTATATGGTGTGATCAACAGTAATGCTGAGGCAAAACTAGCAGTTGGGGAGAAGACCATGATGGTCTGCTGTCAACGAAGAGCGCTGTGGCACTTATCAGTTGAAAGCAGGTTGTGTGAGATCTGCTTCGAGAACGTGACCAGACGCTTTGGGGCACTAACTACCAAGAGTCTGGGTGACCTCGTGAGTATCTCCCAGGTAGAAGCAACCGGAAGGGAGCAGAACGGAAGCAATAGACGTCCATCATATATAACGCAATACCGTTATCGCAGAGTGGCTGTACTATGTACGTAGTCTCCCCTAGCTATATAGAAAAAGGATAGAAGAAAGAATAGATTGGCTGTGCTCGAGCTCAGCGGCAAGTAGCAAATTTAGCCTTTCCTACGGACGAGGTCGATTTTGCAGGTCGCGGAGCGAGTACTTAAGTACTTATGTCAGGCTTTATATGGGCTGAATCTCGATCTGTGAATCATGAACTACATCAAAAATATTACAATCTACAAATATCACTACAGTTAAGAGCATCGCATGTATGTGGGGTATAGTGCCTCGACATGATGAGATACAGGAGATGAATGGTTGGTTGGTTGAACCTAGGTTGAACAGGGTTATACAACTGAGACGGTGCGCAGCTAGGGTCATTATGACTACAGACAGCCAGATTAGGATGTTAGGATCAGGCAAAAATGATATGGGTCGTGTGACTGGAATCAACGATATGAGACTTCGTCGTCATCGTCGGAAGCGACTGGGTAGGAGAGAATGCTGTTAGTTGAGGAACGCTTCATGTAGTGGGGCATGTTTCGGTCCAATTCTGATGGAGGGACGGCGAGGACCAAGCGGAATGCATCCTTTCCGTTGAGGTAGAATCGATACAGCCGCTTCTCGCGAATGAATCCCAAGGACTCGTAGAGGGAGAGAGCCGGTGCATTATCGTATTCAGTTTCAAGAACGACCTAGTTAGGTGTTAGCAAAGCTCCGAAGTCTGGATATCAATCACGAACTTCATCCACTCCATGTCGTCTCATGACATCTACTGATCGTCTGACCAACGTGCTTGCTGGAATCGGCGGGTAAATACCGATGATTGGATAGTAGGAAACGTTGGTTACAGCGTACCTACACCACGTTTGCGCCAGCTCTTGTTGACACTGAGCATGGCGATATAACCTCTATTCGAGGCATGTTTGTGCATGCTCTGCTTGCACACGATGACACCAATCGGCTCCGACGATCCCGCAGGTATTGCCTGAAGGGGTACGTCTGGGCATTCATTTCAGGATAGAAGGGGGGTCGTAACACGCACGAGAAAAGCTAGTTGTGGCCTACGTTCGAAGGTAAGTCAGTCCGCGAAGCGAAATAAATGATAACGGAAGACTTACCATTGATGGAGGAAATAACGATACGTATATATGACATACGGTTCACTGAGCTCACTCTGAACGAGAGCCATAATGTGTGGTAAATCAGATTCCCCTACATACTGTCTGTACAATATTTCAGTCATTGTAGTCAGGAGCAAGAGCGGAAACACGACTCATCCTTGAGGCGAGCACGCGAGCGAACAAAGTCCATGGCGCGGTCTCCGGTGGACCTTCAATATTCCCACGCATACAAGGTGCAAATCCCAACGAACGCCTTGTCTTGCACAATATCTGCGCTATGGAGTCAATATCGCGACTCAGAAGCGTACTTTTGACAAGCCTTAGCTCTCGCGGACATGGAGAGCAAGAGCTTTTTGACGAACTCATGATGAACAAGCAGCGGTTGCTTGAGCTGTTCGAGGTAGGACAGAGCAGTCAACAGGAACAACAAGAGCTGCGAAGTGGTGAGCGCTTTGCATTTGCATCGACGCGTAAAATTCAATTATTTCTGCAGGACGGATTACGATCAATGGCAGGTCATTCGCGGTCAACGCGGATTTTGCTCAGCAGGCAATATTCCTTGCTCAGCAGCTCAAATCCTCCGAGAAATACATCGCGAGCATACTGCATTCCGTCATGACCGAAAATCCAAATATCGGCACAGTGGGTTGCATGGAAGCCACAGTCGTCGAATACCATCAAAGGCGACGTCATCTGGTCGACTGTCTGCGTTACATCTTCGAGGCTGCAGAGCTGGCTGAGTTGCCAGATGCACCACGGCTTTTCAAGCGATTGGAGGCTTTCGCTAGGCAGGAACTCGTCCTACCTGTGAGAGGGCCAGGGGGAGAGGTGTCGCTGGCATTACGAGTATTCAAGGAGCTGGAGAACCTGGGGAACGCAGTTGCACTGGCGCAACAAGCAAAACAATGTGCAATGAGCAATACGGTAGCTCCTTCTGGTGAGTGCTGCCACGGGGTTGCCCTGCTGTTGATATCTGATAGACCATTTTTAAAGGTGGTTCACCCACTCTGGGTTACGACATCCTCAATGCACGCTGCGACTCACTTAAATACGAGAGACGATACCTTGCCACAGTCTACTTCCAGATTGCCCGTCTTGGATGTCTCACAGTCTCTGACATCCGGACTTCGCTCGACTGGCTATCCGTGAATGCCAACGATGCTATGACATTCTATGTCCTCACCGCCATTCTGGCTGCCTTTGATTTGGTAGACCCCTCTTCTGTCGGTGGCAAGAATCGGCAACGCCTGGCTACAGACAGCGCAATGATAACATACATGAAGCAGAAGCTCTCCCGCACAACGGAATGGAAAGATACGGGATTGAAAGCAACCGTGTTACTAAAGTGGACTCTCCTCTTGACGGAGACTCGTCACCGAGATCCCTCTCTGGAGGCCCGGGAGGGTTTTAAAACATCAGAGCTTGAGACTCAGATTTGGAACGCCGTCCAGGGCGACACCTTCACGTACCTCACCACAGCGCTTATCCAGTTGCAGCAGAGGTCGAGAAACTCCCCAGCCACGTCATTCGCTGCCTTCATTGAGCTTACCCCTGAGCAGGAGCAACTGAGAGAACCGCCCCACGAAGACTTTAAGCTCGCCGTTCTGAATGCTTGCGATGCTCTCGTACGCTCGGTGATCACCTATGCATCTTCAGAGCTACGCAAGATCAAACAACGTCAGGAGGATATCGTTCTCGCCAGCGCACGTTTGTTCCGCACATTGACGCATTCCGGGCAAGACTCAGACTCTCAAGCAAATCCACGCAACGATATCGCCATGTTATACTCGTTCATCGGCCTTCTATACTCCATACTCCCTCCCGAACGAGCTCTGCAATTCTGGGGGGCTACGCCTATCACCGAAACCCACCGTCTCACCTATCTGGAGCTCACGGAGACCAACGAAGGAAGGCTTCCTTCTTTCCTTCAGTGGGCAGTCTGGTCCACGCAAACTCATGATGTCGTCATGACCACTGCGCTATACGATATGTTGTCTGGTTTAGCAAAAGGCCAACAATGCAGCGAGCTTGCATATAACTTCCTTGCTAGAGGTGGTGCAGAAGTCGTACCGGGGAGCAGCCTAGCTGCAAGCTCGTCGCACTATAGTGCTGGCTCAGCCGTGTCCTGGACAATCATATTTGCTCTGCTAGAATCCTGGTCAGCTTCATCCGCCAGCCCCAAGCCCCACCCGCCTCCGCAACAGAGCTTGGGGGCATCATTCAGTGGTTTCAGATCATCTCATTTCGCCGAGTCTCAAGCTGCATCACAGCAACAGCAGCAACAGAAACAGGTTGTAATAGGACCCAACGATGTTTTGCTTGCCCAAGCGTTCCTCCGCCTTCTATCTACAGTGGTTTCATGCTCAGTCGCTGTCCGCCTCGCGGTCTCGGGAAACACGCATTTCAGGGCTATTCCAACCCTGGTCTCGCTGATACCTCTCGGGATACCCTTGGAGCTGAAGGGAGCCATCTTTGACGTCCTCGCAGCATTCTGTGAACCTGGAGCGGGTGTTGCTGGAGTGGAGATATGCAGATCGGTGTGGACGTTGATGGAGCGATTGGAGGTCATAAACGTTCGCGCAAGTTCTTCCCGTATTGGAGGAGTGTTACATCCTGTCAAGGGCGTCGAGGTGGAGCTGGACGAAGTTGAATCTATTCACAAGCTCTATCCCGCTACGATCCCTTTCCTCAAACTCCTCAGTACCCTCATTCACACTCCCAAGCGTCTTTCGTTGAAGGACCTCGTTACGGATTCGGAGCCGCTGAACACCATTCCCGATGCCCTTGGTCAACCATACCGTCTTCCTGGAATTGCACCTTACATATCCTTCGTCATCGACAATGTCTTCGCTAATATTCCCCGGAGAGAGTACAGGCGACCTTCAGATAGGTGGCAGATGAATGACTTGTGCTTGTCCTTCGTCGAGCGAGTCCTCGCAAGCTATGACCTCGAGCTGCTTATCTCGTCAGGTGAAGACGTCGTCTTGAAGCGGGAGGCCATCATTCCCCTTCTCGTCCACCCAGGATATGATGTCATGCAGCGTCTCCTGACGAATTCCCTGTTGCAAACCAGCATCCTAACATACATCGTCGATGGCGTGGAAGGCTTTGAGAAAGGTTTCGCCGATGAAGAACCGCACTTCAGGAACACGATCGTGCGTGTTTTGCGGATCGTCCACCGCGTTCTGGACATCCAGGATATCTTCCTTGATGTGCTCGTGCCGCTCCTCACGGAGTTTGATAGCTCGCAGTTTGTCGGCGTCGCTCACGCTCGGTCATACTACACGCGTTTCGATCAAGCGCTGTCGTATGGCACGCAGCATATTCCTGCGATCGCTACGTATGTCGTGTACCCTGCATACCCTGAGCTCGTCCTTCTCGCCGTCAAGATTGTCACGCAGCTGTCATCGTCGGTCAGCAACTTAACCACCCTCGTTGAACGCAGCAACGACTCGGACCGTATCCTCAACGGTTTCAGGCAATTACTCCGCGTTGAGTCATTTGATGATGTGGATGCTAGCGAAACGCAGGCTGAGCAGGGGACCGGCGCTGGCGCTCCTGATAGAGAAGCACAAGAGCCACTCGATCAGGCGATCAGGCTTGCGATCCTCGAATTGCTCATCCAGAACACGCGTCCAAACCGTCCATATCCTACTATCGGGCATTTCCTGCTATTCGGTGGCCCAGAAAACGAGCATCAAATCCAAGATCCGCATGCATTGGGTGCGCGCGGAACGTGTGCCCATGTTATCTTTGACCTCGTCAACGCTGGTGTCCCAAGAGTGCACGGAAAAGGCAAAGAGCGTGAACGTGAACGTCGACTTGCACGTCAAGTTGATCCATTGTTTATTTCTATCCCTGCTTTAGCAGAGCGTTGCTACCAGGTGATCCACCAGCTCTGTGTGCACCCCCGGACATCGGAGTCTACTATGCGGTACCTACGCACGCGAGAAGACTTCTTCGCTCGACATCTCGCAGCCATACCTTCCAAAGCCCCAGAAACGCACGAGGAGCCTGTCATCGAGGTGCTATATCATGACGGTTCTCGCGTTATCACCAGCGTATCAGCTCTGCGGTCGTTCATGGGTGTACGCTCTCGCATCCTTGATTTAGTATCCCTTGACCTCCACGTCCTGACCCGCAAGGGCCACCACAAGGGCGTTTTGGAGGTTTTGCAGATCATATTCGGCTCAGAAGCCATGCCTGGCGAAGATGCGCTTGAATGGGATGTGGATGCCCTGCAGCCATTCCAGGAGATGGGCCAATCGCATCTTCGGATCATCGAGTCCGTTCAATCCCTTAGCTTCGATTGGTCAGACAGTCTAGCCGTTCATCCTGTCGACCTGGAGCTCCTCGGTCAGCTGAACCTCCAGTCCTGCATCCGTGTGGATAGCACCGGCTGCGAAGTTGTTGATAGATCTGCGCTTGTTGTCCCTGCTGACACTCGCCCGACGTTCCCTCCATGCCCAAGGCCGAATCACCAATAACGTGCATGCTGACAAATTGAACGCTGAAACCTCGTACGTCCTGGAAAGCTGTGCGATCGAGAACCATCGCCGTGAGGTCGCTTTTGCTGTCGCCTACCGGATACGAAGCGTGGTGGAGGTTATTGGACATCACCCTTACCAAGTGCTTCCAGCGTCTGCCTCACGACAGGCGTGAAAACATGCTCTTCGACTTGTTGCACGTTCTACCGACTGCTATTCGTTCCTCTGATATCCAGGAGCCTACCGCAATTCTGCTTTCGGAAGCCGTGCTGTCTTGTATCACGAAGCTACGCGAAGATCGACGTCATCAAGTCATGCTTCAGTCGGCTGGCGGGGACACTGATGCAGGTTCTTTACCTGCAGAGAGACTGTATGCGCTTCTTCGCAGCATCCTTGACTGCATCATGGACAACAACCGGTCCGAGTTGGTCCGCGGCAACCTATACGCCTCTTTGATCAATTATTTCCACCTTATCGGAGGTAGTGATCAGCGGCCTTCGGGAGAGGCGTCAATGGAGACATTCGGAAGGCACTCGTTGTCCATGTCGATGTCAATGTCGATGTCTCTCTCTTCTCTCACCTCGCGCGAAGATTTGTCCCTAAGTGAATCACGATCCATTCGCGGGACGCCGACGCCTGCAACGAATGACTCTGCGCTAGAGCTGGGTACGCTGGCCGCTTTGAAAAGCGTGCTGGAGAGACTCGTCACGATCGTATCTCGGGATTCTATCGATGGTACTGAAGTTTGGAAGACCGTCGCATTCATGCTACTGGACTCCCTCTCCCAGCTATGCCGCTCGGACAAGTCTCGCATGCTCCTTACGTCTTTGGTTCGCTACGGGATTTTGTCAAACTTCGTTCAGGGACTCAAGGAAGCGGAATCGCAAATGCAGTATGTGCTGAAACCAGACCCGGGTACGTGTGCAGTATGCTTGTATCGTGAAGAAACTGAAGAGATGATGGATGTAGATGATCTGAATCCTCTGTACGTTTACGAGGCGAAGATGTCCTTCTTGATACGGATGGCACAAACAAGGCCGGGGGCGGAACGGTTGCTCGAAGCTCGAATTTTCCCAACCCTGAGTCAATGCGAATTCTTGGATACGAGACCAGAAGCAGATCAGTCGTTTATGGGTATGTTGAGATTTGTCGTCCTCGGAAGGACTTCACGTGCTGAGTTGTTTATGAAGATCAGGACTCTTTCTTGCCTTCGGCCATTCAACGATACCACCAGATTTTCATGCCGGCACTTCAGCTTGTTGCTGGGATGCTGACGACGTTGGGAGTTCAGCATGCAACAGCGAGTAGTCAGGTAAGCCGTATCGTTGCTGTCTTACGGATGAGTATTGATTTGCCATCAGGCACTTGACTTTTTATCTAGCCATCGAGAAACGATCATCATTCTCCTAAAAAACGATTCTGAAGAGATCGGCCTGTCGATCGTTCAAGAAATTCACCTCGTCGTGTCACTGTGCAGAAGCGTGCTGACCCTCGTTCCAAAATCCGAGCTAGTGAGGCACCTTTATATGCTTTGCGCTCCTCGGTCGCTGACGATGTTGTTCTCAAGATGACGACAAATTCTGTGTTTGGTGGTATTCACGGTGCTGTGTTGGGTCTTGCAGCGAGGTGCCTTGGAAACAGAAATTGGAGTCAAGCGGTGAAACCTCAGACGGATGCTGAGGTTTTGCAAGCTAGCGTCTTTTCCCCTGGGCATGGATCGGCCACTCAATTTGACCTAGGTTTGAGGCGGCAAGAACGGTTGCTCCTTAAGGCTATCGTGGAGTACCTGGGAACTGCTAGTGAATTCACTGGTAAGTTGGTGGATGCTTAGTTGGAGCGCTTGTTGATTTTTTTCTCAATGTAGAGCCTGAGATCACGCTGGTGCTTTCTCCTGTGGTCACGGTCCCTCGACATGATGAGCGGTCGTCTCGTTTCGTAGGTAAGTAGCGGTTTCCTTTGTGCCATCCCTCACAATCTTACATGAAGTGGTGTAGCCACCATACCGACGGTCGGCGATGCCATCGATGCGCTGAATGGACTTTGCGAGGATCTTACAGAGACGTTGAAACAAATAGCTGACCTGTCTGCTGAACTGTCCTCACGAGATCATATTCGAGTCGATAACATTCAAGAGGTACGTTTGCATGTCTTCCTTGGGTTTTTTTTGTGTTTGAACATTTCGTTTGCGCAGATCGTCAGCGTGTCTGATCCCGCTTTCTTGCAAGATCTAGACATCGCGCAGAAGAGGTCGTTGATATTCAGAGAGTATGAGCGGCTCAGGAACGAGGCTCAAGATGAGGTCAAAAACATGCTCGGTGAGAATCGGTCTCAATTTACTATTGCTGGGTAATATTCACGAGCGCATAACAGGTACTACTGAGATGGTGTTATTGTTGCTGTGGCGTCATCTGGTGAGCTATGTGGAACGTGACTCGTCGAGCAGTGCTACCTCGGCGCCAGCCATGAACATGAGGAGCACCCTCCGGCTTCTTCCGCCTCCAGACTCTGATTCGTTCAAGGCGAACGCGGGCAAAAGATTGGTTGGTGCGCTGGCGAGGCTATCAGTGCTTGATTTGGTAAGTTCGTTCGCTTGTGTTCGCGTGGCTTTTGGTGACAGTGATGTTCCTGTCAGACGGTGGAAACGCTAGGAAGCGAGTGGCAGTCATACCAGGGATATATTGAGATCATGTCGCGGAGGTTAAGGGATACGGTTGGGTTGCATGAGGCTCTGGAGTAGATGTTTCGTTGTTGTAATCGTTTGTCGTTTTCAAAAGTATCGCACTGCGTTCACTGTGGACTGATGGACGTCGTCGGAATAAATCATGTGCAAGTATTTAGATATCGCATGTGAGGATACAGTCGTGTCAATTGGGTTTCTACCGTTGGTGTTAGAACGGTAGTAGGCTTCCTGCTCCTCGAAGAGCGACCTGTCCACCAAAACGTAATGTCTGTGTGCCTCCTGGGAAGTACGCCAAGACATATGCCACCAGAGCTACTACCTGGACGACGCCTGCTAATAGCGAACCCAAGTACGAGTGGACCTAAGATGGGTGTTAAAATCGAGCGTTGTGGTGACGAAGGACTACAGACTCACGCTGATGGAGAAATAGAGGGTCAAGCCCAAGCTTGAGAAGTAGACGAGGGTGAATGGTAGTCGTTCTTTTGAAACTAAATGTTTTGCGTGGTTTATTGGCCCGATGAGGACTGAGAAACTTGAATATGGTGGTGCAGTCAGCTATCATCGGTTGGATTGAAATGAGATGGAAGGACGTACCCGAACATCACGAGTAAGCTCCCCAGGCTGCGAGGGAGTTATCGATCGGAAGGTGAGAACGAGAGCCTATGCATACCTAAATGCCAAAGCGAACTTTGCGGGATTGATTGCGAGGAAAGGGAGGGTCATGAAAGCGACGAAGAAGCAGACTGCTGCGCCTAACAAGCAAGCACCGAACCCGAGTAGTCTGGGGATTAGGGTATGTGTTGAGAGACACCGGTAAGAGTGACTTCTGAACACGTACCTCTCCCAACGTGATAGCGCAAACCATGCCTCGTCTTCGTTGGAGCGTTCATTGGATCTGAGAGGAATGTAATCGCCTGCTACGGCGTTATAGAAGCGCGAGAATGGGTTTGAGGATGGGAGTGGTTGCTGGGTTTGTTGAGAGTCGTCTGTGACGCCTCTGGCCCAGCGGAACTGGGAGAGATTGGCTCTGAAGCTTTGTTCTGAGGATGGAGGCATGATAGTGTTGAAATTAGAGTAGTAGTATGTGAAACGACCCTAGTGTGTGCCTTCACCAAACTGGGATATGTCATACATGTCATATTGGTTCCACTCCTGCTGCGGCAGCTGCAGCCTGGGCCTGGGCCCTGCAGCTGGCACATTTCATATCTCGTAGGATTGATAAGCAAGCTGGTATCGTAATGTTGTACACTTATTGAAGGTTAGAGGTGAGTACCCAGAATTGAGTGTCTATTAGTGTATATATATCATCGAACATATACTGTATATCGGAGCGGTCGTTCTCGAATTTCGATCGATGTTCCTCATTTCATGCATGTCATGCTCCCACTCCTGCTGCGGACTGCTGGTACATTTCATATCTCACACGTAGGATTGACAAGGTGCTACCAGAATGATCTACATAAGGTTGGAACCAGATGCTTCCGAATCTCGATGTCATGTACTACTGAGGCCTGATCACGGACGGAACTTTGTCTCTACAAAACGACGTCTGTCATACAAGATTCACGAGTAGATCCTGTCTTCCATGTAGAGCTCTCATTCTATAAGTTATAACTTTGAATAACATCGGAATGAAAAGCTGACATAATAGATCAACGTGCGATACAAAGACAGCTTGCTATTTTGCGTAAAATCGACAGCTCCGGACTCTCGAGTGAGTGATGTTCCTATATGCGTAGGTCAGGTGCTGGCTCGCGAAACTCATTGGGAATACAAATACCTTTGCAAGTTTCTGCCCTTCATATAGAACAACGAGGCAAGACCGCAAGCCCTTCAAACACCACTGCCTTTCGAGCCAGGAGAGGAGATGATTGTTCCAGAAAGCCGTAAATATCTGGTTGAGAGTATTGTCCCACGGGTTGGCAACTCGCGATAGATGAAAGCCCCAATTTTGACAAGCGTATTTGAGAGCATCAGAGGCTGATAGACTTCGTTCCCGTGCACCATTTGCAACACTTGAAAAAGCCTTCATGGCGCGGATGATTTCCATGTCTGGTGGGAAACAATGTCGTGTTAAATGATCTGGCAGGTTCCTAAAGGCCAGGAACACCGGAAACATCAAGATGTCTGGCAAGCTTTTGAACTGCTGAATTGCTTGAAAAGCTGGCTGCAAATGCGATTTTCGGACAATCTCGAATCTGTTGACCGCTTCCAATGTGCTCGAGAATTCTTCCATTGTCACCCAGACAGACGCCGCAGGAGTTGACTGCCATGCTTGACCATGGGGCATCTGGAGCCATTCTCGCCCGCTCTGGGTCTGTAGCCACTCTCGCCCGCCCTCGGTCTGCAGCCACTGCAGCCCGCTCGAAACCTGCAGCCACTCTGGCCCACCCTGGGTCAGCAGCCGTTCCGCCCCGTTCGGGGTCAGCAGCCACTCTCTCCCACTCTCGGTCAGCAGCCACTCTCCCCCACCCTGGGTCAGTAGCCACCCTCGCCCGCTGTGGGTCTGCAGCCACTCTCCTCCGTTCTTGGTCTGTAGCCACTGTTGCGCGCCCGGGGCCTGCAGCCACTGTGGCCCGCCTTCGGTCTGTAACCACTCTCTCCCGTCCGGGGTCTGCAGCCACTCTCTCCCGCTCGAGGTCAGCAGCCACTCTCCCCCACCCTGGGTCAGTAGCCACCCTCGCCCGCTCTGGGTCAGTAGCCACTCTCCTCCGTCCTTGGTCTGTAGCCACTGTTGCGCGCCCGGGGCCTGCAGCCACTGTGGCCCGCCCTTGGTCTGTAGCCACTCTCTCCCGTTCGGGGTCAGCAGCCACTCTCTCCCGCTCGAGGTCAGCAGCCACTCTCCCCCACCCTGGGTCAGTAGCCACCCTCGCCCGCTGTGGGTCTGCAGCCACTCTCCTCCGTCCTTGGTCTGTAGCCACTGTTGCGCGCCCGGGGCCTGCAGCCACTGTGGCCCGCCCTCGGTCTGTAGCCACTCTCTCCCGTCCAGGGTCTGCAGCCACTCTCTCCCGCTCGAGGTCAGCAGCCACTTTCCCCCACCCTGGGTCAGCAGCCACGCTCTCCCGCTCTGGGTCTGCAGCCACTCTCCTCGGTCCTTGGTCTGCAGCCACTCTCTTCCGTCCGGGGTCTGCAGCCACTCTCTCCCGCTCGAGGTCAGCAGCCACTCTCCCGCGCCCTGGGTCCGTAGCCACCGTCTCCCGCTCTGGGTCTGTAGCCACTCCCCCCCCCTTCGGTCCGTAGCCACTGTTGTGCGCCCGGGGCCTGCAGCCACTGTGGCCCGCCCTCGGTCTGTAGCCACTCTCTCCCGTCCGGGGTCAGTAGCCACTTCCCCCCGTTCGGGTTCAGTAGCCCGTTCGGGGTCAGTAGCCACTCCCTCCCATCCTGGGTCTGCAGCCATCTCTGCCCGGTCGGGGTTTGCAGCCATTCTTGCCCGGTCGGAGTCTTCAGCCACTGCTGTCCAGTCGGAGTCTTCAGCCACTGCTGTCCGGTCGGGGCCTGCAGCCACTCTGGCCCGCCCTGGGTCTGCAGCCACTCTCCCCCACCCGGGGTCTGCAGCCACTCTCCCCCACCCGGGGTCTGCAGCCACTCTCCTCCACTCGGGGTATGTAGCCACTCTCCCCCACTCGGGGTATGTAGCCACTCCCTCCCGCCCCAGGTCTGTAGCCACCTCTGTCCGGTCGGGGTCTGCAGCCACTCTCCCCCATCCGAGGTCTGCAACCACTCTTGCCCGCCCTGGGTCAGCCACTCTTGCCCACCCTGGGTCAGCAGCCACCCACAACCGCCCGGTGTCAGCAGCCACTCTCGCCCGCTCGGGGTCTTCAGCTTCTCTAACCAGCTCCGTTTCGTCCTCATATGGGGGATGTTCAGCGAATCTTGCTTAGTGAAGGGATATCTCCTGTTGTCGGGCTCTAGCGACATCGGGCCCCACAGCTGGTCCCGCGTGTTGACGGGTTCCAGTGGCGTGTTGTTGGTCGACGATAGCCACCATTGTCCACTCCTTGTCTTCTGCCAGTCCTCCCCCCCCTGCGTCCGCAGCCAGTGTTTCCCTTCTTGCGTCTGCAGCCATGCACACCCGTCCATTGTTGATAGCCAGGGTTGTAAATCTGAACTGCGATCTCCCTGAAGCCACAACAGAGCTATAAGGACTTGCAGTGGCTCCAGTGGCTGGACGATGAACGCTAATGAGTGCTTTAAGTCCGTGGACTGGTGGCGTTGCATAGCTCGACTCTGCTTCTTCAAGTCCGAGAGGGCATCCAGGAGGGCTGTGTTTTCTGTAATGTCTTGCATAACCAAGTGTAAAGAGGCATGTGCGAGCAGGGAGTGGGGAGGTGTCATATGTTGTACTTCAGGGAGGCTGCAGTTTGAGGGGTCGGAAACGTAGTCACGAACGGACAAGTGATAGATAGTCACGGGGAGGGTGCTGTCGGTAGGAATATCCATGACAGACCGTAATTGCACCAGTGTTGTCTCAACATCTCTTCCCTGACCAGGGCCAAGAAGCTCTGAGATTTGTGGGATTGGCAGAGGGTCCGCCAGGGCAGAAACAACGGACAAGTGCAAGTATGCCCGCGCGGGGTTAGCACATGTGGAGAGGATACGGTCATACAACTTGTACACCTCCGTTCCTGGTAGCAGTTTGCTCGTTAGCTCGAGCATGAGCTGAAGACGAGTCCGGGGATCACTGTGACCGTCATCGATAAACTTCATCATCGTGGACGCCACGATGAAACGTCTGCCCGCTCGGTTCGCAAGCCTCGCAAGCTGATCCTTCGTTGGCTGGGGGAAATTGGAATGGCGACCTTGCAACTCTCTGAAGGAATGTTGCAGAAAAATATAGATGTCATTGTCGACATCTGCACCGTCTAACGAGATGATGGTAGCAACACCCTCCCCAGACGTTTTCACTGGTATCTCGCACACCAGCGGGCGTAACTCTTCCTTCTGCATGGCTTTAGAAATGTGCGATTCCGAGCGACTTGTGAGAAGAATGTGGGTGACGGGCAGATCTGGTTGGCGAAGAGCTTCGCCGAGCAGGGAGATGAGATCAGCGAGCTCGCTTTCTGACGTGCATTCATCGAGGGCGTCAACAGCGAACGCCAAAGGCGGACATTCGCGCAGCCTGAGTCGAAGCCTCTGGAGAGGTCGGAGAAACAACGCCTCCATCTGGTCGCGGAGAGACTTGTCGGGGTCTAGAAGCGCAGGGTTATCGAGGATAGCTTTGTTCACCTCCCCCCGGATGCTGGGGAAATTGGTGGCGAGCTGGTAGGCAAGTGTCGCAAAGAAATAACCAGTCGTGCAGCGTTTCGTGTGCTTGCGCGAGAAAAAGAATGTACCCGCGAGTCGCTTTTCCTTGGTCCCTTCTTTCACTTCCAAGCCTCTCATCCTTTGAGCGACAGTGAATGCAACGGCAGACTTTCCTACGCCAGCCGTGCCATGCAACCAAATGAGTTGACTCTTCTCCGGGTTGTCTGATAATCCATAGATGTGGTTGAGCAGGTCCACCCGCGTCCCTTCTAAACATTTCGGATGGGGCTGGCGTTCGCGGGAGTCGTATTCAGCACCCTGAACAGCGACCTGGGACAGCTTCTGCCAAGTTCCTTCGTAATCACCACGAGCTGTCAACGAGGTCAGAGAGCGAGAGAGGGGTAAAAGATGGAAGTAATGACATTGATCCATTGACACAGGTCGACAAGGATTGGAACAACTCGGGAAGTACTAGCTGTTTCGACAGCGTAATTAGAAATCAGATGGGCAGTGGTCATCGTGAGGGGCGACGTACGAAAGGATCGAATTCTAAGCTGTGGTGTCAGGCTGTCGTTGAGTCTGTTCGACGGTACTGAGCTAGACAGTAAGACGATCAGGTTGGATGGATTGAAACTACCAGGCGTAAGAGCTGCTTGAGATCGAATGGATGGAAATTGGTTGGGCAATGAGGGCTGTAGAAAGCTCGCTCGATGGTGGTTGAAGCCAAGGACGAGTTGGGCATTAGGCGCTCGTCTGGTTGCAGGAAGACACGAGGCTGCTTAGCCCTAGTAAGCACATGATCATGATGGAAGACAGTGTTTAATCTTCAAGCGCTTACACTGTAAAGTCACCCCACATGTAGGGGTGTCAATTGATCAACAAATTATTCCAATCAACCATGTCTTAATAAACCCCAGGACCGCTACTAACGATGATGAGCGAATGGAAGAGCTGCCATAAGATACCTATGGCGGTTCCTTCTATCCGCTCGTTATCTTGTCACAAGATGATCGATCCAACACTTCATATGCTTTCCACCCTTTACTCCCACTGTCACAAATTCGGGCTCTCCGTCGTCGCGCAGGATACTATCAATGCTGACACGACGATCGTGTCCTGTCCGTTTTCACTGGTCATCGACGTGGAGCGCGCTCTTCATGCTCTGATCGCGCTTTTTGGCAAGTCAACTCTCGTTGGCCTGTAGTCATGGTCGGAAAGACAGGTTATTTGTACGTACATAGGCTTCCACTGGATCTTCCCCGATTAAAGGCACATTGAACCTGTTTTGTCCGTCTGACGTGCGCATTTGATGATAGTGCACTCAATGCAGCCTTCCTGATGTCCTTCGACATCTCCCTTACTTGAAAGGCCCTTCACCTGCAGACACACTGTTAACGCCTCTTCACTTCATGCCATCTGAACTCCAGGCTTTCCGAGGAACAAACATCTACGGCGCTACCTGTGATCGTCAGGAAAGCTGCAGTGTTGACTGGAGTCAATATCAAACCTTCATCCGCACCGTTCATCCGGATCGGGCTGAAAGATACACTTGGTACGCTCCTGCTTTCTTTCCGTACAATCCTCCAACAAGATCAGGGACAAGTATCGACATCTATTTCATCCCGCGCATTTCCATCCACGCGTCTATCTTGATCTCCTACGCTGTAGACCGCCCCTCGAGTTATCTGATCTCGCTTTCCTCAACTATTCTAGCGGACAGCCCGTTTCTTGGTGCCTGCCGTATCCGGAGGGATGTACGGAAGAAAGGGACGACTTTCTGTTTGCTCGCGCAGGAAACACAGTGTAGCTAGGGATTTTTGTCTTACTCTGCATGCTACTGTATATGTAGACTGTTTTACTATGTACTGTCAATATTAATGAGCCCGCTTGAGCCAATTTGTGGAGATATGTTGCGAGAAATGTTTGAGCATGCCTGTCGACCTTGTACGCGTCAAACGCCGGTGCTAATGCTCTCAGCCACCCGTAAAATATCAAGATTTTACCGTAAAATAAAGCATGCGCGCCGTACTTTTGAGGGTCGACACATATGATGTCATGTGCGGATGACATACTACTTATGGCAATTCTGTTATGCGTCACGGACATTCTTTGGTCACATCAACTGTCACGGTAGCGCATGCTCTCATCGTGTCGTGTCATTTCACTTCCTTCTTCATTGGATACTTTTGTGCTTCTTGGAAGTACATGGATAAGGAAACACTTTGCTAAAACTACGGATCAGTTATTGAAGCCTGCGTTACTTCCCGCCCTTCCTCTGTTCCAAACTACGCCGGCCTGTGTCTTCAAGGTAAGTTAACTATGACCGTGGAGATAAAATATTGATGTTTGGCTGAAGTTCTAGCATATAGATGCGATTCGCATTTTCAAAGAATGCCATCTTCACGATAGACACTGCCTGGTCTTCTGTGAGGTCTTGTCTACCGACATAGCCCGCCAGGACCTCAAAATCAAGGTTCAGTCATCTAGAGGATTTGCGCCTAGACATAAGATGTCGATTACCTCGTACATCGCCTCGCGAGCTTGGGCAGTGGCGAGATAGAACCTTTCCGGCCACCACGTCGCATCAGCTGTAAAAAGGTAAGTGGTGTGTCCAATAACAGGTGGGCTGCTGACGAACTGGACCACAAGATCTTGTTGGTAGGCGCCAACTCAAGCACTTGACGTATGACAGTTCGTTGGCCATCAGTGGAGATAAAGGGGAAAATCTCTCCGAAGTCGAGATAAACGTTCTTGTATACGGACGTGAGGTAGCCAGCGTCTCTCGTGTAAGGGTAACTGGAATGCAGGAGAACGAATATGGTCTCTGGGAAGGCTTTGATGATAGGTTGCATATGCGCCGGAGAAGACTTGGTCAATGTGATGTCATTGTCTCCGAGACCTTCAGGCAGATAAGTATCACGCAAGGCGACTCAGTCACACGCACCTGTGTGGAACTGGACTTTGGGAGACGTGAGTAGGGAGGTGCCGTGGAGGGGAACAAATGCTTACTAGGTTTCTTGCATTTGCCTGCGATATCGAGGACTATTTTGACTAGGTGATCGTTCAAAGCTTTGTGCTCGAAACGAATGGAACCTTTCTCCTTGAACTGTTGAGATGCAGCTGCTAGGCACTGGTAGAGTTCATCCGCGCTGCAGGGCGCTGGGTCGACGTCTAGACCGGTTCTATCTCATAAGTGAGTTGATCTGATCATTTATCCAGGCCATGATATAGCTACTTACCTGTAGCAAGCGACAGACTTGTATCCTACCACATGATCATCTGTGGCAGTGTTGTTCATGTAGGTGGTGAATTCCTTCAGGAATGTGTCGCAGAGGATGCCAATCGAAAGAGGCGAATTATCATTTGCGACGAGGATGTCTTGTAAGATGTTCTGTATATCACAACTGAGCGTTGCTCAAAGATAGGGATCACGATCTCTTACCTGACCCTCCACTTCTAATCTCACAATCCGCTTCGATGGACTTCCCGTGTACTGGTCGTGCCAATTCAAATCTTCAGCCATCTCTGCGATCCCACCCAAGCCATCGTCGAACAATATGCACTGAATCCCCGTAGGCTCCATGCAGAGCTTACACAACTCTGCATAATCGAACTCGAGTCTCTTTTTCTTGACGCCTTCCCAGGTAGCATCGTTACCTGTTAATCCAAAGAGCTTGGATAACTGAGCTACTGCACGCAAGCAAGGAAGAGTGTGGACGGCATCGTTCAAGGCGTCGCCGTGGGCCTCAGATATGAGCACTTCGTATTGGATGGCGTCGCGGTGCGTTGATTTCAGGAATGGGTGGGCATGGTTGTCGATGATGGGGTACCCGAAGGCGGCTTTTGCTAGTTCTCTGTACATTGGACCTATGGTTGATGACATACAATGTATGATGATATGGAGGGCGGAAGCAATTCTTATCTAGGGGTTTCAGCTGATCCTGGAATATAAATAAACAAACGACGTCGGCAACATCTTATCAGATCAAATACAACAACACAAAGTTGCTCCCGCTTTTCTTCCTCATGCCTGTGACAGTCGAAGATTTAGATCGGGCCATCCGAGCTGCATTCCCCGTGTCCCATCTCGACATTGAGGATCAATCAAGTGGATGTGGATCCAGCTATGCAATTCTCTTGGTTAGTGAGGTATGTATTCGATTCGAACTGTATCTGCTCATAGTTAAGGTGAAACGGAAATATTACACAGGTCTTCGAGGGCAAGAATACTCTTGCGAGGCATAGATTAAGTGAGAGCCTCAGCGTGACTTTCATTATGATATGGGATGCTCATCGTCTGACAGTCAACCAGGCACTGAAGGAAGAAATATCACAGCTGCATGCGTTTTCTCAGGTGAGCTCGGGGTCTTCTTCGTGGTTGAAACGGTACTTTGATCGATGGCCTTTCTCCAGAAATCCTTTACTCCAGCGCAATACGCTACGCACATGGCGAAAAGTGGTTGACCGATGAAGTTCTTTTGCAACAAGACAATAGCGGTGTGTCGGAAATTAGAATGACGACACCGGCATGTTTTACTTCATGTGGAGGATGGGGCCAGTAATACTGAATCACCACTATGCTAAGCGTAGCCTCCGGATCCAAGCGTGATGTGAACGTCGTCTTCTGACTCTTCTCAAGCTCGACAATAAAGACGGTTATTCCTTCCGAAGTACCTAGACTTTTGCCATTGTCCCAGTCCTGTGGCTGGCCTTCAGATGAGTCTCGATCGACTCTCCACAGACCACCACCTCTCAAGTGACCACGTGGTTTTATCAAAGCATTATGCTTCACGGTTGATATACCAATATTTGGCCCCGCTGTGGCCAGTGCCTTCAATCCACTGATAGTGTTGCACGTTACCGTTCCACAGTGAACATCCACCATGAAGCAACATAGGTATAAAGATGCTCGCGATGCGCAATAACACACAGGACTCCCATCTTCTTCTGTCAACCTTATATCGTTTGACTTACCATTCTGAATATGTCAGAACAAACTTGCGCAGCCAAAGTTATCGATGTCGATGCTCTTCTGGAAGAGCTTCGGGCTTTACCACCTCCCACCGAATCATTAGAGTGCTTTACCACATTTGAGCCTGGGTTAACCCTCCTTAGCGACGCGTTATGGGAAATCTATCGTGATTTACATGCCCAGTTGGACGAGCCAGATATCACAACATATCTTGCCGTTTGTAACAGGCTTCTCCCTGTGCTTGAACCGGTGCTACTTACCGCGGAAAATCGCAAGAAGGTATGGTCCTTCTCATGTCATTTTATGCTCTGGCTTACAAAATTCACAGCTTTTAGAAATCTTGGAGGTATGGCTTTATTATGCGTCCCTATCATGAGTTAGATGTTGACTTCATGATGTAGCTTGCCAATCTAATTTCCGAGAACTTTCTGAGCGTCTCTCTGATGTTCGAGCACCTTTCCAACCCACTTTCCGTCATCCCAGCGCATTCGTTCGTCCGAACGTGCTTGCTTGACCTTCATTGATCAATCTCTTGCGTCTCCGCAATGTGTAGATGATATCGGCCGTACGTATCCAGCCCATTTTCGACGATGGTTGTATGTCTCACGATGCCGCTACTCCAGCTGGACTCCAAACTCTGAGGGCGCAGATTCAGGAGTGCGAGGATCAGGGGCGAGCCCGCTTATTTGCTTCCGACACGCAGTGGATTCATGATCTATGGGAATCATGCCCTGAGTTCAAAGCCCTGGAACCGTGGCTGACCGAAGGGATTCCAAGCACAACGCTGGCAATAGTTGCTCAGCGATCCATGTCTACTGGCCCCACTTCCACAACCGCGAAACTCATACGGAACTCGTCTATGGTTATGGAAAACCTACGAGCGTCGATGTCGGCGTCTTCGCGCCCCATGAAGGATCTCCCACAACGAGGTGCTCTGCTTCCCCCTCAAGCTCAAGTTGTGACCGCCCTTGGGACGGTGATTGAAGTGGAGGAATAAGACTGAGCATTCAGAGAATGACGTTGACTTGCATTGCACTTCATTTGTATATCATGCACATATATTGGCACAGTTGTTGGACATATCACGGACATTCCAAAAGATTGCTACTGGTTGTATGTTATGTAACGATATAAACAGACTTAGCTGGTATTACTGAGTCTATTCCATTATGTAACACAATATATCTCGTTAACTCCGACGTCCTCGCAACACAATTATCATGCCTGCAGAACACACAACGTGAATACATCTGTGCTGACTGGGTATCAACATGTCTGCCATGTAACTAGTTCTAATTCCCTCTCCCATTTGCAATATCGCAAAGACCATAAATTTTCAGCACTCTCAAGGGGTCCCGAGGCTCGCTGTCGAATCATTCGATCTCTCACCTTTTTCAGTACTACAATGCCAACGACGGTTTTGGCAAGTTTGAGTTGCACGCTAACCTTTGATGTAGGAGTCATTCACTGGTCTTCTCGGCGACGATATTGCAACGTCCCTGTTGTTCCCGGACCTCCAGAAAATCGTAGAGAAGCAGACATGGTCGCAGACCTGAGTGATGACGTCGAGGTTCATTGCCTTCCATTGGGTATTGAAATTGCTCTGACGCTTAACCCCTAGATTAAAATATTGCAGACCTCGCCCCCCCCCCGCTTCACGGACAGAGGTACAATGCCATTCCCTATGTCGGTGCCCGTCGGAGGTGCTCACGGTCATTGTAGGAGGTGATGATCATTCCGCCGAAACCAAGACTCCCGCAGTCCTCCAGGCATGAAGGCTGGTGATGTGTGTGGTTTTTTTGGAAATACCGACGTCCAGTCTACGCTCAGACAAAGCTACGCAGTTCCGACTTCTCTACACACTGTTCAAACATTCCATTTTGTCAATACATCTAGCATACCGAAAATGCGACGACCTCAAGCTTTATGCCATGCAAATTTCGAACAAGGAGGGCCTTTGAATTCGCACTCCTCATGATCACATCCAATATCAAATGGAAATTTGCCAGAAAATTCGTGAATTGCGGTCTTGTTTTCTCTCGCCGGTCAGCTGGGCCTACGAGGATGGCCTGGAGATCTATTCCATCGTAGTATGCTTTATCTCCAACACTTTGAATCAGGAATTTAATCGAGCCTTCCACCCTTCGCTTGGTACCGTCCTCGGGTCTGCAGCCTTGCATTTTTGAACCTCGCAATCACGCCGCATTTGATTCATCTCTCCTCCCGAAACTCATGCTTTTCCATAGGTGCAAGTAGATGGTTTCCCTTATCCAATGGTAGGACTTTTTCATAACATGGATGTCTTAACACGTCCGTACATTATCATCGATGCAACATGCACGTAATTTGACGTCAGGTCCTTCGTGGTCCAGTGGTGGTCGAACCTCCGGGTCCTAGAGCAATCGACATGTTCATATAATGGTGAGCGTTCATGCCATTTCATTGCATTCTGTTGGAGTTGAAAGCAGTAGTAGACCGTTTCGCTGGTATGGCAGTGAGACGTCGTCTTGAGGAGTGGGACGATGGTGACTTCGGTGATATTTCATATCAACAATCCCAACCGAGTTCCTTCCATCAGCCATGACCATATAGGTTTCAGGTGGCGTTATATTTCGAACTCGTCGCCTTTTTTCTTTTACTGGTTTGACTGCCAGCGTGGCGACTGCGTTTGGGTCCGTTCCACGGACTATTATTGGCATCCGGGGACGGTTTCCAGTGGCCAGCCAATTCCCTTTCTAAATGCACGTCGTATGCGCCCTCATCCGTGAATAAGATGTTGACGGGGACCCCGCAGCGATTTCGGAGTCCGGACGTGAATCATGAGGCCTGTGTTTGAACATATTTGGTGTTGTTGAAGATAGAAGGCTTTGATAAACAAAGTTGTCGGGCGACATTTAGATAGTTATTGATAGTATTCGGTTGGTTGCATATTTTGCATAGATTTGGGCTGATAGCAGTTTCAGGGCGCACGAACCATGCGATCTCAGACCTTAGATGAATAAAGTTAGTTAATCTCCAGTCGCTGTCGATTCCCACTGTTCATTCTCTATCAAGGGAATTGACTGATTCTGGTTGAAGTGGCAAGAAATGATATTCCCAGTCATGGTTGCGAAATAAATCTAGGAGGACCTCTCTCGTCAATGTCAATTACTAGAGCCACCAGACGCTTCATTTCTTGTTTCTTTCCCCCCTGATTTGATCGCCCATCTCAAGTGCTCGCTTCCCTTCTAACCAAAGCATCGCCTCTGGTATTCCACAATTTATCATTTAAAATTTTTAAAATGCGCTCGGCCGTACCTTGGTAGGTCTTCGGAACGACCGTTCTAAGGACTGCCGCACCATCATCCGGATACCAGGTGAAACGGAAATCGTTAGTGGTCTGCTCGTGCCCAGTCTGCACATCAACAACGTTTGCTTGGACTCCGACGTGCTTAAAGATAAACGGCGGTTTAGGAACGAACGGCAGGAACATTGCAACATACCACTACACCAAGACGCTCCTCGGGAGGGGAAGTGTGAAGAACTTGCGAGGTCAGTCGTAAAATAGATCCTATGGGAACGGGTTTTGCGAAAGAGATGCTATCCAGTGACATGAATGTTACGTGCGAACGCGTGAAGAGCGATGCATTCGCAAAACCAAGCTAAGAGTGCGATATTAACGAAGTGACTGCAACATTAGGTAGTTAACTCACTTCATAAGCAAGTCGCATGAGATAGCCTTCGCGAGACCATCAGCGTTGTATAAAGGCAGAGTTCAAGATAATCACCTCCGAAAACCTTCTGGTGGACACTTCGAACACATCATTAAGAACGGAACAAAGACAAGGATTTAGAATGAAAACTAACTTGCGCTCTTGAGGGAACATGAGCATAGTCTTCTCCAAATGTGTATCTCCCATCCAAACACGTTCATAGTTGGACAGGTGATGTCCGTTTTCTTGTCCGTATTGCAAGTACATCGAGTGAAGCTCTGCAGCTTCAGCAGAACTGGGAGGCACCCTAGAAAGAGAGCGAAGGGCCAAGACTTGTCTGCGCTTCTTTGCATCTACATTTCCTCAGTGCATCCAATTAAATGTGTGAGACCACGACACACTTTCGCCTATCGAATATAATGCAGTCTCTTCAGGCGAAGCAAGTATAAGTGGGTTTACCGGCCGAGCTTTGCGAGTTCGGGCGTCCCTGCACACCATAGCGAATCGACCTGCAGAAACGTTCCTTCTCAAACCACAGGTTCGAAAGGTAGTGGCTACTGACCAAGTAGCAGAGTACCCTCCACGCCGTTTGCACCGAGAGCTTCCATCTTTACAGCTACTTCCATAGAACTAGTTCCAGTGTAGATCACTACGCCGCTCAGGCGGATATCCCTGACAGGCAAGAGAGGAGCGAGGACGTCCAGCCTGGGACCAGGCGTTAAGGTGTAATTTAACTTCACTTTGACGTTTACTGACCTATCAACAGAAGCAGTGACAATGTAAAAGCCTCTTTCACGAATACGACCAAGCGTTTCCACGCCCGGTCCCAACATATGCTTGTAGGCTATCGATCCAGCCAGTGAGTCAAGGTGCTCCATAAGCATGCCAGTCCGAAGTCCACCCCATGCATTAGTGTATTGCTCAAATAACTTTGGAGAGGACGCAAAAGGAAGAAGGATTTCGGTATACGTATCGTGCATGTACCGGGGAGGAAGGGGTGGTTCAGGTATATGAGCGTCTACGGGATGGTCCTCAGACGATTCCGACGTCGAGGTGGGATTCAGGAGTGCCTCTGACCACAGTGTTTGCGTCCTCGTTGGCATAATACTAGATTATGATCAGCTCTTTTTGCCTCCTTTTAGCATGAATAATACCCGCACTTGTTATAAGCAGGATTGGCCTTTTCACCTGCAGAGCCATCAACACGACGTCAGCAATACTATCGTCAAAACACTGCACTCCGATACTAACTGACGGCTTTGAGAAGATCATCAAGCGCCTTGATGTCCTGCGTTTCAACTACGGCCTTGAGTTCGGTTGAGGTAGCTGTCGCATCGGTTGTTTTCCATAGCGCTGGAGAAGATGATATCCACCGCTGAGAGGGGCGGAGGACATATTGAAGTGATCCTCTGTGAAGACACCGTTGTTTCAGCAAACGGAGTGCAAACATACTGCTAGTAAATGTAAAGGACGCTTTCGACCAGTAGGTTGAAAATACAACGGGTCAGAACAACGAATAACGTTCCCCAGATTCCAGAGTAAGTCACCCATACTAGTACTAGTGGTGAACAACGAACCGAACAGACTTGGAACAGACAGAAAAGCGAAGTTCGACCCAAGATGAAGTTGCCGGACCGGTCTAAAGCGTAGTGCAATTTCAAATTCCTCAGATACGGTCTCATGATAAGAGATAGACATATAGATCACATGACTTTTCGTGACATTTGCGTTACAATGGCTAAGGATAGACTGGTGACCAGCCCCAGAGTCTATGAGGCAAGCCATCAATATGGAACATATTTTCTTAATTTGCATTTGTGAATGAGTTAGTAGTCTTTTCAGTGCTCGACGTACCACTTGAATCTAAACGTGTGGCTGTGCAGCGTGACTCGGACTCCAGCTCTCGCTAGGTCAATTCATACCACCCCCGTCTGTCGAAGAAGCTACGGATTCCACTCGAATAGAGCTGTAAGACACCATACATACATTCTAATACAATAATATAGCTAATGGGTCTCTGGACAAGCAAAGTTTGAAGCACGGAGTCACACAATGTGACAACAAAGGTCGTCATGTGATGTAGATGAGTTTACATGAGGTCTATCTTACGTTGAAAAGCAATTCCTTTGTGAGTACTACAACTACGGGTCCAAAAGTACCACATAGGCAGCCTATGAAAACGATGATTCTGACAACATTGGACAAAACTCGTGCCGTTCTACTGCTTCTTGCCTGCCAAAAAGCTCACCAAAGCATACCTGTGGAACACGGCTCAGCACCTGTAAGTTAATGAACCAGGGCGTGCTTAACTCACTTCCCGCTTACTCTCCAATTTTCACCTCTGTTATCAAGATCCTCTGCCACTTTCTCATCTATGCCTACCGCTACGTCAGCCTTATTCGTACGAAGGCTGAGAAGTGGGAATGATCCTGCCAGCGGACCTGCAAATGATTATTCTTAAGCAATGTCGATTAACAAGTCATGGGCTACCAACCGATCGCGGTTGAAAATGGGGTGGATACAGGCCACTTAACATCACCTGCAAGTCTGACATCGGATCGCAACAATGTCACAAACGCTAACAAGATTTAAAAACACTCACTTGCGATAGCTTCGCCGCAACATCAGACTTCAGGTCTAGAGATCAGCATGCGAATGAAATCTACTTACTTGAGGTCCCCCTAAGAAATGTATGTCTCGAACGCTAACCCCCTGGAAGCTCGCATGCGTCACTCACCTTAAAAATGACTAGCCCAGAACCACTCAGCCACTGCCCCAACTCCGGTGCTAGTTCGTTCATGTTCCAGTAAGGCCACGGGCCATTCCAAAACTCCGTCATCTTCTGCCCATTATTGACATCTGTGGCGAGAGTGAAAATGCCCTTATCTATATAATTTTGCCATCGAGTGACCATCTGTTGTAAGTGGGCAACAGAATCTGGACTAGTCGTGGAGTTTGGTGGAAAGAATGTGGCAGAAAGGAGAGACGAAATGGTCTTCGCAAAGTCGGTAGGGGTGACATCAGAAACGAACCACGGGAATAGTTTGGGGCTTATGAATGTAGTCAGAGGTCACGATCGCCTTGAAGTGAGAATCCTACGATGACGTACTGAAACACGACTTGAGAGAAGTATGGGGTATAAGTGACCAAAAATCCGCAAAAACGAAATCAGTAAATAGCTGTATTCCGTCGGAGGTTAGCAATTGTGCTTATCGTTGCTTGTACAGACGATCAATAACGAACCTCAAAACCAGCTGTTCGAAACGGATGATCAGGCACGATAGCAGAAAAAGGTGCCAGAAAGTACCGTTGTCCAGTACAAAGTCTAAACGCTTTCCTTGATTGGCCAGAGTCTTGATGTAACTCCAAACAGCACCTTGGTCGTCCTTGAGAATGAATTCTGTCCTCGCCTCCTGAGCCTCTTTACCGACCGTCTGCAAATGCTCTATGTCCGACGGAGAGAGGTGCGTCAAGAGGGAAAGATCCTACATATATCGATATTAACGATCTGTGAAAATAAGGCTCACGGTAGACTTGCTGTTGCATTGCCCCTACGTCGCGTTCTATTAGAACATCACGAAAACGAAAACTCCCACTAACCAAAGACACATCTGAATCAACTCCTTGAATAGCACTTCAAGCTTATCAGGATCTCCTTGAAGTTTGGCCTTCTCACTTTCCAATTCGTGCATCGTGGTCGCGATCTCTAGCAACACGCATATCCTGTCAGTCATGCCCGAGAAAATCAGGTCACGGTCGAACATACGATAGATAGCTGCCCCGCTATTCTTGAACATCTCCTCCTTTTGAGCAGAAAACGGGTCAAATCCGCGCCAGGATGTCTTCTGATTAAAATACGCGCGGATCAGACGGTATCTATGTGCGTCTAAGATTGTGGTAACTCCTGTTTAAGGTGACATACAAATAGCATCTGCATGCAAAATTCAGCGATTCGAAGTTTATAGGGGAGACCCAACTTACTCTGCATACAACCAAGGTGCCTTAAACCAAGTGTTCAGGGACGACTGCTTCAGACTCTCAAGGTCGGCATTATATTCAGCAACTAGAATGTCTCCATCCTGAGGAATGTCACTGTGTCATGCTATCAGCCTACCAGGGAATCTAAAATATGTTTAGGAAAAGTAGTCATCTTCTACTCACTCGAGTTCGTGGTCCCTTGCCATGCGATACTTCAGACCGCTTATTTGCGAGATAACTTCTTGCCCCTCAGTTACCTTCTTAGATAGCTCGTCTGCCTTAGAAGCGTCCGAATTGCGGGCGTGTTGGGCTTCTATAGTCATGTCATGGAGAAGACGGTGCACATGATCGATGATGGTTGTCAAGATGATGGGCCACCTCTTCACTACCGTGTCATATCTTGATGGTGCGCTAGTCAACCAGCGATCTCTCAAAGCGCGAGTGAAAGGAAACTCACGAAAATCTGTATGGTTGGGCGTCAGCTGTCTTCTCATGCTACAAACGTCAACTCACCCAGATTTATCAGTTGGATCATAAGGTGGGTATGGTGCTTGGAACATCTCGCGCTGTAAAGACTATGTTCTCCTCGACTTTGTAAGAAGAGACTAGTAAAGATGATTATGACTGATTGCAGCCAGATGAAAGATTGTGGGAAATCTCGAAAGCGGCATGTGTTGGTTTGGTGTCGGTGTAATTGGACTTTCGAAATACAAGTGCAGTATGCACTCGGAGCTCGTCAAGTTCAAGGACACCCCCACGCAGTTCAATTCTGTTCAATTTCAAGTTTGCGCATAACATTTTGACTACGTGTGACACATACGATTGAGTGGGATTGACGCAGAATTCACGAATGTCGGTCAAATCGCTTGTGAGTGTATATGATAAGTATAGTATCACAAATACATGTAAACGTCACTGAGTATTGTTTGATCGTGAAGATGGGTAACGGTCCTGGTATACCAATGGTACATTGATAGTATATGTACGTAACCTTGTCACAAGCTACTTAAGTTACAACTTGCGATACTTTCGTAATTTCGTAGTGACCGATCCCAACAAATTTGGCTTGCGACAGTCAACAGGTTCATTCTCTCGGCCCTCGTCTGACGGTGGTGATTTTCTAAGTTCTTGGAAGTGGACCACTGGACTTGACCGATTCTGCCATTCACGTGACACGTATGAGTTCCAACCAAATAACACGTCAACAAAAGCCTGACGGGTTGACCAGATACCCCGGGCCCCCATCATGCCCCACAAACTCGATTCATTTCCTTTCGGAACTTCGAAGATCGGTGTCCTACATCGTGATCTTGAAAGTATGTTCTACTGCATGGTTTGGGGTCCTTGAGGCTGAGCTTTGATTATGAGGGACTCGAGCCAAAAGGAAACACGATGACCATCGTCCTGACCGGAACTCTCGCAAAATCCCAAAACCACACAGTCAGGTAGGAAGATCGCCGCTAAGAGGGTACCATGTTCAAGACACTATGGGTTTGGCAGATGATAAGCGTCTCTACAACAAATTCCGAGTGAGTTCAACAGTTTAGACGCGCTTATATGTGACTTAACTTTGTGCTTTCAGGCTATAGCCCGTCTCTCGGCAATCAAATATCTGGATACTGCGAAAACAATTCGCGATCGAGACCAATTTGTTCTTATTCAGGTACTCGAGCTGGTGAGTTATGCTCTCCTATTCACAAGGCTCACAATCCTAACATGCCTCAACTTAGCTCCAAATTAAACATTCTTTTCTCCAAAAGCTTCCGAATGTATGGCCGACGCGAGACATGATCTGCATGTTTCTCCGGCACTCTTGCTTATTCGAGGACTCGTCCGACCATCGAAATGTCTAGCTTCGGTAACGAGGATGACTGGACTGATGATAATGATGGCAGCGAAGATGAAGAAAATGATATGGAAGAGGAAGACGTCGATGGAGACAATGATACGGAAGACGAAGACGAAAATGGAGATGATGACACGGAACTCGAAGATGGGGAGCAAGACTGCCTTGCTGACGAAGTAAGTTATAGTCGCTCCCGTCATGCAATTCGGCGGCGCTAACGCTATATTTAAGTTTGATAGGCATTTAGACCAAGTTCCAGTCATTATCAACAACGCTCCCACCAATGTTAGTCGCAACGCGGTCGATCAAACAAAGGCAGGCGCTCAGGTGAGCTTCCGAGCAGTTTTCATAGCCTTCAAGTTATCACTGAATTACATGCCTATATACGTTGACAGAAGTCCAAAAGCGGTTCTCACGCTGCGAATACAGTCCCCCAGCACGTTCATAAGAGAAAGCGACAAGCTGTTTGCTTCCTTTGTAATTTTTCGTCAATACCCACATTGATTGCTTTCAGGTCGAAGATGAAGAGGAGGCACAACATGCACGCTCTAAAAAACAACCTCGTCAGGTATGTCTCATTATTTTGTTGATTTCAGATACAGGTTGCTAACCCATTGCATAGAATGGTCAGGCAGCCGCCGGAAAACCATCCATTAGCACCATGGTCGTGGCACCACAAAAAAGCAAAAAAGGTCTTGCGCGACCGACCGAAAGGGTAGAACAAGCCATAAAATATAAACCAGTTTGTATTGCCGTTAATTTCAGAGGCACTCATTATACACCGCTCATAGGTCATTCCAAGTCGAGGGTCCACGCCACCCAGTCATGACTTCACTTATAATGATATTCCACTTGTCTGCCCTGCTGATCTTTGCCCAGACACCATTCCGTCTCACCTCTCTCACCCTCTCGTTAAATTATTTGCAACCCGTCGCTATCTTGCAAACCGGGAACTTTTCCCCTTCTAAGAGACTACGCCTTGAACGGTTCATTTGCGATGATATCAAGGACTTACAAGCCAAACAAGAGCTACGCCACTGGCCCATGCATATCGACTGGGATTTTGTTGTCCAGCGGATTCAAGACTACAGAGATGAGATTATCGGTTTTGCTACTGACGGTGAGAGTCACGAGGAGAGTGCTGTTTGGTGGCAGCTTGTTGCAGACCTTGCAAATCTCAACCTCGATCTGGATAACCTTGCTACCGCGGATGACATCCCTGATTACCTGACTCAGCGGGCACGTCCTGGATAGTGAGATACCTTAATTGCGAGTCTGTTGCCATTGGTTGACTGCATCCAATTTCGGACCCAGGGGTTCATCTATCATTGCGGAAGAGATCATCAAAATCATCGACGACCAAGATCCTCCAGTTCAGGCTGTGTTTCCGGGCAACATGGACTTCTCGCATTACCTGCATCTGTGCATCGTTCCTTTTGTTGCTTGCTTGCTTATTAGAGATAACCTTGGGTGTGCTGGATGGAAGGCTATCTCGGTCATGCACGACAGCGCGGATGCTGGCGAAGTTCTGCAACCTCTCGATGACGTTCCAGATCTCATCACTATCCGAGACGATTCAACAAGAGCAAACCTCCATGATGATGAAGATGTCCACGAACACGATGACGACGACAACAACAAGCACAACCGTGATCACCATCATTACCAAGACCAAGACCACGAGTACCATCATCACATAGCTGTGCCCCTGCGGATGACCGAGAACACGCCCGTGACTTTGACTATGAAGATTTCCCTGACAAAAACGATCACGAAGACGATGGCGGGCACAGCCCGGGACATGACCATGAGCGACAGTGACCGCCTCAAGCCACAGTCAAGCGTTCAGCGGCCGAAGGCGACCGTGCGTACTGTTTTATTGGCTACTATTGCTAACACGTCCTCGGCGATTCCAAAGAATATCTCCAATAACTGCATAACGCAGACATCCAAAGTGGCCACGGCTCTTCATCCGAGTCGTGTGCTCACATATGAACTAGAAGATCCCCGGCACATATCGTCCTGCCTCTGTGTCGCGCCCTTCCACTGGTGCTAACCGGCGACTTATGGTACTAGCGCAGCACGCTAGCCTCAGCCATCAGCCATCCCCTCCGTCACAGCCATCAAAAGCCAAGAGTTGCGCATCGGATTTTCGCATGGATACGAACAAGGTAGGCCCGGATGGATTACACACTCAATTAATCCCATGTTCCGACTGCCCCGCAGGACCACACCATTTTCCTGACTCTCGAGCTTTCACCGGTATAGCCACGACAGCTTTAAACGAGGACAAGGATTCTTTCAGTCTACTTATCAACACTTGCACGGACACTGGACTTGCACGGACGCTCACCCTCAGACACTCACATGCTCGAATGTAAAGTTATTGTTCATATTCCGTCAAGAATCATTGATCCGCAATGTAGCAACACTGTTCACTTTGTGTCCGCCATCTCAGACTCTGTTCCATTAATGCAATGTTAGACTCACTACACGTACACCCAAATGCATGTAATTACACAAACTCTTGAGCTCGAGTTGGGTCGTATGTAAGTCGCGGCACCCGCGGGATGGGTAATAATGTGCAATCAAATCTCAAATGCATACCGTATACTTACGCACATCATTTTGACTACGGGCAACACAGCCGACTAAGGATATACAGGTATACCATAGTGAGTTGGAGATGGGTAACCGTGCCACACCGATACGCAAGGGATACACCAGCGGGCAAGTACTGCACCTCAGTTCGTCTTGATCAAGACATCATAGTGACCAGGGCTACCAAACATCAATTCGCGATGACTAAAAGTCAGTCGTTGACATACCGATAGATGAGAATCAAGGGTTCGTTCTTTCCGTCGTCTGGTGGTGTAATGTCTTGGAAGTGGGCTTGGCCATCTGGGGAATGGCCATCAAGATATGCAATCCTGATGTGCAGTTTGAGAGCCCGACACAAAGCCGCCACCTGAACGTGGTCTATTCGATGGCATCAGCTTGCATAGATGGGTGGCATCTACAACTCAGCGTATTGACCTGCTTCTTTCCCGAGGGGATCTACATATTGCCGACAAAATTCGCTGGGCAGCAACGGCTCTCCCGAATCATGGAAGAGAAAGCCAGCATAATCATCGCTCGCAGACTGGATTTGGGCTGCGGTCAAATATCGCAAGTACGTGATAATACAGTTAGACGCTGCGGTGTGTCAGCTGCAGGCAGGCAGGCAGGTCGTACGCGAGAACCTTACTTTCGTCGTCCAGGAAAGCAGATAATAGATGGTCATGCGTCAGCATTTGATTAGGATTGGGGCTTCCAGCGGCATCTACTAGATCCATAAGGGGTTGGCAGAAAGTCGAAATAATGTCCGCGTCCATGGAACTATGTTCCATCATTCTGGAGCCTGATTCTATTACAGTTTTTGCAGAAGAGACAAGGTTTGGCGAATCGATGAGGCTGCTGAGGTATGCATATGCCAAAGCTGATATTACGAATTCATGAGTATGCAGAAGGCAGAAGTCGTGGATTAATATTACCTCGGTAGAAGCAATTGCCATCACCTGGTTTAAATGTTCGCATCAGGTTGTGCGAGTACCTAGCTTCACTGATATACTACCTTTAGTGCGGATAATCTTTGTATAACCTTGACGCATCAAGCTGTCGATTTGTGCCACAAAAGATGGGGCACCGGTGTATTCTCCCCGGAGCTCATACATTGACGTCGGTGGAGCTATCAAAGGCTGATCTGGATCCATACTCTCCTCCAATAATTTCTAAGAAGGAAGTTGTATCAATTATATACCAGATCAGGACATCGACCCGCAACCAACCTGGCCCAATTCATAGAATTGAGATCTGTGCGCCCCGTCATAGGTATCTGCCAGAGAACTGTCACATCGTGCTGATGATCAGCTGCACTACTCACCTAACTCTTCCAATATTTGGGCATCACTGAATGGGGCTAACTTGACTTCTTCAGCTTCAGGGAGATCAGTATTCTGTAGCCTCGCTGGAGACAAGAGCAAATGCGTTGTGAACAGTGTGTTCGTTTGATAGTCAGACTAAGATGACTAACTCACGAGGACTGGGCGATGTCAAACTTGAAACTTCGTCGTTCATGTGGTGCTGCTAGATGTACTACCTAAATGTGGTACAGTGTGTGCCGTCAAGTCTCTAAGCCTACAGCCAACAACTTTGTTTATCAAAGCCTTCTGTTTTCAACAATACCAAATATGTTCAAACTCAGGCCTATGCTATGATAGGAGCTGGCACAAAGCTGGCATCATGATTCACACCGACTCCAAAATCGCCCCGGGCTCCCCGTCAACATGGTGTGCACCGTGGCCTGAGGGCGCACACGACGCGCATTTAGAAAGGGAATTCAGTCACGCGCGCCACATAATTAACGCATTGTTTTTGAGATTAACCACTGAGTACAGAGCTGAGAACAAGGTAGAACAATAAATACTACAATTTTAACGAATAGATGGTATACGGGTAACGGGGTAATCATGGACGATGCAATGTTGGGTATCATATAAGACACAAATGAAATCACTGAGTTCATTAAATAGGGCACTTCACCCACTCCCTGGCCTCTGCCTTCAGCAATTGCCTTGTATGCTCAGTGTCCGGCTTCACCTCGCCATCGAGAGGTGCTACCCATCTGCGTTTGTTACGATCATAATCGATACGCCAAAAAAGTCCATCGCCCTGTTAGCCGCAAGACGCACGCAGGTCAGCTGCCTGAGAACAGTTCGGAAATCGTATCAAAATATTCACCGTCATCGTCCGGCCAGCCACGGGCTGGCTACTGGAAACCGTCCCCAGATGCCAATAATAGTCTGTGGAGCGGACCCAAACACGGTCGCCACGCTGGCAGTCACGTCAGTAAGAGAGAAAAGGCGATGAGTTAGAAATATAACGCCACCTGAAACCTATATGGCCATGGCTGATGGAAGGAACTCGGTCGGGATTGTTGATATGAAATATTACCGAATACACCATCGTCCCACTCCTCAAGATTCACTGGGCGCGGTGGGTTCGCTTGGTACGCCCCCATTATACTGCTAGTATCATTCCTGGGTCTTGTATACATATTTGAGTTGAGTCAGGAAAATCGAAATGGGAGAGGAACTGTGAAGTTACGGAGGGCTCTGAGTATGAGTGAATGTTATTTCTGCGAAAGATATTCTTCAGTCGTTTATATACGCAGCTGGTGTGACGGAAGACAATGAAGCGACGTCTCACTGCCATACCAGCGAGACGGTCTACTACTGCTTTCAACTTTGACAGAATGCAATGAAATTGCATGAACGCTCACCATTATATGAACATGTCGATTGTTCTAGGACCCGGAGGTTCGACCACCACTGGACCACAAAGGACCTGGCGTCAGATTCTCCATCGGTGACGATAGCAACGATAGTACTCATTGGCTGCTGCCTGTAAGAAGTCCAGAGTCGGTCATAGATACGTACCTTTGACTTTCTTACCCGCATATCATTGAAACTCGATGAATCAACAATGAGTACTGCCGACGGGTCGAAATAGAACCGTTCCGACACAGCCACTGTAAGTCCTGAATTCTGTGGTCCGAGCAAACATTATAGTTCCACTGGTTCTTAGAATCATGAAGTCAACAGAAAGACCATTGCCATGCCCAAACGGTAAAGTGTTAAATTACGTGCATGGTGCATCGATGATAATGTACGGACGTGTTAAGACATCCAAAAGTCCTACCATTGGATGAGCGAAACCATCTACTTGCACCTATGGAAAAGCATGAGTTTCGGGAGGAGAGATCAATCAAATGCGGCGTGATTGCGAGGGTCAAAAATGCAAGGCTGCAGACCCGAGGACGGTACCAAGCGAAGGGTGGAAGGCTCGATTAAATTCCTGATTCAAAGTGTTGGAGATAAAGCATATTACGATGGACTGAATTTTCAGGCCATCCTCGTAGGCCCAGTTGACAGGTGAGAGAGAAAAGAAGACGAATTTCCTGGCAAATTTCGATTTGATATTGGATGTGATCATGAGGAGTGCGAATTCGGAGGCGCTCCTTATTCGAAATTCGCATAGCATAAAGCTTGAGGTCGTCGCATTTTCGGTATGCTGGATGTATTGACGAAATGGAATGTTTGAACAGTGTGTAGAGAAGTCGGAATTGCGTAGCTTTGTCTGAGCGTGAACTGGACGTCGATATTTCCAAAAAAAAAAAAAAACATCACCAGCCTTCACGCCTGGTGGAATGTGGGAGTCTTGGTTTCGGCGCAATGACCATCACCTCCTACAATGACCGTGAGCACCTCCGACGGGCACCGACATAGGGAATAGAATTGTACCTCAATTTCTCTGTCCCTGAAGCGGGGGGCGAGGTCTGCAATATCTTTAATCTAGGGGTTAAGTGTCAGAGTAATTTCAATACCCAGTGGGAGGTAATGAACCTCGACGTCATAACTCAGGTCCGCGACCATGTCTGCTTCTCTGGAGGGTCCGGGAACAACAGGGACGTTGCAATATCGTCGTCGAGAAGACCAGTGAATGACTCCTATAGATGATCAAAGGATGGTTAGCGTGCAACTCAAACGTGCCAAAACCACGTTGCAGTACTGCAAAAGGTGAGAGACCGAACGATTCGACCAACTAAGAGTCTGAGAATGTTGAAAATCTATAGACTTTGCGATACTGCAAATGGGAGAGGAAACTGGAACTGGTTGTATTTCGATGGCAGACATGTTGATGCCCAGCCATCACATGCCACAGATGTATTCACGTTATGTGGGTTCTGCATGCATGATTATCATAATTGTGTTGCGACTCCGAGGTCGGAGTCGACAAGATATATTTTGTTAACGGAATTTAGACTCAGGTAAGTTGTTACATAAGATATACTAGTACAACCATTTTCGAAAGAGTTTGAATATTTGTGATACAACAACTGCCGGTATATGTGCATGATATACAAATGAAATGCAATGCAAGTAAACGTCATTCTCTAAATGCTCATTCCTATTCTTCCACTTCAGTCACCGTCCCAAGCGCGGTCATAACGCGGGCTTGAGCTTGAGGGGGAAGCATCGCGGAAAGTGATCGTGTGCGAGAAAGCAGAGCACTTCGTTTTGGAAGATCCTTAATGGGGTGCAAATCCGTCGACTTCGACGCTCGTAGGTTTTCCATAACCATAGACGAGTTCCGTGTGAGTTTCGCGGTTGTGGAAGTGGGGCCAGTAGACATGCATCCCTGAGCAACTATTGCCAGCGTTGTGCTTGGAATCCCTTCGGTCAGCCCCGGGTCCAGGGCTTTGAACTCAGGGCATGATTTCCATAGATCATGAACCCACTGCGTGTCGGAAACAAATAAGCAGGCTCGCGCCTCATCCTCGCGCTCCTGAATCTGCGTCCTCAGAATTTGGAGTCCGGCTGGAGTAGCGGCATCGTGAGACATACAACCATCGCCGAAAACGGGCTGGATACGTACGGCTGATGTCATCTACACATTGCGGAGACGCAAGAGATCGGTCAATGAGGTCAAGCAAGCACGTTCGGACGAACGAATGCGTTGGGATGACGGAAAGTGGGTTGGAGAGCTGCTCGAGCGTCAGAGAGACGCTCACAAACTTCTCGAACATTACGTTGGCAAGCTACATCACGGAGTCAACATCTAACTCATGATAGGGACGCATAATAAAACCATACCTCCAAGATTTCTAAAAGCTGTGAATTTTGTAAGCCAGAGCATAAAATGACATGAGAAGGACCATACCATCTTGCGATTTTCCGCGGTAAGCAGCACCGATCCAAGCACAGGGAGCAGCCCGTTGCAAGCGTCCAGATATGTTGTGATATCTGGCTCGTAGAACTGGGCAAGTAAAGCACAATAGGTTTCCCATAACGCGTCCCTAAGGAGGGCTAACCCAAGCTCAAATGCGGTAAAGCACTCTAATGATTCGGTGGGAGGCGGTAAAGCCCGAAGCCCTTCTAGAAGAGCATCGACATCGATGAGTTCATCTGCGTAAGTTTGTTCTGACATATCCAGAATGGTAAGTCAAACGATATAAGGCTGACGGAAGAAGATGAGAGTCCTGTGTGTTATTGCGCATCGCAAGCATCTTTATACTTATGTTGCTTCATGGTGGATGTTCACTGTGTAACGGTAACGTGCAACACTGTCAGTGGATTGAAGGCACTGACCACAGCGGGGTCATTGATCCGTGAAGCATAATGCTCTGGTAAAGCCATGCGGTCATGTGAGAGGTGTGGAGACTGGAGACTCATCTGAAGGCCAGCCACAAGGACTAAGGGTCGCTATTGTCGAGCTTGAGAACCACGTTCACATCGCATCGGATCTGAGGATTGACATAGTGGTGATTCAGTATTACTGACCCCACATCCTCCCCATGAAGTAAGACATGCCAGTGTCGTCATTCTAATTTCCGAAACACGTCTTTCAACATGTTGGAGTCCAGGCTAACGTTGTCGATGTGCAAACTGAGCACGAGCAGGCCATCAACGATTTCCGTTTCACTTGGTATCTGGATGATGGTGCGGCGGTCCTTAGAACGGTCGTTCCAAGGACCTACCAAGGTACGGGCGAGGGCATTTTCAGATAAATTCTTAAATAATAAATTCTGGAATACCAGAGGTGATACTTTGATTGGAAGGGAAACGAGCACTTGAGATGGATGATCACATTGGGGGGAAAGAGACAAGAAATGAAGCGCCAGTGGCGCCAGTAATTGACATTGATGAGAGAGATCCTCCTAGATTCATCTTGCAGCCATGACTGGGGATATCATTTCTTGCCGCTTCAACCAGAATGAGTCAATTCTCTTAGTAGAGAAGGAACAGTAACTAGGGACTAACTGTCTTTATTCATCCAAGGTTCATACACTCTGAAACTGCTATAAGCCCAAATCTATGCGAAATATGTGACAAACCGAGTCCTGTCGATATACAGGGCGAAGGTGGAACTTGGAACTTAATTTAAGGGGAGGAACGAGGGTAATAAATTCTGATTGCTGCTCCTCTGGCAGCATCGTTACAGATCTCCAGGGGACGACATGAACGTGGCAAGATCACTTCAACTCTTCATGAGGGGATGACAATAATGCATACTAGCAAACGTCAAGTTGGGGTGTGTGAATGCATTGAATAGTTTAGGGAGTGGGATTGACGTGAGGCTTGGAGGACAAATGATTCCTAAATTGAAAATTGGTATACATGAACGGCTGTAAGGATTGTGCGCGGGAATGGTTCGGCTAGAAAAGAAAATGCACGAGAGGTTGGGACACAGCTGGAGCCAGTGGAATACATTTGGGAGAAATACACGATCTCGAAATTTGTCAGGAATATTGAAAGAATATAAGCGAGGTCCTATATAGAGAGTGTGTGCGTTGAGCTTCGTCGACGCCCAAGTGCTTTCTGCCCAAAGTGGGCGGATTACATTGTAGGCCCCAGGCGGGCAAGATTGGCTGCAGATCTTGGGTGGGCAAGACTGGAAACAGACCCAGCGGAACTAGGGCCACAAACACCACATGGCCAAGCATAGCTGTTGTTGACCGTCTGGGTGACATTGCTTTTCAGCGTTGAAAACTGACGTCACCCAGACTGCTAATCCCAATGTTAGTGGGGGAAGGTCGCACTAGATCTGCTGGTCGTCAGATTTCTCTGCAAACCTGTACAGTGTTAACAGTGTGTTAACCCGGCAATTCGCGGGTAGCTGGACTTAGGCTATTCTCGTTATCTCCGCGGCCCCAACGACACACTTATGATGCGATCTTTGTTTCAAGCTAACATATTCGTCTTCGCTATCAGTCCATTTCGCTTGATGCCAGCACTAAGCATATATAGCCTTCCTGCTTGACTTGATGCAAATAATCAAATGCAATTTTGCGGGAGCTTGATTGGAGCTCGTATACGACCCTGCACGCTTGGGCTGGCCTCCTTGTTATCTCCGCGTGCGGCTGTGTGCTCAACATCACTCTCATGATCGGTTTGTCTAATTTCAACGCTGAGCACTTTAGTCTCGTCTGTGATACTACCAGCGTGATCGAACATACCACGACATTAGTTCAACCGCCTTATCGCATGCCACGCCCTGGGTAGTCCCGTCGGTACAACGACTCAGCTGCTGCTATCTATCATACATTCCTCACCATGCCGCTCAGATTCATTCGTACAAAAAAGCTAGGGATTGATGTTGACCCTTTGCAAGCAGCTATAACGACAACGGCGTTCGCCAGGGATCTCCTGGCAACTCTACAGTTTCCTCCAGCTACTGCCGCTGTTTCAGCTTTGCTCCTCATCTTGCAAACCATCCAGGTGAGCAGACACATCAAATATATATCGTTGCGCATGTTGCGACTTGTGTTCATCCTTATATTTATATAGAGCATTCAAGTCAACAGGTCCGGCTGTGATCGCTTGGCGCGTCGTGCCGCTCAAATACTGGTTGACATCGACGAGCAGATGCGTGGACGATACCATGAAGCTCCGGAGATGCTTCTCAGGAATTTGGACAAGTTTGAAAGGTACACCTAGCAATTATTTATAACATGCTGATTCTTGACGAAGCGTTCATTCTCAACTCTCGACAGCACCTTGGTTTCTATCCATCAGTTCATGAGAAAGTTGGCCGATTCGAAATGGAGTGATAGGTTCCTTCGTAAGTCGTCCATCGACGACGCTCTGCTTGAGTACATGCGCATGCTTGACGAGGCCGCGCAGTCTTTTCAGGTGTGCATGGTGTTGAATTTCAGATTTAAATTACTGAAAAGCCTTTGTGACGAAGCTTGCCACCCTGATCAATATCCATCTCGCCGTGAGCTCACTGAGAGGGAATCCGACTTCAGACGCAACTGCGCAAAGAGTACTGGACGCTCCTCCGCCTGCCTATCACGAGACTCTGAATAAATCAGACTCGGAAACCATCGAGATTCAAAGCCCAGAGGTCATCGATGCATGCGAGTCTCTAATTGCTGCATGCGACGCTCCAGTGGCAGCAGGAGCCGAATGCTTGTCCCCGCCCGAGAAGAGAATTACAGATCACTATCTACCCGAGGAACTTTCATCCTTGACGCTGGAGGATGATCATGGAGTAAGTCATCAGTTTGATCGTCTTTTTGTTTTCTCATTTATTGTGTACACTAGTTCCGACGATACCACCAGTCGGAGATTACATTACGCGGCCGCTCTCGATTGCAGGATGGATGGTGGGCTGGCGCGACGGAAGTCCAGGTCCAAGGGCAGCGAGCCTTGATCAAGAAATATGATGACGACAAGGACAGTGCATACAAAGTAATGTGATCATTTTCGGTCTATACAGTCGTCACTCAAAACAGGTGTTCAGAAATGGCTGCGAGACGTCAAGGTCCTGCAGAATCTTTAGTATGTTAGACGAAGCCCTTTAATTCCACCTGGTCTCATTTTCTAGTCACCCCAATTTACCTCAGATGCTTGGATTCTCAGACGAACGAGCCCCAACCCCTTTCATCTTGCTGGCTAATGGTATTCACTCCTGTCGTGCATTTGCGAGTGATATCTAATCCGGGGGCAGTGCAAACGCAGACGCCTCAAGCACTGGTTCGCGAAGTGTTATGCTCATCCAGTCTAGGGACTTGCATGGAGCTGTTGTTGCGTTTTGTAAGCTGTTCTTTTGGCTAGGCGATCAGTGTTTGATGTGGTGATACAGTATCGCGACCTTACTGTGAAGGACTTCCCACCTATGCCTTATCTTTCTGTTGAGTTAATGGTTGTTTAGGACACGGCAATGTACGTCCAGAGACAGCTCAACCTGGATGAGAACAAGATCCAAGATTTCATCGAGGTATGTCGCCTGATCTGCCTTGCAACTCATACCCATAGTCTTATTTTCTGCAGGCGTCCTCATTTCGAGTCGATTCTCTCAAAACTCTTGTAGTGGGTTTGCCTCCTCCTCGGGATGGCGAGTGGTATACTGCGCGAAACTACGGATTAGCACACACATTGTTAGATGCGTGTTTACGAGTAAGAGTGTCGTCTTTCGCACGCCTTAAGCTTTATACTGAGATGCACTTGCAAGATGTTGCCAAACAACGGGCGCGTCACTTACTCCTATGATAGAGGAGAAGAATTCGGTAGGAATTAAAGCTAGTGATGATTTTTGTTCTCGCTCACACAACTACAGTGACAGAAGAGATACAAAAGAAAATTAACCACCTCGTCACTCTAGCACGAGCCCTACTTCCTGACGGGAGACGGTCCCCCATACTCCCAACACACTTAGAAGCATTGATCGAAGAAACGGAATCCGAGACACCTTCACTGACTCTGCGACAGATACGGGACCTCACTTGGAATACTGAAGGCGCCCATGGTCACACGTGGTACGAGAGGAACGTGCCCGCGGACAAATTTTCTGTTGGAGACGTTGGATACATTCCGGTTGGGGGAGACTTTGGATCTTTCGTCCATCTCAGCAACGTCATTAAAGACGGAAAAGCTGAACTTGGTGCATCTCAGCGGTCGCACGGCGAGCACTGGTGCTGGGAGCACCGTCCAATACGCAGACAGCCTCTCCAAGCTTACGAGCTGCCTGAAGTTGTCGCAGGGTGAGAGATTTAACGAACTGACAGAAATAGTTGATAATGACATCGTGACAAGATGGCCTGTTGCGGTGCCTCCGTACAGTCAGATCGATGTCGCGGTTGTGCACGAGGCCTATCTTTCTTGCGTCAAGGATGCATGGCAATACCTGTTGAAGAATGGAAAGGGCCATGCGGTCGATGGTGGCATTAGGCCGGAGGATTTGATCCTTGGTGAGCGTTGCCTTGATTGAGCGTTACCTTACAATATCGTAGCTCACCTATTACGACAGTGACCCATGTTGGAACCAATCAAGATTTTTATGTCAGAGATTTTCGACCAAAGCCTTTCCCACAAACTCGCGCAGCAGATCCCCGATTTGCTGCGAATCAGTTCCATCACCAACAGACGCATGGTTTTCACCAGCCACCAGGCTCCGGGTTCCAGAACCACAGCTTTCCGTTCAACCAACCCGCCCTTCCAGCAATAGTTTATCTATTTACCTCGTTGGATCCGAATCATGAACCGCATTGGTCATCCTCCCCAGTGTGCCTGCCAAAAGGCGTCTCGCGCGAACCTCTAGCGCGACATTTCACGACGAAGATCGGGTGGTGGGTGAAGCTTCCTGGATTATGGAACTCAAACTGACCCTTGGCTGGTGCAGGAAAACTGGGTTTTTGAACTATGTGCAACTTCATGCTGAGGACTTCGATGGCACCTGACGGGACCAGGAGCTTGAAGTCCTCCGAGCAGCACCCATCCTCAACGTGCCACCCACGCATAGTACTGGCCAGTGGCGAGCGGCGAACTAGAACCGCATCGCTCTCTGCGCGTAGATCACACAATAACAGCGACTGAACTTGCACTGAGCAAAAAAGACACGTTCTGCCCTCAGCTCAAGATATATAGACCGTTTTGGATGACTGAGCACGCCCTTCCCGTTGAGAATCGGGATACGGATGTGGACGCCATGTTGATTGAATGACCCACAAGTCCTTCAAGCTGGTTATTCTTGTAGAACGAATGCAGTAAGTAAGACAAGGAACTGCAGAGACGTACTATTTTACGATAAATTCGCTCATCCTCACATCTGGAACAGCATGCCTAGTAAGATGATATGTCCGGCGCCTCGTCCACTCACGTTTGTTGTAGTTCTCGAGTTGTGTGTTGGTAATATACGGTATCTTGAGGTCGCTAACTTTCTGTGCCAACCAAAAGCACCCATCAACGAGTCCATTATGTTCCGTCGCGAAAGACCAAACCTTATAACCCTGCGCTCTACCTCAGGTACTAGAGACTGGATGACCCGCTCTCAGGTGACGCGCGTGTTCTACTTTGAGGAAGTAGAGGATACCGGGGATTCGGAGGTATTCGGTGACAAGGAGTATAAACTGTGCAGCGTCCAGTGCGGAAGGTCAAATTTAGGTAGGGGAGGGGACGATTCACGAAGTACGAAGCACTGACATACATAGAAACTACGCATGTTGGGAAGCTGGAGTATTTCAGTTAAATGAGCTTCAGGATATCTATATGACGCATAGATGGTTGTGCGTCTTTCCATAACGCGATAAAGACACTACATAGACTCGTCACGGTGAAGTCTGACTATGAGTTCTTTTGAGGAAGGGTTTTTACCATTTTCTTGTAGATCTCGGAGTGGCGTGGCAGGGCGATCGAATGAGAAGAAAAGAAAGAAATCAAGTCCCTGTGAATCAGTTTGGATGCTGTTGGCGTACATCGCGTACGTCCTGGACTCGAATTTGCAACTAATGAACTGCTGTAATATACATAACTCATGACTCTCGAATTCTGGTTGAGCACCTCGCATCCCTGGCTGGCTGTCGTCACTCGTGGACTGCATCCCATTCGAATTTGCAACTAACAAACTGCTGCAATACAATCCAAGTTCATGTCTCTGTTGAGGATCAGTACGTACTGCACGGTCCAACGCAACGCCAACGACTCCTGGCGCTTAGTAGCTGGGCAAGCCACACTGCAGCCGCGTGCCCGGCTGCAACCAGATGAGCGCCCAGTCGTCCTTCAACTGCGTTCCACCATCTACTCGATCTCAAGTAGCTCCTACACTCTATAGTAAGTGGCACGGTTTGATTATCTTGCTGCCCTCATCACCATTTGACAGACATACTACGCTAAAATAACGTTTTACAACTTCAGTACCCACCCTCAAAACAAGCTTGGCCCTTGGCCCAGCGTCCTCGTAAGTCGCGAAGTAACCGTCACTCCTATGTTTCCTAACCGCACTGTAGTACCCGACTAGTACTGGGAGTAATTCAATTACTTACATCTTACATTCTGTGTCGCGATCTATCATCAACCCTTCGTGAATGTCAGAATATCCATACCTTATCTCTTCTCTCGTCCTCTGACATCATTAAACAGTTCTTGGATATGTCGGAAGGAACTTGGGAGAAGCTTTCCCAGATCGCTGTCAAGGGCGCTGAATACGATTCCCGTGAACGTCAGCCTCATCCGAAATGTCTTAAAGGGACGCGGATGGACCTTCTTGAATGCATCTATGGATTATTGGACAACAAAGCACAGAGTCAACTCATTTGGCTGCATGGCACGGCGGGCGTTGGAAAGTCTGCTGTTGCGTTCACTGTGGCTGAAAGGATGAGAGGTCTGAAAATGACAAAAGAGACGAAAATAGAGAAGCGGCTCGCAGGAACATTCTTTTTCTCGCGCAAGCACACGAAACGCCGCACCACTGGTCATTTCTTTGCGACGCTTGCCTACCAGCTGGCCATCAATTTTCCCAGCGTCAAGACTCACGTGAATAAAGCTATCCTGGATAATCCTGCCCTTCTAGACCCCGACAAGTCTCTTCGCGACCAGATGGAGGCTTTGTTTCTCCAACCTCTGCGGAAGCTCCAATCCAGACTGCGCGAGTGTCCGCCTTTGGCGTTCGTTATCGACGCTCTTGACGAATGCACACCCGAATCCATCAATGAATCCTCATCCGAATATCTCGATGAAAGCACATCTGAAAGCGAGCTGGCTGATCTCATTTCCCTGCTTGGTGAAGCTCTTCGTGACCCTGATCTACCCGTCACCCATCTTCTACTCACGAGTCGCTCGAAAGAGCATATCCGTAAAGCTATGGAGTCAGAAGATATGCGCCCGCTGGTGCGCGAGATCCCAGTGAAGATTTCTGGCGTGGGCGTTTCCGCCACCCTCTCGTTAGACGGTGCAGATGTCGATCATGACATTTATATCTTCTTGCAGCATTCATTCAGAGAGCTGCAAAGTCGACATCGTGATTTTCCACAGCCATCGACGGATCAACTTGCGCGGCTGGCAAGCCGAGCGGGCAGGCGTTTTATCGTTGCGTCTACTATGATGAAGTTTATTGATGACCGAAACCACGATCCCCGCGATCGACTTCAGCTCATGCTCGAACTAACGAGCGAACTGCTACCGGGAACGGAGGTGTACAAGTTATACGACCACATCCTCTCTACATGTGCCGACCCCACACTGGCATATTTGCACTTGTCCGTTGTTGCTGCACTTGCGGACCCTCTGCCGATGTCACAAATATCGAAACTTCTTGGACCCAGTCAGGGCAGGGACGTCGAGAGAGTGCTGGTGCAGCTGCGGTCCGTGATAGATGTTCCTAGCGACAGCAGTCTCCCTGTGAATATTTATCACACGTCCGTTCGTGACTACGTTTCCCACCACTCGAACTGCAGCCTCCGTCAAGTACAATACATCACATCACCGCATTCCTTACTCGCTCTTTCCTCTCTCCAATTGATGGTGCGTGAGATTCCAGAAAGCACGGCCCTCCTGGATGCGCTCTCAGAAGTGACGAAGCACAGTCAAGTTATGGAACCCCACAACCCCCAGAATTTACCAGACTCATTGTCCTTCATCGTCCATCCACCGGAGCCAATGCAAGCACTTATAACTTTGCTATGGCTCCGGGGAAATCGTAGTTCGGAGCTACAGTTCTGGCTAGAAACCCTGGACGGGCATGCCTGGCTGCAAACTGAAGCGGTGAAAGACTGGGTGGAGACACAGGGCGGGAAATACTGGCTGACGAGCTCCCACGGGGAAAACTGGCTGGAGACTTGCGCCGGGGGAGGCTGGCTGGAGACCCCGGGCGGGAGAGACTGGCTAAAGACTGAGGACGGGAGAAGCTGGCTGTGCAACGATGGCGGGATAGGCTGGCTGAGGACCGAGGGCGGTAGGGACTGGCTGCGGACCGAGGGCGGAGCGGACTGGCTGCAGGCCGAGGAAGGGGAAGAATGGCTGCAGGGTGAGGAAGGGGAAGAATGGCTGCAGACCCCGGGCGGGAGAAACTGGCTGAAGACCGAGGGCGGGAGACACTGGTTGTGGACCGAGAGCGGCAGAGACTGGCTGTCAGAGGAAGGTGAAGAATGGCTGCAGACCCCAGGCGGGAGAAACTGGCTGACGACCGAGGGCGGGAGAGACTGGATGAAGATCGAGGGCGGGAGAGACTGGCTACAGACTGACGGTGGGAGAAACTGGCTGAGGGCTGAGGGTGGGAGAGACTGGCTGCAGACTGTGGGCGTGCGAGACTGGCTGTGGACCAAGGGCGGGAGAGCCTGGCTCCAAACCAAAGGCGTGCGAGATTGGCTGTGGACCGAGGGCGGGAGAGACTGGCTGAGGACCGAGGGCGGGAGAGACTGGCTGCAGACCCGGGGCGGAAGAGATTGGCTGCAGACTGAGGAAGGTGAAGAATGGCTGCAGACCCCGGGCGGGAGAGAATGGCTGCAGACCCGGTCTGGGACATTCTGGCTGCAGATCAAGGAAGGCTGGCTGAAGACCGAGGATGGGAGAGACTGGCTACAGACAGAGGAAGGGGAAGAATGGCTGCAGACCGACAATGGAAGAGACTGGCTGCTGACCGAGGAAAGCGAAGAATTGCTGCAGACCCTGCACAGGAGAGACTGGCTACCAATGTTGACACCCCCTCCACCATTTATATCCCCCATACCACCACTGCCCCCTTCGGCACTGACACCCATTTTACAACCACCCCTCCCTCTACCATACTTGATGCTACCTGCCGGGTCATACTTGTTGCAGACCTCAGATGGCGAGCACTGGCTGGAGAGTCCGAATTGGGAAGACTGGCTCCAGACGGAGGGAGGGGAAGACTGGCTCCAGATGGAGGAGGGGGACGACTGGCTGCAGAACGAGGGTGGGAGAGCCTGGCTCCAGACCCAGGGTGGGAGAGCCTGGCTCCAGACCCAGGGCGGGAGATACTGGCTCCAGACATGGTCCGGGACATTTTGGCTGCAGATCAATGGTGGGCAAGGCTGGTTGCAGACCCAGGGCGCACGAGACTGGCTCCAGACCCAGGGTGGGAGAGACTGGCTCCAGACCCAGGGCGGGAGAGACTGGCTCCAGACACAGACCCCAGGAGACTGGCTCCAGACCTGGGTTGGGAGAGACTGGCTCCAGACTGAGGGCGTGCGAGACTGGCTGTGGACCGAGGGCGGGAGAGCCTGGATGCAGATTGAGGGCGTGCGAGACTGGCTGTGGACCGGAGGCGGGAGAGACTGGCTCCAGACTGAGGGTGGGAGAGACTGGCTCCAGACCGAGGGCGGGAGAGACTGGCTCCAGACCTGGTGCGGGAGAGCCTGGCTCCAGACTGAGGGCATGCGAGACTGGCTGTGGACAGAGGGCGGCAGAGCCTGGATGCAGACGGAAGGTGTGCGAGATTGGCTGTGGACCGAGGGCGGGAGAGCCTGGCTGCAGACTGAGGGCGTGCGAGACTGGTTGTTGACCGACGGCGGGAGAGCCTGGATGCAGACTGAGGGCGTGCGAGGCTGGCTGTGGACCGACGGCGGGAGAGACTGGCTGCAGACCCAGGGGGGAACAGACTGGCTGCAGACCCAGGGAGGGATAGACTGGCTGCAGACCCAGGCTGCAAGAGACTGGCTGCAGACCCAGGCTGCAAGAGACTGGCTCCAGACTCTGGCTGCAAGAGACTGGCTCCAGACCCAGGGCGGGAGAAGCTGGCTGCAAATCAAAGGCGGGCAAGACTGGCTAGAGACTGAGGGCGCACGAGACTGGCTGCAGACCCAGGGCGGGAGAGACTGGCTGCAGACGCCACATGGTCAAGCTTGGCGCTTGACGACTGTCTGGGCGACTATGGAAGACTTCTCGAGCACGTCAGAAGCAATCAGAGAATACATTGTTGCCCCGGAATTGCCTCCACAGTCAGCTTTTCAAGTAATCCAGCAGGTCAAGAACTTGCCGGATTTCTTGATGTTTCCGGTGTTCCTGGCGTTAAGGCACCATGATCATTCCACCTCTCCATTACCACCACAAGGTCGTTTTTCACCAGACATGGAGGTCATCCATACTATTATAGCCTTCTCGAGTTTCGCATACAAAGCACGCGCACAAAGTCGATCAGCTTCCGATGCCCTCAATTACGCATGTCAAAACTGGGCAATTCATCTCTCGCGAGCTCCGAATTCATGGAATGAGATGCTTGTCCATACATTCAAGTCTTTTTGGAATCACCATCTCCTCTCCTGGCTCGAAAGACAGTGGTGCTTGAAAGATCTGCAGTCTTGTCTCACTATTTTATCGGATGGCCAGAAACTTGCAAAGGTGCGTGTGTTCCCAACGGTTTTTGTTAGGCTTGCAACGCAACCTGACCTGCGCATATAGGAACATCTTCTCCAAGTTCCTGGGTTATCTCAGTGACCAATTTGCAGCAGCCGGATTTATTCAACACGTCATACTGTCTTGTTATCACACGTTGATTTCTTGTTGTCACATGTTTACAGTATCATGTGAAGTAATTATATTTTCGCTAGCACCACGCTTCCAGGTCATTGGACGGGCAAAACACCGACACTGTTTTGCCGTCTCCTCTAACTTGAAAGAATCCTCATGATAATCGCAGGTATGAACAAATATAATAGGCTCTTGCACCTGAAGAAACCTGGCAGGATGTACAATAAATTCATGTATAGCGAATAAATCATGGCGCAGATATGTGCCCCACTTTATCACGGACTCGCGACTCCTTGACAGATTTGCACAACATGCATTACATCCGCCAGTGTTGCACTCAACGTTCTTGACAAGACGGGACAGTAGAATCTGCTGGCAACATACACCCTATGTTCGAGGATGAAGACAGTAAGAGGTTTGAGGTCTTTTAATCAGGAAAGGGGACTATCAATGGTACCTTTCCTCACGATGTGATCTGGGGCTCTGACGTTGGTTGGTGAAGAGAAGGAAAGGCAGCTATACCATCAGACAGGCCTTGCACTGGTCGAACGGAGTGTACATGCCGAGGGGGGTCAGTACGAGGAGGACTCGAAGCCAGAGAGGCCAAAATGCAGAGCCGTGGAGAACGAGAAGAGCTCGGTGTGTACATGTTGGGGCAAGGGAGTCAAGGTCTAGCGAGCGCTAATAGAAGGAAAGCATTCAAAGACCAGCGTCCTAGAGTCTTTCTCGTGCGATGTTTCGTATTATGAGAAGTCAATTGAACTTGAATAAGGCCTTTGCACCAAACAACTGTAAGACCATGGTTCAATACAGAACATCAAGTACTGTGAATAAACCATCTGACTTGATCCTCTTCGATACCCTTCGTCTGTCACCTAAACGATGGAACTCATCCGTATTCGCTATAGGTATACCCTTCCAAGCATTGAATGATGGTCCGCTACCCACACCGTGTTTCCCAGATGCATCTCGTGCAGCAGAATCGGACGAAGCAGAGATCATGCAACTGCGACAGACGGCCGGTGACAAACACATTCTGCATTTCGATGAGTTATAGCTGAAAGAGCTCAGAAAAAGGAATAGACTCGGGTTCTGGGAACGTTGGTTGGATGCTCCAAAGAACTCCACCCAGTCGACACATGCCGGTCCCGGTGAGAAGTACGCTTCGCGCACGATTCTGTGTTCACATAGCATCTTTGCCCTTCCTATCGTGTTCCGTGTAAGTAGTTATTCCTCGAAGTCGAGCTGAAAATAACTCAACACTCGATGTCTCCCTCAGTACGAGCACGGATATAAGGACAGTCTGCTGAGATATTATTGACACATGTGTGCGTTGGGTTGTGACTGTCCGATAGTCCGTGTCTATGAAGAGCTTACTCTCGATGATCCGTAGTAAGCAGCCTCAGCGTTCTGTTGTAGGAGTGTAACACGTCAGACTGAATGTTATAGGCAACATATGAGCCATACTATTTTACGATCAATTCAGTCATCGTCATCATGTACTCTTGATGCCAGTATCGGGAAAGAAAAAGTCGGTCTGGTCATGAACGTCCGGGGGTAGGAGTAAACGAACGGGTGCCTTGCTCGAGAACTTCTCTAATAGGAATGATAACATATAAGTCTTCCGCAATAGAAACACAACTGGAACTTACGATCACAGAGTAGCTTCCCCAGAGCAAGATGAGGCAGTATCATGAGGCCAGGACTGCATTTCCACGGCGATAATGGATACAGGTAGACAACACTGACAGAAGAAGCTACAGAGAGATGGAGAACGTGGTATAGAAAAGGACGGTGACGGATTTGGTGGTGGACTGAGGATTTCGACAGACGGACCGGGTGGACGGACCCGCCACAGACAAATGAGGTTGGGGCGCTTCAGCTGCACAGCCTATGACCATATGCTGTATATAGGCTGTGAAGTGGACAGGAGGATGACGCACGTAAAACGTACCAGGAAGACAACCCCCCAAACTTCCAGTAGACTCAACTCTCACTTGACAGAAACACTCCTTTTCCATTTGTGTCTGGAGTCCCTCTCAGAACCATCTTCTTGTAAGCGATCATTGTGTACTTTAATGGATGAAGCTCAAGGCTGAGACTACCCTGCGGTCGGTAGTTAGAATTCTGGGGTATGTCTCCGCCCACCGCTAGAGCAGCTGTAAAATCAGCAATCGCACGTTACGGGAAATTTGAAGGACACACTGGTCCTGTCCGGAGCGTCATACACCTGCCCGACAAACAGCGAATCATCACTTGTTCAGTCGACGGTTCACTGCGAGTATGGAACTTGGAGAGCGGGAAACAGATAGGGGAGGACTGGCGAGACGGAGAAAATGTAGTGTACACCATAGCGTTGTCGCCAGACGGGAAGAAAGTGGTTAGCGGGAGTGTGGTTGGTGTGGTGAGGTTGTGGGATATCGACACGGGCAAGGTCATCGCAAAATGGACGGGACACAGAGAGGGTGTGTGGTCTGTCTGCTGGAGTCGAGATGGCCGACGAGTGTTAAGTGGATCTTGGGATGGGACTGCAAGGCAATGGGATGTCGAGAGTGGAGAGACTATCCTCGAAATCGAAACAGGGCACATATACGTGCGGGCAGCCGTCTACTCGCCAGACACAACCCGGATCGCGACTAGTGGATACCAAGACTACATCAGAATCTGGGATGCCAAGACAGGCGAGCTCATCGCGACTCTCGATGGACACACTGGAATAGTCGGTTGCTTGGCTTGGACCGCGGATGGAAAGATGCTTATCTCTGGTTCAAACGATTACTCAATCAGGACTTGGAATACTACCACCTGGCAGCAGATCGCAGTTTTGGGGGAGCACACCAGCTTCGTCTATGACATTGCGATATCTCCGAATGGCCGCATCCTCGCAAGCGCGTCGTTCGACAAGACAGCACGATTATGGAACCTCGACAACGGAATTAGTTTGCCCCTCCAGCACGCAATTGCAGTAAACTGCGTGTCATTTTCGGCAGATGGAAAACTACTAGCTACTGGCTGTGATGATGATAACGCTTACACTTGGGATGTTGTTGCCATTGTTAGAGAAGCTGGCCTCGACGACCTTATAAAGGTGAGAAGGTGTCTTCTTTCGTTCTAGCCTTACAATTGAACTCGCCCTCCTTGCTGCAGTACGGTAACAAGGCGTTACTCAATGTACGTAACACGTTCACACAGAAATCTCATTGCAGATTTAAATATATGCATTCTAGGATGATGCTACACGACGCCCAGTTCAGCAACGCCAGGACGCCGGTCGTTTACCTCCAGGTTTTTTTGATGACCCACCCCATGGTGCTCACGTACGTCGTTAGCATCTTATCCAATTTTTTTCTCACCTCCATGCTTTCAGTCGTCTCCACGCCGCCGCCCTTTCCACTGGGTTCGGAACCTTCTCTTTGAGACACACCGCAGCCCAAATTATGCAAGGATTGAGTTGCACCAGCGTCGCTCAGCAGCGGTCGACACCCCGTTTGCGCAGGGTAAACGTGTACGTCCATTTCTTCCTTCCAGACGTTTCAACTTCATCTGATATCACGTAGAGGAACGCTTCAGCGAGAGAGAAACGGAGGCCAATTCCGTTAAAATCGAAGAATGCTACTGCAGGAAGCTCACGACCTCCGCAGAGTGGTGTCACCCAGCAATCTAGTGCAGCGGCTCCCCATCTAAATGCGGCTGTCTCCACGTCACCTGCTGTTGGCACCACTCCCGCAGCTCTAACATCAACGACCTCGCGCCCTGATGCAACGATACGACAGCCTGGACGCTGGTCTCGTTTCTGGCTCTTTATCTGTTGTACTTCTCCTGAATATACTGAAGGTCATCATTAATCTACCATTTCACGTCCTTTACGAATATCTCTCACCATCTCATGTTAGCATGCTCGTCTCATCCTTTGAATATATGCAATGCATAAAGCCGTTATATATTGCAAACTTATCTATAATCAGTTAGTAGTACTTGAAACTTGGCTACCGGCAGCTCGACAAAGATGGTGTCAGTATTTGACAATGCATGGACGAGTATGTATCAAAAGAACACTAGCGGAGACAGTGATTCGAAAAGTATCGATACGCCATCAAGGAAGTGGCAGTACAATAATCGTCGTCGGAAATACAGGTCGTCAAAATCAAGAAAACGGAAAGGGGAAGTCCATATGCCAATTGAAACTGGTGGTGTATTAATAGTGCAACTTAAAGTGAACGACGAGGAGTGCTGAATCGCCGGTACACATGCCTAACCGCAGGCTTTACCGACCAGTGCATAGGCCGTGTAGCTATGTTGCACGCTTAAGAAATGAAATCGCACCTTTGAGTCAAGCATTGATGGCACGGGGATCTCTGTCTTTCCCGGACACTCTGGTTGAATCTAACAGCACCCTTCGAAGTTTGAACCTCAAACCCCTTGTGACAAGTCCTTCCTATGGTTTTCATCTGCTGTCTGAACAAGCCGACCGTTAAGGGTAATGCTATCATTCCCATCAGAGAAATTCTCGAGCAAGGCTCCTATTCGTTTACCCACGAACCCGGTGGATAGACTCGCCACGAGGCTTTGGGCGCTTCAGCTGCACAGCATATGCTGTACATAGGCTGTGAAGCGAACACGAGGATAACACATGTAAAACGTACCAATAAAACAACCCGAACTTGCAGTGGACTCAACTCTGAAAACGCTCCTTGTCCCCTTGTGTCGTGGATCGAGTCCTTTTGAGAACGATCTTTTCGTGAGTGGTGATTGTGTACTTTGGTGGATGAAGCTTACATTCGATAGTATGTCTTCGGCCACCGCTGGAGGAGGGGGGGCATCAGCAATAGCGCCTCACCAGATATTTAAAGGACACACCGACCTTGTCCTTGGCGTCATACACCTGCCCGACGGACAGCGGATGATCACTTGTTCAAACGATGGCTCGTTGCGAGTATGGAACTTGAAGAGCGGGAAACAGATAGGGGAGGACTGGCGGGATGGAGAAAGTGAAGTGTACACCATAGCGTTGTCTCCGGACGGGAAGAAAGTGGTTAGCGGGAGTAAAGACGGTGCAGTGAGTGTGTGGGACGTCAACACAGCCAAGGTCGTCGCAAAATGGACGGGGCACACAGATGGTGTGAATTATGTCTGCTGGAGTCAAGATGGTCGGCGAGTGGTGAGCGGATCCTACGATGGGACTGCCAGGCAATGGGATGTCGAGAACGGAGAGACCATCCTCAAACCAATCGAGACAGGGCACGGTCACGTGGTGACAGCTGTTTACTCGCCAGACTCGACCTTGATTGCGACCGGTGGATGGCACGAGACCTCGGTCAAAATCTGGAATGCCGAGACAAACGAACTTGTCGCGACTCTCAAAGGACACACAAGCTGGGTGAATTGCCTGGCTTGGACCCCGGATAGAAAGACCCTTATCTCCGGGTCATCCGATAACTCAATTAGGACGTGGAACACTACCACCTGGTGGCAGATCGCGATTTTGGGGGAGCACACCAGCTTCGTCTATGACATTGCGATATCTCCGAATGGCCGCATCCTCGCCAGCGTATCATTAGACGAAACAGCGCGACTGTGGAACCTCGACAACGGACAGCCCATCAGTTTACCCCTCCAGCATGAAGATGGAGTGCCCCACGTGTTGTTTTCGGCAGATGGAAAAATACTGGCTACTGGGTGCCATGACGAAAACGCCTACTCATGGGATGTTGCTGCAATTCTTAGAGAAGCTGGACTCGACGACCTTCTAAAGGTGAGAATGTTCCTTTGTTTTAGTCTTAGAAACTGAACGCGCCCTCCCGCTTCAGGACGGTAACAAGGCGTTACTCAATGTACGTACCACATTTATACAAATATCTCATTGCAGATTTGAACACATGCATTTTAGGACGATGCTACACCACGGCCGGTCAAGCAACGCCAGGACGCCCGTTGCGTGCCCCCAGGTTTTTTCGACGACCCTCATCGTGCTCATGTGTGTCGTTAGCGTCTTATTCACTTGTTTCTCTCTCACCATCACGCTGTCAGTTCTCTCCACGACGCCGCTCCTCAGCAGAGTCAGCACCACATGGACACACACTTCTTGGTCGCATTTCTTCTTTATTCAGCCGCACCCACTCCGATGCCCATGATTCACGATCACGACCCCGTCCTCTCGACTGGGCTAGAAACCTTTTTTCTGAGATGCAGCACAGATCAAATGATGCAGGGATCGAGTTGCACGAGCGTCGCTCAACTGTAGTTGACACCCCGTATGCACAGGGAAAACGTGTATGTCCCTGTCTTCCTTCTTTCATGTTCAACTCGTCCTGATATCATGTAGAGGAACGCTTCAGCAGCAGAACAACGGAACAAGAAATTGAAGAATGCTACCGCAGGCAGCTCACGACCTCCCAAGCCCACTGCCACCCAGCAATCCGTCGGAGCAGCGCAAGCTCAGTCCTCTTCGCAACCACATGCTACTGTCTCCACATCACCCACCACACCTGCCCCCGCATCTACCCCTGAAGCCACAGCGCCAACGGCTCCGCGCCCTGATGTAATAATAAGACACGCCGGACGCTGGACTCGTTTCTGGCTCTTTATCTGCTGTTGTACTTCTCTTGAATATACTGAAGGTCGACATTAATGAATCTACCGTTTTCTCGTCCTTTACATTGATATCTCCCATGTCTTTACCAGATTTAGAACTTGCCGTTGATGTACTCTGCCCACTCATGCTACTCACCCTGCTATGTGGTTCATTATTTCGAACCATTCTATTTGTATGTTACCACACTCCTCATCAGCACACACATGCCCAAAGTTTACAAAATCTGATGGCTCGTCATTGCCATTGCATCGTGCACAATCATAGGTTTGCAACATTCTCCCTATTGCTGGACCCTCCTCTAAAATCTACCTTTTGATGATAGTTTCATAACTGGCACTGGTCAGTGCTTTAGATTTCGCTCGAGAGCGAGGTACATATACTAGTAGTATTTGCAGTACCATAGAACTCCAAGACAGATTGATCACATGATGATAATTAGGTCTAATATCCTGTGCGAAACGACATCCAACTCCTTCTGGGGTTCGGCGATAATGACACCAATACTCTTATCTTTGAGCTCGATGGCAGTGGCAGGTATTGGAGGACCTGTCATACGAAGATTCGGGGTCCATCTGATCATTGTCGACATGGCACCGATGATATCCATAAATACATATACTAAGTAACTGGTACGGTCACTCGTGAATGCGCGAGCGAAGCAAATGCTTATAATTCAAATGAGGCACGAGTATCTATCATTTGTAAAACTGGACACTCACAATGTTTTGCTCCGACTTCCTAGTTGGCTGTCATCTCCTGAATCACCTATATGCTGTTTTCTGACGTGAGTTAAACTGTTCGAGAATGAAGACAATGAAAGATTTGAATGCTTCGGTTGAAGGGGGACGCCTTTCCTCACAGTGTGATTTTGGGCTCTGACTCTGGCTGGTGAATAGAAGAAAAGGGCTCACAAAGAGGACGAGAATCCAGAGAGGTCAAACGCCACAAGGCAGAATCGCGGAGGACAAGAAGAGGCAAGCGGCCCAAATCAGAAGAAGACAGACCAAGTACTAAACAATATTTACGAGAAGATGGGGCACGGGGTACACCGTTCTTGGTGTGTATATATTGGAGCGAGAGTGTCAAAGTCTAGTGAGCGCAAGGGGAGAAGGAAGGCACCGAGAATTCGCGTGCCAGAGTCTTTCTAGTGGGGTGTTTTGCGCGACAAAAAAAGTCAATTGAATTTGAATAAGGCTTAGTACTGTGAATAAAAATGCAATATCCCATCAGACATGATGCTCCTCGATACTCGTCTGCTGAGAGTTAGTTTTCCTTATTTGAGTATACAGCTGCAGCATTCTGTTGGAGGAAGTAAAAATGTCAGACTGAATGATACGCCTACGAAACAAATACCACGTACATATTATTTTAGGATAAATCTGCCAGTTTCCTCGACTCTGAACACGTACTGTTGGTGCTAGTATCGAGAAACGAACCAGGGAGACGAATCTAAGCAGGCAGTGATACCATACCTCTTGTTCATGGTGCAATATAGCTACCGATTCACCAAAAATATCCTCTCACTCTAGCAATTGAGTTCTTCAAGTTCGTATGGTACTTGTAGGTGGCATTCCTAGGTAAAAGCACCCAAGAAGGTCATCAAAACCGTTATGTTACGCTACAAAAAGAAGACTGGACCTTTTCATTTGGCCCTTTGCAGCCAATTTGTGAAAGTCCCTTCTTTGTTTCCCTCGCTCCACCTTGGTCTGTTGACAGGTCGAATAATGCATTCTGCAGCATATATGTTCCACTTTGAGCGAACGGAGGGCAGAAAGGTAACTGGTGGCAAGGAGCAGAAAATGTACAGCATGAGTAAACTGCGGGAGGTCAGCATGTCAATAACTGGGTGGATCATTTAGGCAGACTCAGAGAAGAGGACGAACAGTTGCTCGCAGAGAAGCTGCATGCATTTGGAAGCTGGAGTATTTTAAGTACACCAAGGAGTTAGAGCTTGAGAAGAGAATTTTCGTAAGAAGGCTATGGTGCGCCCGGGCCAACAGTCCCGGGCAACGCCGCAGCCTCGTTCCTCCCTCGTCTCAGACGATGGCAGTTTTGAGGGAGCGACTCTCCACTTGGTCATTGTTTCGACTACGAGAAGGCTATACGACGACTGGTCTTTCTACCTTTTGGATGGGCGGACGAAATTTTGGACGTCCTGTAGCCTCATTTTCTCTTGGTCCCGGTATCAACGTACCAGAGGACAGCTTTGAGTGAGTTTCCGTCTCAAATGGAATGCTATCGGAGAAGTACTTACTTTTTCATGCATGGAATCCAAGTTCTCGTCTCTTGTTTCATAATTTGATCCTCTTCAGGAACTGCTGTAACGAGGAAGTTTCATTAGCATCACAGCTACGTGTAGTATTTGAAGAGAAATTTGTAAGGATTCCATATCCTCTACACGCCGACTACAACTTCAGACGAAGACGTTTGAATTTATCCGACCATCCACGTGACTCACTGATGCGAAGAAGCTTTATGCTTCGCGTCCGAGTTACATGGATGCATTCTCTTACATCTCCTTTCACTCTTTTTCGTTATCTCGCCATATGCTCGTTTTTCACGATCCGCGTGCTTTCACCATTTATTTTCACTGTTCCACATGTTACCGCCCTCGGTTCAGACTAATAACATCATCAAAAAATGTATATATACAACGCCTGTACTCTCATATCGACAGCAGAATCCTAGACGTTGATTCCCCACTCCAAGCACGGCCGAACCTCTCAGAAAGTCTCTCTCTCTATACATTTCCATTCTTAAAGCCTCGTGTCGTATTTCGACGCGTCTCATATCCACGTCTCTTCGTTACCATTTCCCCTTCGAACTCACTACCAGCCTTACATATTTGACGTTAAAAGTTGGATGTTGGATGGCGAGAAGAGCTCGGTGTGTATATATTGGGGAAAGAGAGTCAGGATGCAGTGCACGTCAGTAGAGATGGAAGGCATCCGCGATCCACGATCAGAAAGACTCTGGGACGTTGTTCCTCGGATCGCGGTGAGCGAGGCGTTTCGCATTATGAAAGAAATACTGTGCACCCAAGTTCATTGGGCTTGAATAAGGTCTTGGTACTGCAAGATCATGGCTCATAATGGACCAAGTACTGTGAGTAAACAAGGCAACGTCACATCAGACCCGATCCTTTCTGTTACACCTAAATGATGGAACTCGTCCGTGTTCGCTGCCACACCCTTCCAAGCATCGAATGATGATCCGCTGCCCACACCATATCTACCAGATGCATCTTGTGAGGCAGAATCGGACGAAGCATTCCTCTTAGACCATGCAACCCCAACCCACCCTAAAGTAATCAGGCTTGAACAAAATGTCTCAAGTCGTGCAACATCCTTTGTCGACCAGAGAATCTTCTCTTACTTGTCAACGGGCCACTGTCGTATTCGATCCATGACATCATTCAGACTGAACATATGGTATGAAACTGCATCTAACTCCTGCTGGTACTAAGTGAGCAGGCGCAGCGTTTGTCATCGCAGGAAACAAGTAAGACATACAGTGCATCCAGTCCTTGTCACTGTGTACCTTTGTGCCAGTGTCGAGAAGAAAGTTGGCCCGATGGGAAAAGTACAGATCATGTAAGTAGATATGGTGTAGGAGTGAATGAATGGGCACGTTGCTGGAAAAATTCTGTAATGTGAATGATAGAAGTGATCTGCAATGGAGACACAGCAGGATGACGAGATGGTGTGCATTTTTGTGGATAGAGATAGTCAACTCTGGCAGAAGGGGGTAGAGCGAGACGGAGAACAGGAAGGTGACAGGAGTGTAAGAGTATAAGATGGAGGAAGCATGATTTGTCCAATGGAGATAGGAGAGAATTGGTACAAAAGAGGTTTGGGCGCTTCAGCTGCACAGCCTACACTGTATATAGGCTGTGAAGTGAACACGAGGATAACGCATGTAAAACGTACCAAAAAAACAATCCGAACTTGCAGTAGACTAACTCTGACTTGACAGAAACACTCCCTGTCCTCTGGTGTCTGTGGGTCGAGTCCTTTTGAGAACCATCTCCTCGTGAGTGGTGATTATGTACTTTGATAGATGCAGCTTACGCTCGGTAGTATGTCTTCGCTCACCACTAGGACAGGGGGGACATCAGCGATAGCGCCTCACCAGATATTTAAAGGACACACCGATATCATCTTTGGCGTCATACACCTATCCGATAGACAGCGGATAATCACTTGTTCAGGGGATGGCTCGCTGCGAGTATGGAATTTGAAGAGCGGGAAACAGATAGGGGAAGACTGGCGGGACGGAGAAAGTGCAGTGTGGACCATAGCGCTGAGTCTGGACGGGAAGAAAGTGGCTAGTGGGAGTGCAGACGGTGCAGTGAAGTTATGGGACATCAACACAGGCAAGGTCATCATAAAATGGACGGGGCACACAAGGGATGTGGATTCTGTCTGCTGGAGTCGAGATGGTCGGCGAGTGGTGAGCGGATCCTACGATGGGACTGCAAGGCAATGGGATGTCGAGAACGGAGAGGCAATCCTCGAACCAATCGAGACCGGGCACGGACACGTGGTGATGACAGCCGTGTACTCGCCAGATATGACCTTGATTGCGACTGGTGGATGGCACACGTCGCCAATCAAAATCTGGGATGCCGCGACAAACGAACTTGTCGCTGCTCTCCAAGGACACACACTTTGGGTGAATTGCCTGGCCTGGACCCCGGATGGAAAGACCCTTATCTCTGCGTCAGCCGATAGCTCGATTAGGACTTGGAATACTACCACCTGGCGGCAGATCGCTGTTTTGGATGCGCACACTAGCAATGTATATGCCATTGCATTATCAGCGAATGGCTGCATCCTCGCGAGTGCATCTTACGACAAGACAGCGCGGTTGTGGAACCTCGACAACGGCCAGCCCATCGGTTCGCCCCTCCAGCATGCAGACACAGTGCTCCGCGTATCATTTTCGACAAATGGAAAAATACTAGCTACTGGCCGCCAGGACAATAGCGCCTACACATGGGATGTTGCTGCGATTCTTAGAGAAGCTGGCCTCGACGACCTTCTAAAGGCAAGGAGGTCCCTTTGTTTTAGTCTTAGAAACTGAATGCGCCCTCCCCGCTTCAGGATGGTAACAAGGTGTTACTCAATGTACGTGGCACCTTTATACAAACATCTCATTTCAGATTGAACATGTGCATTCTAGGACGATGCTACACGACGTCCGGCCCAGCGACTCCAGGATACCCATCGTTTACCCCCAGGTTTTTTCGACTACCCTCCCCATCGTGCTCATGTGCGTCGTTAGCATTTCATTCAGTTGTTTCCCTCTTACCTTCATACTTTCAGTTCTCTCCACGACACCGCTCATCAGCAGAGTCAGCACCGCACGGACACACACTTCTTAGTCGCGTTTCTTCCTTATTCGGCCGCACCCACTCCGATGCCCACGATTCGCCATCCCGACCCCATCCTCTCGACTGGGCTCGAAACCTTTTTTCTGAGACACAGCGCAGATCAAATGATGCAGGGATCGCATTGCATGAGCGTCGCTCAGCTGTTGTTGACACCCCGTATGCACAGGGAAAACGTGTATGTCCCTGTCTTCCTTCTTTTATGTTCAACTCGTCCTGATATCATGTAGAGGAACTCTTCAGCAGCAGAACAACGGAACAAGAATTTGAAGCACGCTACCGCAGGCAACTCACGACCTCCCAAGCCCACTGTCCCCCAGCAATCCGTCGGAGCAGCGCAAGCTCAGTCCTCTTCGCACCCACATGCTACTGTCTCCACATCACCCACCACACCTGCCCCCGCCTCTACCCCTGAAGCTACAGCACCAACGGCTCCGCGCCCTGATGTAATAATAAGGCACGCCGGATGCTGGACTCGTTTCTGGCTCTTTATCTGCTGTTGTACTTCCCTTGAATACACCGATGGACATCATTAATTATTCTCTCGTCCTTTACAAAAGTTGATCTTTCCCATACCTTTACCAGATTTACAACTCACTGTTGATGTACTCTGCCCACTCATGCTACTCGCCCTGCTATGTGGTTGGTTATTTCGAACCATTCTTTTTGTATGTTACCCTACTCCTCATCAGCACACGGATGTATAGCCGAAGTTTATATTTCGTATCGTTAGGCTTGTCGTTATCGTTATGTCGTGCACAGTAACATTCTTATTGGGTTTTACACCGTTCGCCCTACCGCTGAACCCTCGTCTCAGATCCACCTTCCCATGACAGTATAAAAACTGGCATTGGTCGACCGGTCAGTACTTGAGATTTTACTCGAGACCGAGGGACATATATTACTGTGCCGTAGAACCTCCAGAACTTGTTGTTTTCTGGACCATTTACTCGATACAACTAGAGTGTAGAGGTTTCAAGCGCAATGATCGAAATATATAAATTAATGATACTGATACTGACACAATTTTGATTGGCATGATCCTTCGCAGGGCTCGATGGTGTATGTGCGTCTCGCGGGTCATTGTGATGAAAGTGAGGCCCATCATCCCCGGGCTCTCTGGCACCTGCACATATAGCTTGCTCGTTATGGGCTGACAACGCTCTGAATCTCCGATAGCTTCTCTCGAATTTCTCCTCCGAAGGATGGTCTTTTCGTTGTCGTTCTCAATTTTTCTGCCGTGGCCAAAGTGATCGTTGAGTTGGTCATGGTCATAGATACAAGAGGACAGGGCGTTGAGAGCATTCGATCCGCTGGTGGTGGTTTCGCCTTTTCAAAGGAATACTTCGGCCTCATGGACCATGCGCTCAACGTCCTCCTTAGACCACCCTTCTCGCGAGTGATAGTGATGATCAAACTGCCAAGGTGCGAGATTTCAATAGCGGAGAGATGATCCTCGAGCCGATAACAACGGGCTACGAACGAGTGAATACTGTGAATGAAGACGGCAAGAGGTTCACTGCACCTGGTTAAATTGGCGAGAATATGGGACGGCAAGGTCGGCGAACTACTCACGCAACTCACCCACGCAAGCAAGTAAAGGGTCTTGCCTGGGCCTCGGATGGTAAGATGCCCTGTAGGAAATAAATCACACATGTCGACTCTATCTGTGCACATGTCAGTGATCACTGATATACGAATCTACGAGTTGATGCACTTAGACACACCAGGTTTATTTGAGAGAGTCCGACAGTGTAATTACTCAGTGGCCTTCAAACACGGTCTAGTTTAGTTTTCTAACATGACAATTGCATCCAGTCAAGTGAACATATAAAAAATGTACCGATTTCTGCAAACCACTGAATCACCAACGGATGTATCACTTTCACCAGCCGCTATGGTTCGGGTTCCAGTCATGGCTTTCTGTTCAACCAATCTGCCCTTTTATCTGCATACCTCGTTGGATCCGAATGATTGATCATCCTCCCCAGTCTGCCTTCCAAAAGGTGTGTCGAGCGAACATCTGGCGCACCATATAATCTTCTCTGCCATCACCCGTTGGCCAAGACTGTGCATTCTATCCATGACGGTATGAGTATCCAGGCCTAACGCTGGGCACTCACAATGTTGTCGTTTCCTGGATTGCCTGGATGTTGTTTGCCGACGCGAGTGACAATGTTGAAGTGTTTGAGAATGAAGACAATAAAAGATTTGAAAGCTTCGGTTGATCAAGAAGCGAGATTAGTAAGGACACGTTTCGTCACAATACGATTTCAGGCTCTGGCTCTGGCTGGCGAATAGACGGAAACCCAAGCGTGCCAGAGTCTTTATAGTAGGGTGTTTTGCACTATGAAAAATGCACAAGTCAATTGAACTGTTTCGATTAAAGAGAAGAGAGGCTCGTACTAGAGACTAGAGAACTCAGTCTTCGAATTGAAAGACTATACACGACGGTGGCATACCTAGAGACGAAAGGAGAACCACGTAGGTAGTTAGGACGAAAGTAAATGCAATAGTAAATGCTAATACTCACCTCAGTGTTCGAATTGAGAGACTGGGGAGGGTTCATTCCAAGGGGAAGAACTACAATGCTGTTGGAATGGAGAATGAAAAGTGAGCACGTAGAACACGTAAAAAGGAGTGATTGTGTATGTAAAGTAAAGTATGTACAATGTGGTAGGCATCTTAATAAACTCGAATAAGTCCTTGAAACTAAACAACAAGACCATGGTTTGTTACGAAACCCCAAGTACAGTGAATAAACAACGCAAACTCCTATCAGACTTGATCCTTTCAATACTCATCTGCTGACACACCTAAACGATGGCGCCATAGATGCCATACCCTTTCAAGCATCGAATGATGTTTCCCAGATTTGTCTCGGGCGGCAGAATCCAATGAATCATACATCCTGAAGACCAGGCTACTGTGACGGACGGGTGATTCTGCATGTCCATGAGTTATAGCAGGAGGAGCTTAGAAAATGAACGGACTCAGGTTCTGGGAGCAGCGATTGAATGTTCCGAAGAACTTCACCGAGTCGACACCTGCCAGTCCCAGGAGAAAGATGCTTCGCTCACGTTTCAGTATTGAGCCCGTCCTATTGTGGTACTTGTAAGTGGGACCGACAAGATGTTGTCGACGCATGCGTGTGCGGCGTCCGTTCGGTCTGTAGCAGGAAGTAAAAAACATCAGCCTAGGACACAAGTATCACGTACATACTCTACGATAATTTATAAACCTGCCAGTCGTTACCATTGACTCATCCGCTCTGGACATGTCCTGTTGATGCTACTTAGTATTGAAAAAGAGACGCATGCCTGTACTGCATCGTGACTATTCAGTCATCCGTGTCAATGAGGTGTTTCCTCTCGATGATCCGAAGTTAGTTGTATTTCCTCATTTGAGTAGTACACAGCCGCAGCGTCCTGTAAGTAGAAGGAAGTAAAATGTCAGCCTAGGAAACAAGTACCATATAATAATTTACGATAAACCTGTCAGTATTCGCCATCGGCTCATCGGCTCCAAATATATCCTGTTAAAGAGGATAAAGAAATTCGGGAAATAAGTCTAGCCAGGCGGTGATGCCATCATTACCTCTTGCTCACGGTGCAATCTAGCTGTCCATTCCCTCCCGCTCTGGCTCCTCTCGTCACTTTTCAGCTTATTTCTCATCTCTTTCTCTTGTCTCGCAAGCGCTCGTACGTCAAAATTGCCCTTGGCTTGGAGTGTGTTCTGGACGAGACATCGAGCAACACGCCTAGCAACATGATAATCCTCTCGCATCGTCCTTCAAGTCCGCAAGATACTTTCCTGTACAAAATCACCCATCGACGTCATCGAAACTGTTATGTCTGCCACGAAAATAAGACCATACTTTTATATTTGGCCCTTTGCCGCTGACTCCTGAAAGCTTCTTCCCTATTCTTTATGTTCTCCTGTCATCCTGCGCTCAACCTTGATCTTTCGACACACATTTAGATACTGCGCTCTGCGGCACGCATGTTCAACTTTGAGCGAACGGAGGGTAGAAGGGTAGTTGGTGGCAAGGAGCAGAAAATGTACAGCATACACTGTGCGGGGTCAACGTGCCAATAACTGGATCATTTGGCAGACTCGAAGAAGAGGATGAACGCTTGCTCGTGGAGAAGCCGCATGTGTTAGGAAGCTGGAGTATCTTAGCCTTACAGATGCAATAGCTGAGCTTGAGAAGATACCATACCGTGGATCTCGTGGTGTCTATATTCTGCACGGTACGATCCAGACCGTCCATATTATTTCCCGCAGCTCAACGTATGCAGACTGTTTGCGTGACTGAGCATGCCCTTCCCGTCGAAAATTGGGAGACGGATGTGAACGCCATATTGAATGACTCGCAAGTCCTTCAGCACCGAATGATAGCCTGATAAAAGCATGTTATTCAAGAATGCAGTAGGTGAGATAAGTCTGAACTGCGAGTAATGAAACCAAAGCGTAGATTTCAAAAGGCACGTTGTGTATGATGAGAGGCCCAGCGTGCTAGAAGATCGTATCAGGACTGACAAACGTAGATCTTCACGAAACTGAGGCGACTTACAGCTCGCAAACTCACATAAAAGAGAATTTTCGTTAGAAGCCTCAGACGCGCCCACATTACATAAGTTCGGCTAACGGTTCCGGACGATGGCGTTCAAGTTGAGCTTTTCCAACAGCTCTGAACATTGATCTTCCTTGGATCTTCCTTTCAATGCACCACTTCGTGTCCTGACAACCTGCCACTGCGCCTCCACCAAAGCCACTTGAGCGTGAGCAATTGTCAACACAAGAAATGCAGCAAGCATCCCGTATATAACAGAAACTACCGCGCACAGTCTCACCTTGATGCGGGTCCTGCGCTTGCCTAAAACATCGCGCAATTGACCACCTCAATGACTTTGTTTCATCTTCACCCGAGTCCACCCTGAGCCGATCCAAGAAAATGTTGTCTTCGTTACGCTCACGAGCAGAATCTCATTTCGACGATAGAAGGAGGTCGGAGGGAAACACTGGTGCACTTCTATTGCCTATTTGAGGAGCGCAGTTGAGAAAGACTAGGAGGACGCATGGTTGAAGAGCTCGGGCGTCGTGCTACTAGCGATAGCAAAGCCCGGTACCTCTTGTCCCATCAATTATTCCGTCGTGCAAGCTGTCGCGACCTTAAACTCAGAGGCACGTATTTCTTACCATGCTAAATGCTATGTGTCTCATACTTTGTGCATGCGGCCTTCTCATAACAGGTGCTTCGTCAGACATCCTTCTACGTGGTGAGGGGAATGAATCTTAACAATGTCCTTTGTCATCTCTGTCTGCCAGATGAGGAGACGCATGTGCATTTAACGACAACACGAACTCAGTAAATGGGCTTTCCCTAGACCTGTTGATGAAACCATCCTCACCATCTACGCAGTAGTCCAGGACACCTATCGCCCAGGCCGTGTCGCGAGGTTGGCGTTTCAGCCCAATGTGCTTCACCTCCATGCTAAAGTAATTATACTTGAATGAAATGTGTTGAGTCGTGCAACATCCTTTGTTGGCCAGATAATCCTCTCGTCACTGGAAAAGCTTGTATTCAATGCTGACGGTATTCAGGCTGAACATTCGGCTAAACTGCGTCTGAGTCCAGAGTTCTGTTGCATGAGTATAAACATCAGCTTGGATGATGTAAGATATATGAGAAGTCCAGTCCTCGTCACTGTGTACTCTTGGTGCCAGTGTCGAGAAGAAAGTTGATCCAGTGGTGGAAGCCCGGGTGTTGTAGATATCATGTAGGAGTGAATGAATAGGTGCCTTGCTCGAGAACTTCTCTAATGGGAATAATAGTATATACAAGTCATCCGCAATAGAGACACAACTGGAACTTACAGTCACAGAGTAGCTTCCCCACAGGATGACGCAAAATCACAAGACCGGGGCTGCATCTTCGTAGAGGTAGACTACTCTGGCAGAAGAGGGCAGACGGAGAGGGAGAACGTGGGATGGTGACAGGATTCTATAGGATTGCAAGAGTCTAAGATGGAGGAAGTGTGATTTGTCCGATGGGGAATTGTATTTTGACCAACGAACCCGGTGGACAGACTCGGATCAATGAGATTTGGGCGCTTGGGCTGCACAGCATATGGTGTAAATAAGCTGTAAAGTGAACACGAGGATAACGCATGTAGGAAAACGCACCAAGAAAACAATCCCAACTTGCAGTAGACTCAACTCTGACTTGACCGAAACACCCCTTGTCTTCTGGTATCTGGATCGAGTCCTTTCGAGAACCAACTTTTCGTGAGTGGTGATTTTGTACTTTGATAGATGAGGCTTACGTTCGATAGTATGTCTTTGGTCACTGCTAGGGCAGAGGGGACATCAGCGATAGCGCATCGCCAGATATTTAAAGGACACACCGAACATGTCCTTGGCGTCATACACCTATCCGACGGACAGCGGATAATCACTTGTTCAGAGGATGGCTCGTTGCGAGTGTGGAACTTGGAGAGCGGGAAACAGATAGGGGAGGACTGGCGAGACGGAGAAAGTGCAGTGTGGACCATAGCATTGTCTCCGGACGGGAAGAAAGTGGTTAGCGGGAGTAAAGACGGTGCAGTGAGAGTGTGGGACGTCAACTCAGCCAAGGTCGTCGCAAAATGGACGGGGCACACAGGTAGTGTGGAGTCTGTCTGCTGGAGTCAAGATGGTCGGCGAGTGGTGAGCGGGGGATACTACGATGGGACTGCAAGGCAATGGGATGTGGAGAACGGAGAGACCATCCTCGCACCAATCGAGACAAGAGGGCACGCGATGACAGCCGTTTACTCGCCAGATATGACCTTGATTGCGACCGGTGGATGGTACGAGTCCTCGGTCAAAATCTGGAATGCCAAGACAAACGAACTTGTCGCCACCCTCGAAGGACACACATGGGTAGTGAATTGCCTGGCTTGGACCCCGGACGGAAAAACGCTTATCTCCGGGTCATCCGATCACTCGATTAGGACTTGGAATACTACCACCTGGCGGCAGATCGCTGTTTTGGATGCGCACACTGGCAATGTCTGGTCCATTGCAATATCTCCGAATGCCTGCATCCTCGCAAGTGCATCGAACGACAACACAGCGCGATTATGGAACCTAGAGAACGGACAGCCCATTGGTTCGCCCCTCCAGCATGTAGATCCAGCACTCCGCGTATCATTTTCGGCAGATGGAAAGCTACTAGCCACTGGCTGCTGGGACAATAACGCCTACACATGGGATGTCATTGCGATTCTCAGAGAAGCTGGCCTCGACAACCTTCTAAAGGTAAGGATGTCCCTTTGTTTTAGTATCAGAAACTGAACGCACCCTCCCCGCTTCAGGACAATAACAAGGCGTTACTCAATGTATATACCACATTATACAAACATCTCATTTCAGATTTGAACATGTGCATTCTAGGACGATGCTACACGACGTCCGGTCCAGCGATGCCAAGACGCCCGTCGCGTGCCTCCAGGTTTTTTCGACGACCCACCATATCGTGCTCACGTGCGTCAATAATGTCTCATTCAGTTGTTTCTCTCTCACCTTCATGCTTTCAGTTCTCTCCACGATATCGCTCATCAGCAGAGTCAGCACCGCACGGACACACCCTTCTTGGTCGCATTTCTTCCTTATTCAGCCGCACCCACTCTGATGCCTACGATGCGCCTTCCCGACCCCGTCCTCTCGACTGGGCTAGAAACCTATTTTCTGAGACACAGCGCAGATCAAATGATTCAGGGATCGAGTTGCACGAGCGTCGCTCAGCTGTCGTTGACACCCCGTATGCACAGGGAAAACGCGTATGTCCCTGTCTTCCTTCTTTCATGTCCAACTCGTCCTGATATCATGTAGAGGAACGCTTCAGCAGCAGAACAACGGAACAAGAAATTGAAGAATGCTGCCGCAGGCAGCTCACGACCTCCCAAGCCTACTGTCACCCAGCAATCCGTTGGTGCAGCGCAAGCTCAGCTCTCTCCGCAACCACATGCTACTGTCTCCACATCACCCACCACACCTGCCCCCGCCCCTACCCCTGAAGCTACAGCACCAACGGCTCCGCGCCCTCATGTAATCATCAAGCACGCCGGACGCTGGACTCGTTTCTGGCTCTTTATCTCGTGTACTCCTCTTCAATACACCGATGGCCATCATTAATCATTTTCTCGTCCTTTACAAAAGTTGATCTCTCCCGCCTTCACAAGATTTACAACTCGCTGTTGATCTACTCTGCCCACTCATGCCACTCGCCCAGCTATGTGGTTGGTTATTTCGAACTTTTTGCACGTCCTCCTACTCCTCATGGTCCCCCATCGGCACACGTATGTATGCCCGAAGTTTATATTTCATATTGTTAGGCTTGTCGTTGTCGCTACGTCGTGCACAGTAACATTTCTTATCGGGTTTTGCACTGTTCGCCCTACCGCTGAACCCTCGTCTCAGGTCCACCTTCCCATGACAGTATAATAACTGGCATTGGTCGACCGGCCAGTGCTTGAGATTTTACTCGAGAGCGAGGTACATATATTACTAGTGGTATTTACTGTACCGTAGAACCTCCAGAGCTTGTTGTTTGCTGGACCATTTACTCGATACAACTAGAGTGTAGAGGTTTCAAGCCCAATGATCGACATATATAAAATAATGATACTGATACTGATGCAATTTTAATCGGCATGATCCTTCGCAGGCCTCGATGGTGTCTGCGTCTCGCGGGTCATTGTTATCAAAGTGAGGCCCATCATCCTCGGGCTCGCTGGCATCTGCACATATAGCTTGCTTGTGATGGGCTGACAACGCTCTGAATCTCCGACCGCTTCTCTCGAATTTCTCCTCCAAAGGATGGCTTTTTGGTCATCGTTCTCAATCTTTCTGCCGTGGCCAAAGTGATCGTTGAGTTGGTCATGGTCATAGATACAAGATGACAGGGCGTTGAGCGTACCCGATCTGGTGGTGGTGGTTTCGCCTTCTGAGGAGAATGCTTCGGCCTCGTGGACCATGCGCTCGACGTCCTTAGACCACCCTTCTCGCGAGTGATAGTGACAATCAAACTGCCAAGGTGCGAGATGTCAATAGCGGAGAGATGATCCTCGAGACGATAACAACGGACTACGAACGAGTGAATACTGTGGATGAAGACACCAAGAGGTTCACGGCAGCACCTGGTTAAATTGGCGAGAATATGGGACAGCAAGAACTGCTCATGCAACTCACCCATGTAAGCAAAGGGTCTTGCCTGGGCTTCGGACGGCAAGATGCACTGTCAGAAATAAATCACACATCAGATGTCAGTGATATACGAGTCTACGAGCCGATGCACTTAGACACACCAGGTTCATTTGAGAGAGTCCGACAGTGTAATTAGTACTCAGTGGCTTTCAAACACGGTCATAGTATGTCAATTTTTCGAACATGACAATTGCATTCAGTCAAGCGAACATATTTGGAAAAAAAGTACCGATTTCTGCAAACCACTGGTTCACCAACGGATGCATGGCTTTCACCAGCCGCTAGGGTTCAGGTTTCAGTCATGGCTTTCCTTTCAACAAATCCGCCCTTACAACAATATTTTATCTACTTACCTCGTTGGATCCGAATGATTGATCATCCTCCCCAGTCTGCCTTCCAAAAGGCGTGTCGAGTGAACCTCTGGCGCACCATATAATCTTCTCTCCATTTCCATCACCCGTTGGCCAAGATCGTGCATTCCATTCATGGAAAAATGCACAAGTCAATTGAACTGTCCCAATTAAAGAGAAGAGAGGCTCGTACTAGAGACTAGAGACGAAAGAAGAACTCAATCTTCGAATGGAGAGACTATACACGGCAGTGGCATACTTAGAGACGAAAGGAGAACCACGTAAGTAGTTAGGACGAAAGTAAATGCAATAGTAAATACCAATACTCACCTCAGTGTTCGAATTGAGAGACTGAGGAGGGTTCATTCCAAGGGGAAGAGCTACAAGAATGCTGTTGGAATGGAGAACGAAAAGTGAACACATAGAACGCGTAACAAAGAGCGATTGTGTATGTAAAGTAAAGTACGTACAATGTAGTAGGCATCTTGATAAACTCGAATAAGTCCTTGAAACTAAACAACAAGACCATAGTTCGTTCCGAAATCTCAAGTACATAACACAAATTCTCATCAGACTTGATCCTTTCAATAATCATCTGCTGACACACCTAAACGATGGTGCCATAGATGCCGCACCCTTTCAAGCATCGAATGATGGTATGCTGACCACATGATGTTTCCCAGATGTGTCTCGGGCGGCAGAATCCGATGAATCATGCCTCTTGAAGACCAGGCTACTGTGATGGACGGGTGATTCTGCATGTCCATGAGTTATAGCAGGAGGAGCTTAGAAAATGAACGGACTCGGGGAAGTTCTAGGAACGGCGCGGATGTGGACGCCACAGTAGGTGAGGTGAGTCTGAACTGCCAGTAATAAATTAAAGCGTATATTTCAAAAGCCATGATGTGTATGATGAGAGGCCCGGCATGCTGGAAGATCGTATCAGGACTAACAGACGTAGAGCTTAGCTAGAGCTCTTGGACGTTTGAACGTTGAACGTTGAACTTCGAAAAGAATTGTCGTAAGAAGCCTCCGGTGCGCTCGGGCTAACGGTTCCGGGCGATGCCGCAGCTTCGTTCGTTCCTGTACTCGGACGATGGCGTTTGAGCTTTTTCAACAGCTCTGAACTCGCACCTGATCTTCCTTGGATCTTCCTTCTGTTAATTCGATGCACCACGTCACGTACGCTGATCCGTGTCCTGACAATCTGCCAAGTACTGTGGCTCCACCAAAGCCACTCGAGCGCGAGCAACTGTCAACCCAAGAAATGAATGCAGCGAGCATCCCGTCCTAACCTTGGTATCACAGAAACTACCGTGCATAGTCTCACCTTGATGCGGGTCCTGCGCTTGCCTAATCCATCGCGCAATTGACCACCTCGAAGACTTTGTTTCCCCTTCACCCGAGTACAATCCATCCAAGAAACAGATGTCGCATATTGTCTTCGTTATGCTCACGAGCAGAATCTCATTTCGACGATAGAAGGAGGTTGCAGGGAAATTCTGGTGCACTTTTATTGCCTGCTTGAGTAGCGCAGTTGAAAAGACTATGAGGACGCGTCAGACTTTGTGCATGCAGCCTTCCCACAACAAGTGCTTCAGAGCTTCGACGTGCTTGCTGTCACCTTTGATCCGGTGGAGCACAAAGGTGCTATCATTCCGCTTTTCAAAAGTAGGCACGCGTCTACATGGGTGGTAGCAACTCTTAGGAGGCCATAGCTCTACAGATTGCTCACAGGAGGCTTGAGGACCAGCTTTGGGGATACCATCGATCATTCCATCTAGTGGAGACATATGGAAGCTTGGAATTAGGAAGGCCCTTTGGATACGGATGTTCCTCCTGAGTTCTCTTGTAGTCGAACTGTCGAACTATACAGCTTCTCGCCGGTCGGCCTTTATTGGCTCAATTGCATCACCTTGTGCGCACTGACCGTGTACTCTTCGTGCCAGTGTCGAGAAGAAAGTTGATCCGGTGGTGGAAGTCCGGGCGTCGTAGATATGATGTAGGAGTGAACGAATAGGCGCCTTGCTCGAGAACTTCTCTAATGGAAATAATAGTATATACAAATCATCCACAATAGAGGCACAACTGGAACTTACAGTCACAGAGTAGCTCCCCCACAGGATGACGCAAGATCACAAGACCGTGGCTGCATCTCCGTAGAGGTGGACGACTCTGGCAGAAGAGGGCAGAGCGAAACGGAGGACGTGGTATAGAAAAGGATGGTGACAGGATCTTACAGAACTGCAAGAGTCTAAGATAGAGGAAGCGTGATTTGTCCAATGGGGAATTGGATTTTGAGCACCGAACCCGGTGGACAGACTCGGACAAATGAGGTTTGGGCGCTTCGGCTGCACAGCCCATGCTGTATATAGGCGGCTGTGAACACGAGGATAATGTATTTGAAATTCACCAAGAAAACAACCCGAACTTCCAGTGGACTCAACTCCGAAAACGGTCCTTGTCCCCTTGTGTCGTGGGTCGAGTCCTTCTGAGAACGATCTTTTCGTGAGTGGTGATTGTATACTTTGATAGGTGAAGCTTACGTTCGATAGTATGTCTTCGCTCACCGCTAGGGCAGGGGGGACATCAGCGATAGCGCCTCACCAGGTATTTAAAGGACACACCGATATGATCTTTGGCGTCATACACCTATCCGACGGACAGCGGATCATGACTGGTTCAGAGGATGGGTCGTTGCGAGTATGGAACTTGAAGAGCGGGAAACAGATAGGGGAGGACTGGCGAGACGGAGAAAGTGCAGTGTGGGCCATAGCGTTGAGTCCGGATGGGAAGAAAGTGGTTAGCGGGAGTGAGGACGGTGCAATGAAGTTATGGGACATCGACATAGGCAAGATCATCACAAAATGGACGGGGCACACAAGGGGTGTGAGTTCTGTCTGCTGGAGTCAAGATGATCGGCGAGTGGTGAGTGGATCTTGGGATGGGACTGCAAGGCAATGGGATGTGGAGAACGGAGAGGCCATCCTCGAACCAATCGAGACAGGGCACGGAGACGTGTGGGCAGCTGTTTACTCGCCAGACTCGACCTTGATTGCGACTGGTGGTGGTGAATGGAGTATTAGGGACGATTCCGAATACTTGACCAAAATCTGGAATGCTGAGACGAACAAGCTTGTCGCAACTCTCAAAGGACACACAAAATCAGTGAATTCGCTTGCCTGGACCCCGGATGGAAAAACACTTATCTCCGGGTCATCCGATAACTTGGTTAGAACTTGGAATACTACCGCCTGGCAGCAGATCGCTGTTTTGGATGCGCACGCCGGCAATGTCAGTGCCATTGCATTATCACCGAATGGCCGCATCCTCGCAAGCGTATCATACGACAACACAGCGCGATTGTGGAACCTCGATAACGGCCAGCCCATCGGTTCACCCCTCCAGCATGCAGACACAGTGCTCCGCGTATCATTTTCGACAGATGGAAAAATACTGGCCACTGGCTGCTTAGACAAGAACGTCTACACATGGGATGTCGTTGCGATTCTTAGAGAAGCTGGGCTCGACGACCTTCTAAAGGTGAGAATGTTCCTTTGTTTTAGTCTTAGAAACTGAATGCGCCCTCCCTGCTTCAGAACGGTAACAAGGCGTTACTCAATGTCCGTGGCACCTTTATACAAACATCTCATTTCAGATTTGAACATGTGCATTCTAGGACAATGCTACACGACGTCCAGTCCAGCGACACCAGGACGCCCGTCGTTTACCCCCAGATTTTTTCGACGACCCTCCCCATCGTGCTCACGTGTGTCGTTGGCATTTCATTCAGTTGTTTCCCTCTTACCTTCATGCTTTCAGTTCTCTCCACGACACCGCTCGTCAGCAGAGTCAGCACCACACCGACACACCCTTCTTAGTCGCATTTCTTCCTTATTCAGCCGCACCCACTCCGATACCCACCATACGCCATCCCGACACCGTCCGCTCGACTGGGCTCGAAACCTTTTTTCTGAGATACAGCGCAGATCAAATGATGCAGGGATCGAGTTGCATGAGCGCCGCTCAGCAGTAGTTGACACCCCATACGCACAGGGCAAACGTGTATGTCCCTGTCTTCTTTCTTTCATGTTCAACTCATCCTGATATCATGCAGAGGAACGCTTCAGCAGCAGAACAACGGAACAAGAAATTGAAGAATGCTACCGCAAGCAGCTCACGACCTCCCAAGCCCACTGTCACCCAATCAATCATCTTCACAACCGCATACTACTGTCTCGACATCATCCACCACACCTGCCCCCGCTGCTGCCCCTGCAGCTATAACTTCAACATCTTCTCGCCCTTATGTAACAATAAGACATGCTGGACCCTGGACTCAGTTTCTGGCTCTTTATCTGTTGTTGCACTTCTCTTGAGTATACCGAAGGTCGTCATTAATTGATCTACCGTTTTCTCGTCCTTTACATTGATATTTCCCATGTCTTTACCAGATTTACAACTCGCCGTTGATGTACTCTGCCTACTCATGCTACTCGCCCTGCTATGTGGTTTGTTATTTCAAAACATTCTATTTGTACGTTACCACACTCCTCATTGTCTCCCATCAGCACACACACATATGCCCGAAGTTCATAAACTCTGATGACTCGTGATCGCCATTGCATCGTGCACAATAATAGGTTCAGCGAGAGAGAAACGGAGGCCAACCCCATTGAAATTTAAGAATGCTACCGCAGGAAGCTCACGACCTCCGCAGAGTGGTGCCACCAGTGCAGCGGCTCCCCATCCAAATGCGGCTGTCTCCACGTCACCTGCTGTTGGCACTACTCCCGCAGCTCTAACATCAATGACCTCGCGCCCTGATGCAACGATATGACAGCCTGGACGCTGGTCTTGTTTCTGGCTCTGTATCTGTTGTACTTCTCCTGAATATACTGAAGGTTATCATTAATCTACCATTTCACGTCCTTTACGAATGTCTCTCACCATCTCATGTTGACATGCTCGGTTCATCCTTTGAATATATGCAATGCATAAAGCCGTTATATATTGTAAACTTATCTATAATCAGTTGGTAGTACTTGAAACTTGGCTACTGGCAGCTCGACAAAGATGGCGTCAACCCATGGACGAGTATATATCAAAAGAACACTAGCGGAGACAGTGATTCGAAAGGTGTCGATACGCCATCAAGATAAGTGGCAATACCGTGGTATCTCGTCATCAGAAACAAAAGTTCGTCAAAATCAAGAAAGCAAAAAAGGGAAATACATAATGTCCATATGCCAATTGAAATCGGTGGCGTACTAATGGTGCAACTTGAAGTGAACGATGAGGAGTGCCGAATCGCTGGCACGCATGCCTAACTGCAGGCTTCACCGACCAGTGCATAGGCCGTGTAGCTATGTTGCACGCTTAAGAAATGAAATCGCACCTTTGAGTCAAGCATTGATGGCACGGGGATCTCTGTCTTTCTCGGACACTCTGGTTGAATCTAACAGCACCCTTCGAAGTTTGAACCTCAAACCCCTTGTGACAAGTCCTTCCTATGGTTTTCATCTGCTGTCTGAACAAGTCGACCGTTAAGGGTAATGCTATCATTCCCATCAGAGAAATTCTCGAGCAAGATTCGTTTACCCACGAACCCGGTGGATAGATCCGCCACGAGGCTTTGGGCGCTTCAGCTGCACAGCATATGCCGTACATAGGCTGTGAAGTGAACACGAGGATAACACATGTAAAACGTACCAATAAAAGCAACCCGAACTTGCAGTGGACTCAACTCTGAAAACGGTCCTTGTCCCCTTGTGTCGTGGTTCGAGTCCTTCTGAGAACCAACTTGTCGTGAGTGGTGATTGTGTACTTTGATAGATGAAGCTTACATTCGATAGTATGTCTTCGGCCACCGCTGGGGGAGGGGGGGCATCAGCAATAGCGCCTCACCAGATATTTAAAGGACACACCGACTTTGTTCTTGGCGTCATACACCTGCCCGACGGACAGCGGATGATCACTTGTTCAAACGATGGCTCGCTGCGAGTCTGGAACTTGAAGAGCGGGAAACAGATAGGGGAGGACTGGCGGGATGGAGAAAGTGCAGTGTGGACCATAGGGTTGAGTCCGGATGGGAAGAAAGTGGTTAGCGGGAGTGCAGACGGTGCAGTGAAGTTATGGGACATCGACACAAGGAAGGTGATCGCAAAATGGACAGGGCACACAGGTGGTGTGAATTATGTCTACTGGAGTCAAGACGGTCGGCGAGTGGTGAGCGGATCCTACGATGGGACTGCCAGGCAATGGGATGTCGAGAATGGAGAGACCATCCTCAAACCAATCGAGACAGGGCACGGTCACGTGGTGACAGCTGTTTACTCGCCAGACTCGACCTTGATTGCGACTGGTGGATGGCACTGATACCTCGGTCAAAATCTGGAATGCCGAGACAAACGAACTTGTCGCCACTCTCAAAGGACACACAAGCTGGGTGAATTGCCTGGCTTGGACCCCGGATAGAAAGACCCTTATCTCCGGGTCGTCCGATAACTCAATTAGGACGTGGAACACTACCACCTGGTGGCAGATCGCGATTTTGGGGGAGCACACCAGCTTCGTCTATGACATTGCGATATCTCCGAATGGCCGCATCCTCGCAAGCGCATCATTAGACGAAACAGCGCGACTGTGGAACCTCAACAATGGACAGCCCATCAGTTTACCCCTCCAGCATGAAGATGGAGTGCCCCACGTGTCGTTTTCGGCAGATGGAAAAATACTAGCTACTGGGTGCCATGACGAAAACGCCTACTCATGGGATGTTGCTGCGATTCTTAGAGAAGCTGGGCTCGACGACCTTCTAAAGGTGAGCAGGTGCCTTTGTTTTAGTCCTAGAAACTGAATGCGCCCTCCCCGCTTCAGGACGGTAACAAGGCGTTACTCAATGTACGTGGCACATTTATACAAACATCTCATTGCAGATTTGAACACATGCATTTTAGGACGATGCTACACCACGGCCGGTCAAGCGACGCCAGGACGCCCGTCGCGTGCCCCCAGGTTTTTTCGACGACCCACCACATCGTGCTCGCGTGCGTCAATAGCGTCTTATTCACTTGTTTCTCTCTCACCATCACGTTGTCAGTTCTCTCCACGACGCCGCTCCTCAGCAGAGTCAGCACCACATGGACACACACTTCTTGGTCGCATTTCTTCTTTATTCAGCCGCACCCACTCCGATGCCCATGATTCACGATCACGACCCCGTCCTCTCGACTGGGCTATAAACCTTTTTTCTGAGATGCAGCACGGATCAAATGATGCAGGGATCGAGTTACATGAGCGTCGCTCAGCTGTAGTTGACACCCCGTATGCACAGGGAAAACGCGTATGTCCCTGTCTTCCTTCTTTCATGTTCAACTCGTCCTGATATCATGTAGAGGAACGCTTCAGCAGCAGAACAACGAAACAAGAAATTGAAGAATGCTACCGCAGGCAACTCACGACCTCCCAAGCCCACTGTCACCCAGCAATCCATCGGAGCAGCGCAAGCTCAGTCCTCTTCGCACCCACATGCTACTGTCTCCACATCACCCACCACACCTGCCCCCGCCTCTACCCCTGAAGCTACAGCGCCAACAGCTCCGCGCCCTGATGTAATCATAAGACACGCCGGACGCTGGACTCGTTTCTGGCTCTTTATCTGCTGTTGTACTTCTCTTGAATATACTGAAGGTCGACATTAATGAATCTATTATTTTCTCGTCCTTTACGTTGATCTCTCCCATGTCTTTACCAGATTTACAACTCGCCGTTGATGTACTCTGCCCACTCATGCTACTCGCCCTGTTATGTGGTTCATTATTTCGAACCATTCTATTTGTATGTTACCACACTCCTCATCGTCTCCCATCAGCACACACATATGCCCGAAGTTCACAAAATCTGATGGCTCGTCATTGCCATTGCATCGTGCACAATAATAGGTTTGCAACGTTCTCCCTATCGCTGGACCCTCCTCTAAAATCTACCTTTTGATGATAGTTTCATAACTGGCACTGGTCAGTGCTTGAGATTTCGCTCGAGAGCGAGGTACATATACTAGTAGTATTTGCAGTACCATAGAACTCCAAGACAGATTGATCACATGATGATGATTAGGCCTAATATCCTGTGTGAAACGACATGCAACTCCTTCTGGCGTTCGGCGATAATGGCACTAATGCTCTTATCTTTGAGCTCGATGGCAGTGGCCGGTATTGGAGGACCTGTCATACGAAGATTCGGGGTCCATCTGATCATTGTCGACGTGACATCGATGAATATCCATCAATACATATACTAAGTAACTGGTACGGTCACTCGTGAATGCGCGAGCGAAGCAAATGCCTATAATTTAAATGAGGCATGAGTACCTATCATTTGTAAAACTGGACATTCACAATTTTTTGCTCCGATTCCAGGGAGATTTCGACTTCCTAGTTGGTTGTCATCTCCTGAATCGCATATATGATGTTTGTTGACGTGAGTTAAACTGTTCGAGAATGAAGACGGTGAGAGATTTGAATGCTTCGGTTGAAGGGGGACACCTTTCCTCACAGTGTGATTTTGGGCTCTGACTTTGGCTGGTGAATAGAAGGAAAGGGCTCACAAGGAGGACGAGAACCCAGAGAGGTCAAATGCCACAAGGCAGAATCGCGGAGGACAAGAAGAGGCAAGCGGCCCAAATCAGAGGAAGACAGACCAAGCGCTAAACAATATTTTAAAGATGGGGCGCGGGGCACACCGTTCCCGGTGTGTATATATCGGGGCGAGAGTGTCAAGGACCAGCGAGCGCTAGTAGAGAAGAAAGGCACCGAGAATTCGCGTGCCAGAGTCTTTCTAGTGGGGTGTTTTGCAGTACGAAAAAAGTCAATTGAACTTGAATAAGGGCCATAAGGCTTAGTACTGTGAATAAAAATGCAATATGCGTTAAAGATCAGATTATCATTGATTCGTCCAATGGGGAATTGGATTTTGAGCAAGGAACCCGGTGGACAGATTCGGACCAATGAGATTTGGGCGCTTGAGCTGCACAGCATATGCTGTAAACAAGCTGTGAAGTGAACGCATGTAGTAAAACGCACCAGGAAAACAACCCCAACTTGCAGTAAACTCAAGTCTGAGTTGACCGAAACACTCCTTGTCCTCTGGTGTCTGGGTCGAGTCCTTTTGAGAACCAACTTTTAGTGAGTAGTGATTGTGTACTTTGATAGATGAAGCTTAGGACGTTCGATAGTATGTCTTTGGCCACTGCTAGGGCAGGGGGGACATCAGCGATAGCGCCTCACCAGATATTTAAAGGACACACCGAAAATGTCGTTGGCGTCATACACCTATCTGACGGACAGCGGATGATCACTTGTTCACTTGACGGCTCGTTGCGAGTGTGGAACTTGGAGAGCGGGAAACAGATAGGGGAGGACTGGCGAGACGGAGAAAGTGCAGTGTGGACCATAGCGTTGAGTCCGGATGGGAAGAAAGTGGTTAGCGGGAGTGAGGACGGTGCAGTGAAGTTATGGAACATCAACACAGGGAAGGTCATCGAAAAATGGACGAGGCACACACAGGGTGTGGAGTCTGTCTGCTGGAGTCAAGATGGCCGACGAGTGTTAAGTGGATCCCACGATGGGACTGCAAGACAATGGGATGTGGAAAACGGAGAGACCATCCTCGAACCAATCGAGACAGGGCATGAACGCGTGTGGGCAGCAATTTACTCGCCAGACTCGACCTTGATTGCGACTGGTGGATGGCACGAGTCCTCGGTCAAACTCTGGAATGCCGAGACAAACGAACTTGTCGCGACTCTCAAAGGACACACATTTTGGGTGAATTGCCTGGCTTGGACCCCTGATGGAAAGACCCTTGTCTCTGGGTCAGGCGATAACTCGATTAGGACTTGGAATACTACCACCTGGCGGCAGATCGCTGTTTTGGATGCGCACACTGGCAATGTCTATGCCATTGCAATATCTGCGAATGGCCGCATCCTCGCAAGCGCATCGTTCGACGAGACAGTGCGCCTGTGGAACCTCGACAATGGCCAGCCCATCAGTTTGCCCCTCCAGCATGCAGATGGAGTGCCCCGTGTATCATTTTCGGCAGATGGAAAGCTACTAGCCACTGGCTGCTGGGACAATAATGCCTACACATGGGATGTCATTGTGATTCTTAGAGAAGCTGGCCTCGACGACCTTCTAAAGGTGAGAAGGTCCCTTTTTTTAGTCTTAGAACTGAACGCGCCCGCTTCAGGACGGTAACAAGGCGTTACTAAATGTACGTGGCACCTTTATACAAACATCTCATTTCAGATTTGAACATGTGCATTCTAGGACGATGCTACACGACGTCCGGTCCAGCGATGCCAGGACGCCCGTCGCGTGCCCCCAGGTTTTTTCGACGACCCACCGCATCGTGCTCGCGTGCGTCAATAGCGTCTCATTCACTTGTTTCTCTCTCACCTTCATGCTTTCAGTTCTCTCCACGACGCTGCTCCTCAGCAGAGTCAGCACCACATGAACACACACTTATTAGTCGCATTTCTTCTTTATTCAGCCGCACCCACTCCGATGCCTATGATTCGCCATCCCAACGCCATCCTCTCGACTGGGCTCGAAACCTTTTTTCTGAGATGCAGCACAGATCAAATGATGCAGGGATCGAGTTGCACGAGCGTCGGTCAGCAGTAGTTGACACCCCATACACACGGGGCAAACCTGTATGTTCCTGTCTTCCTTCTCGATTGTTCAACTTATCCTGGTATCATTTTCTCCTTCTCTGATGTTCGACTCTGTCTTATATCGTATAGAGGAACGCATCAGCAGCAGAACAACGGAACAAGAAATTGAAGAATGCTACTGCAGGCAGCTCACGACCTCCCAAGCCCAATGTCACCCATCAATCATCTTCGCAACCGCATACTATTGTCTCGACATCATCCACCACACCTGCCCCCGCTGCTACCCCTGCAGGTATAACTTCAACATCTTCTCGCCCTCATGTAACAATAAGACACGCTGGACCCTGGACCCATTTCTGGCTCTTTATCTGTTGTTGTACTTCTCTTGAATATACCGAAGGTCGTCATTAATTGATCTACCATTTTCTCGTCCTTTACATTGATATCTCACATGTCTTTACCAGATTTGCAACTCGCCGTTGGTGTACTCTGCCTACTCATGCTATTCGCCTTGCTATGTCATTCGTTATTTCGAGCCATTCTATTTGTACGATGCCACTCTTCGTCACAATCTCCCATCAGCACGCAGCCTGCCATATGTGTGCCCGAGGTTTATACCACCTTCCCAGGACAGTATAATAACTAGCACTGGTTAGTGTCTGATATTTTACTCGAGGGTGGGGCACATGCATAGGTTGTAAGCTCTGGTTGTAATGCGTCGACTGCATCCTGTCGTTGTGCATGTTTGAGGAAAATGAATTTTCGACCATACTGGTATGTACATTAAAACAACAATCGATCAGTCCTTGACAGGGCGTTGGGATTCATCTGGACTGGCAGGGACTCTCTGCAAGAGGGCGGATGAACGGTGCAATCCCATTCCAGCGTGAACAACAAGGGTGCCTGTCTGGAACGCCAGACTAATCCACTGAGTGCTGTTGAGCTCTCGCAGCTTACAAGATCGATATTCGTGCTGAAGCGAACCAACAATTCCGGCACTCAACAGCAGCATCTCCATCTTGGCTTGGCGCTTTGCAGCGGCATAACTCGAGATCTCCGTATCGATCAATATGTAACAACGACTGGTTGAATTTCGTTGTGCTCCTTGAGGATTAATGATACCAGGAGATGTATGAGGCCATGAGGGGTGGGGCCGGTGAGAGATGCTGAAGGACATGCTCATAGTATTCGGAACCATGTCGGATGTGGAATTCAGAGTGCTACTTACTATTTAGGCAACAGACGCTGAGGAGATTAGTCATTGAGAGGTGGGCTTGAAGGGCCTAGGCGCTGGCAGCCCAGGTTGGACAGATGAGTTATCTGTTTGCTTCATCTGAACCTCCTTCTTTTTCTTGGTTGACTTGTGTGGCGTCACGTCTACAGAATACTACGACCTTGTGCAATGCAGTGTGGCCTTTTCGACAAGCGATTGCGCTCTCCGGGCCAGGGCCAGGGAGGCGGAGAGATAACCAGTGACATTCATTGAGATAGGCCTGTGTTAGGATCAATGATTTCCACTCACAGAACTTTCTAACTGATGCACATGTAACGAGAAGATCTGGAGAACGACATCGAACACAAGTTGCCGAAATGAACAGGTCTTTGATCTTTTGCGGTGTTCAAAAATTCCGCGCGCGCGACTGCTCCGCATTTTCGCGACCAAGATCTACTCTGATTCCGAAATTGAGAGCCCAAATATACTTACTCCGGTCAATCAATGTAAGAACGGATGACAACCCGTGATGCTCGTTTCCGCCATAAAAGCTCTGGATGGGGTATCTAGCATGAACGCCATCGTTATACGTCCACCAACTTCACCGCTCCCTCACACCATCCTCCAACAATATGACGCTTGTCTCAGATGATCCCAGTCAGTGGCCGTCCATCAATGTGGCTCGCATCTCTAGCTATATTACAGGTTCGTGGAGAGTCAGTCATATGATGACGGCAACGTCTCGACCTAACCTTGGATGCCGTTTCATAGTTGCCTCCTCTGCTGGGGTAATGTACGATTCGGGTGAGTAAGATGATATTAAAGAGACCCTGGTATGCTCACAGTTTTTCCAGCACTGACATTTGGACGAGAGGTAGGTTGATGCCACTACCGAAGTAGATATCTCACTAAGAATGATTTTCCAGGTCGAACTGGTCTGGGTAAGCAGAGTGCCACGTCAGAAGAACAACAAATAATTTGCGGCAGAGACAACGCTGGTCCCTCGTGACTCTCGTGTATCTGAGTGTATGTAGCTCGTGTTATAAGCGTAGTCGGCAAATCGTGCTGACTTGGAAATATCCTAGCTGCGCTATATCGGAATATTATATGCTGTGTATGTTTAGAAGACTGAGCAGTCGATATGTGTTAATATACCATCTCTCACAATCAGCATCAGCATATTGTGTACGTCTCCTCACATTCACCACGTTTGTTTCTTCTGACCAGCAGAATACAGTCGGTGTTCCGACAATCATGATGACAGATGTGGTGAGCATTCTGCACTGCTGCCTGCTATAATCTATTCCCATCCAATCAACTGCACTCCCATGTAGGGGTGAGTGAGACTTTTGACCATCTCGTCGGTTCAACATAGCGACTGCCACAGCTGTGAGTTTGATTCAAGTCTGTGATCATCTGAGGCTTATGACTGACATTACTGGTTTTGTCAGGCCTTATTGTGTACATCGCAATAATATGGATGTATGTCGTCGTAAATGCAATACTGGGTGGTGAGCTACGCAGCTGCAATATTCGGTGATATTTACTTGACTGCACCATCACGCAAGTCATCATGATAGCTCGATTACATGCCATGTATCAGCGATCCAGAAAGGTGCTGATAGTTCTCATCGTCGTCTTCCTGGCCGTCAACATCACCGAAGCAGTGCTCATCGAAATATTAACAACGCATATTTCAGGGGGTAAGCTTCATTATGGATGAAAGCCCAAGTGCATCAGGCTCATTGACGAATACCAGAGGAACTCATTCTCTCCGGCACTTATCAGTGCGCTGTTAACTATGAAGGAGATATCGTGCTTCTGCCGTCCATGGCTTGGATACTCAGCACTGTATGGGAGGTCCTCACACTGTGTCTCGCAGTCTGGATTTCTGTAAAGCACTTCCGTGAGCTGCGACGATCATCTGCGGGAGGGATTATCAGCGACTGTTTCGCTGTGTTGATGAAAACTCATGTGGTTTACTTTGCGAGGTGCGCTCATAATATAAATGAGGTTCCGCACGTGGTAGCTTTGTTGCTGTTTCTGCCTTCGAGCTCGGTTATTTGTTTTCAACGATGTCAGCGGTATGTCGATGTGTCTCTCACCTCTGCTGCGAGCGCGGTTCATCATTTCTGTAGGAGTCATCTTCCCTGGAAACTCAGATTTTTGGTAATTTTTCTCAAATTTTGAAGGTCGTGCAGATGTTTGTGCTGGGACCACGCCTGATCCTTGGCGTTCGGGAATATCATGCTAGGCTCGTAGCCGAGTCTGATGCAGGGACTGGCATGACTTCAATCGCTTTCCAGGAGCGTGAGCATGTATCGACTGGCAGTGGTGTCTAGCTCGGGAAATAAGCACTCGATGTTATCAACCGTTGTCGGGTACTCTGCAGAGAGCGAGAGATTTTGTTTTTTATTCCAAATTTCGTCGTGGTACTAGTTGGTGTACTAAGATATGATAGAGAAACATTTAATGCGTGTGGACAAACCAACCAATATCTTGTCGCATCACTACTGGCACTAGGTGCCCACCCATGCTGTCATCTTCGCAACCACACGCTACTGTCTCCACATAACCCACCACACCTGCCTCCACCTCTACCCCTGAAGCTACAATGCCAACGGCTCCGCGCCCTCATGTAATCATAAGACACATCAGACGCTGGACTCCTTTAACTCGTGTACTCCTCTTGAATACACCGATGCGGCCATCATTAATTATTTTCTCGTGCTTTATGTATGTTGATCTCTCCCATGCCTTTACCAGATTTACAACACGTCGTTGATGTGCTCTGCCCACTCATGCTACAAAAGTTTATTTACATGTGCTAGTGTGTAGTTGGAAACATGTACCTTTCTACGGACCTGCTGATTTACTGGGTCAGTCGTTGCACCACATTAATATTCCTTCAACCACTAAATCTCACATGTGTCGTTCATCCTTGTTGCTCATGATCTTGTTTGGATCGCGAATGTATTCACAGGAATATATTTGTGAACGTTGTCTTTCGAGACCTATTTGCTCTTGAAACAGTTCGCAGAGGTAGTCAATACGCGTATCGCGTCAATGCTGCATCATTTTCACCTGCGCCACCATAGTGGTCCGTCACGTGAAATGTCAGCCAAGCATGAGCAACCGTTGACTCCGGTGGTATAAAAAGAAAGGTAACAGGATTTTATGGGACAAGATGGAGGAAGCATGATTTTTCCAATGAGGAATTGGAGAATTTCGACCAAAGAACCCGGTGGACAGACTCGCGTCCACCCCAAATGGGATTTGGGCGCCTCGGCTGCACGGCCATGCTGTATATATAAGGTATATCCCAGGGTACCGCAGCTGGCCGTGGTGAACCTCAGCGCGGATACATGAATATAAGCTGTGAACGCATTCGAAATGTAGCAGAAATATAATCCGAGCTTCCAGTGGTTGACCGAAACGCTCCTTGTTCCCTTGTGTTGTGGGTCGAATCCTTCGGAGAAACATCTCGTAGAGTCGTAAGTGGTGATTGTGTACTTGGATGGATGAAGGTTAAAGCTGAGACTGCACTTGCGCTCGGTAGTATGTCTTCGCCCACCGCTATGGCAGGGGGGATATCAGCGATAGCACGTCGCCAGATATTTAAAGAACATACCAACATTGTGCTTGGCGTCATACACCTATCCGACGGACGGCGGATGATCACTTGCTCAAAGGATGGCTCGCTGCGACTATGGAACTTGAAGAGATAGGGGAGGACTGGCGTGACGGAGAAAGTGAAGTGTACACCTTAGCGTTGTCTCCAGACGGGAAGAAAGTGGTTAGCGGGAGTGAAGACGGTGCAGTGAGAGTGTGGGATGTCAACACAGCCAAGGTGATCGCAAAATGGACGGGGCACACAAAGCGTGTGAGGTCTGTCTGCTGGAGTCGAGATGGCCGACGAGTGTTAAGCGGATCCTACGATGGGACTGCCAGGCAATGGGATGTCGAGAATGGAGAGACCATCCTCAAACCAATCGAGACACATTCTTGACCGCCATGGTTCTTTCAAGTGAGGATAAGAGGGAAATCGGACAGGTGCGCTGAAAGTCATTCGCAGACTGGACAGGACTAAATCCTGAGGACTTCGGAGTGAATTTCCAGGCAAAGGGAAGGAGAAATGCGATTTGTGGTCGCGGGCTCATAGCCGCATCGGGCAGGTGGTCACGTGCCGTCGTGTTTTACGGCCCTCTGGTAAGTAAGTTCTTTACAGAAGTCATGGCCGCCATTCCCAAACGGCTGTGGCCACGCCATTGCTTGCCTTCGGCGCGCGAGCTGGTGCGCAGTGTCATTCTCTCATCGACAACCCCGTTATCGACAAAGGATGTCTACAAGTTGACCATGAAGCAACCTATCTCAGACCAGTTGCCAGAGTACAACGTACCGAAAATAGAGTATCCAACTAGCGTACGTGGGTTCACAAAGCAGCCCTCTATGCGACCGCCCCATCCGGAGCATCCCGTACGCTCTCTGCAGTGAGTTGACATTAATATCTTAGTCAACACACTCAATTTCTTAACGCAGATATCTAAAGAGAGTAGTGCTCCTAGACCTAGTGGACTCGAAGGACGTCGAGAAGTTCTGCACCAAGAACACTTGGTTGTGGAGAACGGCGACACCTCCTCCTCCACCTAAGCCCAAGCCTTCGCCCTCTCTCTCGAAGTCAGAATTACTAGGACTGCCTCGGCTCACGGCAGCCGATGTAGGTGTTGGGGAAGATTGGAGTCACTTGAACAAGCGGAGGCAGCGCGCGAGGAAGGAAAAGGTTGAACATGATTTGAAGTGGATGTGGATGCTGCAAGCTGCGAAGAGGGAAGCTGCACGGGAAGCATTGCGGCTCAGTGTGCCAGCTTCATAGACTAATCTTTCCATAACATGCACAGTAATTCAATGTGGTCATTGCACTGTACATCATGCCAGCCAGGAGCTGGCAGGACGGTCTTTTTTTCTTTTTTTTTTCTTTCTTTCTTTCACACCAATGAAGAAATTGTTGGGGCGCGACAAAGCAAAGCAACAAAAGGTAACCTCGCACAGAGACGCGTCATCGACGATGTACGTCTTGATCTCTCACTTACTTTTGGCAACAATCATCCGTGTCATAACCTGCATTATCACTAACAAATTTTGATGCATATACATAGGACGCATCACCGCGAGAAGAGGACAAGGAGGCACGAGAGCGCATTTGGCGTGAGGAAGATAATCCCTCAGAGCTTACGCGTGTGATCGGTGCGTTCCTTCTGCACAGTCATGGGCGATAATGCTCCGCGACGCGTCCGATATCTTTCTTACTCAGATCAGCTCCCGTAAATTTATTGACACCCTCGAAGACGTGCTCACAAGTTCAAGAACCAGTCCGGTCGTCAGAGAACGACCAATGGAGGTGCTCGCCGCCGCAGCGTTCCTCACTAGTTCACGTACGTGTCTATCTACCACCGAATTCATTATCAACCTTGAACTATCCCCCTTTGCTGAGCGTCTTTCGAAATAACGTTTCCTCTACCGTTTCCTCCGGAAATCAGTCTTTATCGGTCTTTATTCGCGTCCTCGTTCCATCACAATCCACGTTCTTTTCGCGATACTGACCCCACTCTTGCTCATTTTTCTTCACAGGTCCTGACCCCTCGTCCAAATTTGAACCATCGCCTTTTTCACTCAAAGATCGCGACCGTGATAGGGACAGTTTCCGTGCCCTATGGACACGATTGAAACCTGCTGACAAGCCTGATGTCGGTATTCCCTTCGATACAGAGGATGCTATGTTTAGTCCCCCCATAGTTCCTACGCGCCCGCCAATAGGGGAGGTCAGTACCCCGCTCTGGTTTGTGGTTTATGACAGTACCCTGATCAATTATCTTGCTCTATTTGTTATTCGCTTTCTGTCGTGACGGCTTGTCGCGATCAGCGGCCGTCAAGGAAGAGCCTCCACCAGCGTGACGTTATTCCTCCTAATCACACCATGGAGCTCTTGTTCCTGTCTTCCTGTCTTCCTTCTCTTATGTTCAACTCATTTTCTCCTTCTCTTTCACTCTGCCTTATATCGTGTAGCGCAATCCTTCAGCAGCAGAACAATGTCGGGAGAAGAACTCCGCCAATGCTACCGCAGGCAGCTCACGGCCTCCCAAGACCACTGTCACCCATCAATCACCTTCGCAACCGCACACTACTCTCTCGACATCATCCACCACACCTGCTACCCCTGGAGCTACTATGTCAACATCTTCTCGCCCTCATGTAACAATGAGACCTGGACGCTGGACTCGTTTCTGGCTCTTGATATGTTGCTCTCCTCTTGAATACACCGAAGGTCGTCATTAAAGACTCTACCATTTTCTCGTCCTTTACGATCCCATGTCTTTACCAGATTTACAATTCGTCATTGATGTACTCTGCCCACTCATGCTACTCGCCCTGCTATATGTTGTTTCGAACCATTCTTCTTGTACGTTACCACACTCCTCATCGTCTCCCATCAGCACACACACATATATGCCTGAATTTGATGACTCGTCATTACTGTTGTATCGTGCACAATAATATCAGGTTGTTCCCTATCGCTACGCGCCGGACCCTCATCTAAGTTCAGAAACACTGGGCTGTCTGATATCATCATGGGATGCTGTCATGCAAGCAGTTACTTACCAGTGCATACATTCGCATACACACAGGCCTAGAACAATTGTTCGAATCAACCATGTCAATAGAGCCCAGGACCGCTACTGATCTCAAACGACGAATGAGCAGATGGATCAAACCGTCACAGGACTTCCATCTGCTCATCTCTTTGTCCCAAGGTGGTCGATCTAATCCATATATAGACATTTCATATGCTTTCCACCGTTTACTGCCAGACGAATTCGGACTCTCTGCTGTCGCAATGCTATCCTCCATTTTCACTGGTCGTTGATGTGGAGTGCACTCTGCATCCTCTGAGCGTGGTCTGAAAGGTCGCCCATTTGCACGCACATAGTAGGCTTACCCGGATCTTCCCCGATTAAAGGTGCGTTGAACCGCACTGGATGCAGCCTAATTCCTGGTGCCCTCCAACATCTCCCTTACCTGAAAAGCCTTCCACCTGCAGACACACTGTTGCTAGATGCCCCTTCACTTCACGCCGTCTGAACTCTAGGCTTTCCGAGGAACCAACGTCTATGGCGCTACCTGTGATCATCAGGAAAGTTGCAGTGTTGGCTGAAGTCAATATCGAACCTTCATCCGCGCCGTTCATCCTGATTGGGCTGAAAGATACACTTGGTACACTTCTCCATGCCTTCTGTCACTTTGTATAATCCTCAAACAAGACTAGAGATAAATATCTGGGAGTATCCCGCGCATTTCCATCCACGCATCTATCTCGATCTCCTATGTTGTATACTGCCCCCTCGAGTTATCCGATCTCGCTTCCCTCAACCATTCTAGCGGACAGCCGTTTCTTGGTGCCTGCCGTATGCGGAAAGAACTACTGAAGAAAAGGATGACTTGGCCACTCTCTCCATCATTTCACATACCACGGCGTTTCTTGGGATTGAACTGGGAGACCGCGTATGAACCCCTTCCCGTGTTGACCTCCAAAACACCCTCCTCCGCGACGTCCTTGCATACAAAAAAGAAGTCCTCACTGACTTACTTCAGACTCTATTCCATCTACGTCAATCTCCACTCCTTACCTCGAGATCAACCCCTTGGTCGTCCGCGATGAGGGTGCAATTCATTACCTCAACATGGCTGCAAAGCTCGACAAGACCACTGAGAGCATCTGCGGTCCCAAGTGGGCTGTCGCAAGAGATTTGACCGTCTACGAGACTGGCCCAGCTGCAACCACCACTGACCCCGAGGCCCACCCATGGCTTAGGCCCGCTCCATTCGGTAGAGATCTCACGAAGGAAGAAGGTGCTCTCAATCACACTCACCGTTACCTCGTACTCATTCCATACAGCATACATCCAAAAACTCGACGCTTCCACCGGTGTCTCACTCAAACTCGCCGTCCTCAACCCCACCGGTCGCGTATGGAGCATGATTGCAAGTGGTGGTGCTTCCGTCGTCTACAGTGATGCCATCGCTGCCGCTGGTTTCACACATGAACTCGGCAACTATAACGAGTACTCTGGTGTCCCAAGCGAGGGTCAGACTTTCAAATATGCCAAGACCATCTGTAAGTCTCTTTTAGCTCCAATCGAATGACACTCAACGAGCTCTAGTCGACGTCCTCACTCGTCCACCCCCACGCTCTTACGGGAAGATCCTCGTCATAGGTGGTGGTATCGCCACCTTCCCCAACGTCACTACCACCTTCAAGGGCATCATCCGCACCCTCGCCATGTTCAGAAGCCCAGCTGAATTCTTCGACAATTATAGATTCAAAGCGAACGACGAGCCCATGTGATGGACCCGTAGATGCAGTGTCCGACATATAACTACGGATACAGCAACTGACTTCAAGCCGGACAGTAGTGCTGATGATGATGATGATGATGATGATGATGACGCACCCACAACCTACCAACAGACGAAAGCGATGGGTGATGCAGACCGGGAGGGTGCTAAACGGCGTAAAAGCGACTTGACGGCAGATGTTTGCACCGTATTTACTCGCGACACTAAGGCTATCAATCCTTCCACTGGAAAGCAAGAGACTGGGCATTGGTGTGAAGTTTGCAGGTATGTTTAAATGTTATTTCATCATCCGAGTTGAGACTAGTTACACTTTTCAGGGCAAAAGGACTCGCCCGAAAGCACTGTTTCATGACGGGCAGTGTCACCTCCCTTCGAGTTCATATTCGCAGGCATAAGGACCATGTCAAGATATATCAGGAACGCTGTGGCAAACGTGCAATTCAACCGCATGCACGTGCACTCCCCTCACTGGCATTGGCTTCATTTTATGCGCGAATTCAGGACACGTTCAACGTTCGAATTCGAACACGAACCTGAACTGAACGCCTTGAACGCGCGTTCGAGCACGGCCGGTCCAGCGTTCGGAGATTTTACTGCTGAACCGAACTGAAACTTTTTCCAACGCTAGTAGGGAAGACGCCGTGGAGCGGAACAAATGCTTACTATGTTTCTTGCATTTATCTGCGATATTGAGGACTATTTTGACTAGGTGATCGTTCAAATCTTTGTACTCGAAACAAATGGAACTTTTTTCCTTGAACTGCGCAGCCTTGACACCGAATCCTTTACCAGGTAAGGTGCGGAAGGGACGAGGAACTGACTTGGAGGCGTCGGTAGATCATGCCTTCATGAAAGCAATCTGCGGGCCCGCGTACATGTAATCCTGGAGAGTTCAATCGAGCGCATTGATCAATGATCACGGTATTACTACTGATTCACTGTATATCAAGGAAGTGCATACACTTGAATGAGCAGAAGATCTAAAAGTATAGGCTCGATAGCAAAAGTCACGCTAAAGGTATAACAAGGTCGGAGATCCGCCTACATGGTCAGGTGAATGAATTTTGACAACGTCCTTTGTCATCTCCTTCTTCCATTCTGCGGTTGCTGCCAAATGAGGAGACACGTGTGCATTCGAGGACAATAAGAACCCAGTAAATGGAGTTCCCCTCAACCTGTCGATAAAACCATCCTCACCATCAACGCAATAGTCTAGGACACCTATTGCCCAGCCCATATCACGAAATTCGCGCTTTGGGCCAATGTGCCCCACTTCCACCGTAAAGTATTCATGCTTGAACGAAATACGTCTCGAGTTGTGCAACTCTTCGCCTATGGCTCCTACCTCAACTTCCAGTAGGAGCACCCAGATTTCGAGGCCGTGATTGGTCAAGGCAAAGCGCCTATCCCCACTCTCATAGTGTGCGTCCCCGTTATGAGGTGTTTCAGCACGTCCCGCAGCGTAGCAGTGTGGAGCGTTGGGGAGGCCAGCGTTATAGCGGGAACAACGGTCACTCCAGAGAAACACGTCCCATTTGTCGTATCTCCTCAATATCTCCTCCATGAGACGGAAGAAGGCTCTGTTGCCCTCGCCGTATGCAATCATGAGGCTGATGTCGAATATTCCAATGAGGCAGTACGCGGTGTCTTCGATGCGCGTCGTGCGCCTCCTGGATGCCCACAACATCTTTTCTGGCACTCGATCGGTGCCAGGCTTGAATGATTGAAGATCGTTCATATGAATGTCCGTGAGGTTGGATATCTTTTTCATGATCTCCATCTCGTCTCTGTCGTTCGTAGAGCCTTTGATGAGGGGCTTCCACGTTGCTCCGTAGAATTTGATTTGCAACGGGGCAAGGAGCTCTTGAAGCGTCCATCCTCTTGTGAACCAAGCATCGATTGTCGCTTTTCCACCTCTTTCACCCTTCTCCTGCACTTTGAGAGCTGCAAAGTCTGCCGTCTGCGACAGGAAAGCGATGCATACATAGGAATTCCTGTACCAGCGAAACATGGAGCGGATGGATTCGTCCAACTCTGCGCTGCTATCTTTGTTTATGCAGCACGTATCGGACCAAGCGAAGTCGCAACCGTGGACTTCCTTCGCTGTACGGCAAAACTTTTCAAGCTTCTCCCATCCTGGCCCGCGGTTACCGGAGAGATCCTTCGGATCCTTCGACATATGTTGATACAGAGGCTCTTTCTCGTCCGGCAACCATCTATGCGAGAAGATGGCAAATTTCAGTTCTTCCTTCACCCGCGCTCTGATACGGTCCTCCCTATCCTCCCTATCCTCGCTGTCCACGAGCATCATTTCAGAAAATTCTGCGTAAATCATGTCGGGGACAGATTCGAAGTGCTTCTTGACAATGGGCCTGTCCACGATTTTAAACTTTATCTTCTGGCCATCTTTTTCGATGTGGAGTAGACGGATGGGCATCTCGTTGGTGATGTATTCATCGAATACTTCTTGAACGAGGTCTTTGAGGCTGTCATGGCTGTCTGTTGCAGCAACAGCAGAGGCGCTCATGGTAGGAACGTCGCCCAGTGGCTTTAAGAATGTTAGAAGGCGGTGACTGTCATGCACAGTGCGTAACTCACGATCGATGACCTCTGATAGCGATGGTGACTGAGAGACTACCTGGACGCTCTGCAATTGATATAAGAAAGTTCTTGCGTGTAAAGATAAGTGAACCCTACTTTGGACAAAGAGAACATGAGGCATTGTGAATCTATATTCAGCACATCATCACGTTGGCCGTCTTCTCCTGTGCCACCGGTACAGCAGTGCATTGCCTTCATGGAGCCCGAAAGATATCGTACAAGCAGCCCTGCACTGTGTTTGAGATATCGGAGCTTCATGGTGGTCGTTCAACATCAAAGTCCTCAGTGGTCTGGAACATTGATCTCCTATAACCGGAACGCATGATATGAAGATTCCCATACACGTTGCACGTGGGGTAAATGCCTGAAGCTGACTGTTCGGCAATGGCCGCTGTTGGTTCAGATAAACGCGCGGACAAGCGCTACACGCGCTTTCTTCATAGTATCAGTTATCATTGTCAAGCAAAAAGTAAGCCCATCCTCGCAGAGTCTCCTTTCGTGTAAGCAGTGATTCCTCAAATAACTTGAGTCCATTGATGTCTCCCTCTTCATACTACAAGCACAGGACACTGAGACGTTATCGACGTATGCGTGTGCTGCATCACGAACTTCGAGTTATCCATGTCCACGGGGGCTTGTCCTCGATGATCCGGAGTATCTCTTCATCCGAGAACACAGCCCTAGTGTTCTGTTGCAGGAAGTACAACATCAGAAGTGATACGCCTAGAGGACAAGTAAGACGTACTGTTACGATAAACCTGCCCGTCCTCATCGGTGCTGAACATGAACTAGATGCCAGTATCGAGGGAATTGAAGTCTGGGGGATGAATCTAGGCAAGCCGACACGCTCGCCATACGTCTCGTTCATGGCACAGCCTAGCTGCCCATTCATCAAAGTCGTTCTCCTGCTCTTCCTCGAGCTCGTCGAGCCTGATAAAATGTTATATCCGTCGAAGGTCCGCTCGCGCTTGTTCAAGTTCTTGAATCCATTCAAGTTGGTAGGATACTACAGGCTGTTGTCCTGCGCCAACTAAAAGCACCTACTAAAATTCATTGGGACCATTATGTTCCATCGCGAAACAATACCAAACCTTGTGAATCTTGCGTTGTACCTCGGTCTTCTGACAGGTGGGCACTTAATGCGTTCTGTGGCGCACATAGAAGCCCGTCAGCACCGAATGGTCTGATGTAAGCTTGTAGTAATTCTGATAAAATGGCATCACGAAATCGATGTGGTGAGGCAGTGAACTAAAACATACACTCGAATGTTACTGTGTATGTCCGACAATCAGCAAGACAGACGACATGACATAAGTGAAAGAGTGCTCTTGAGTTCGCATCACAGTGCACACGCACTTTTTTAGAAGCCAGGGAACCAACGATTGCGACATTCAACAGCTCCGTCTATCTCCATCTTGGCTTGGCACTTTGCAGCGGTCCGCGACGCGCGTGACGCGTCGATCAAATGTGTAACAGCGAGTGCTTGAACTTCTTTGCCTATGGCAACAAGGACAGATCACTGGCTCCAAAGACTCACTGGACGGGGCAGTAGTACAAACAAAGCACAAATTGTTTGTCCTCATTCGTCTACTCTCCAGTACTATTCCGATCAACAGTGGAATCATCGATTGCAAGTTTCCGTGGATGCAAATGTGAGGGCGTTCTTCAGTGGGTGTCACGCACTCGATTTCGCAACTAACAAGCTGCTGCAACACAACTCATGTCTCTCGATTTCTGGTTGAGATGACGACGCGCCAACGCCGGTTCCAGCTGGCTGTGATGGCGCCGAACACTACAGCCTCGTGCCTGACCTGTCACCTCCTGCAACCAGACGAGCGCCAAGTCGTCCTTCAACTGCTACCACCATCCAGCGAGCTTTCAGTTTGATCGTTTTGTTGCCCAGTTCCTCACCGTCGGACAGACTTACGTACTAGTACATCGTCTAGTACATCGTTTCAGCTTCAAGATCAGTACCCGCCCACAAAAGTTCCTAGTTACAGCTTGACCTTTCATCCTTGGATCAGTGTCCTCGTAAGTCGCGAGGTGACCGTGGTTCCTGTAATCGCTAACCGCACTATTGTACCCGACTAGTTATTCGTTATTCCATTCCATCTTACATTCTGTGCCACGATTTATCATCGACCCTTCGTAAAGAGCAAATGTTAGGATATTCATATCTTATCTCTTCTTTCGTTCTCTGACCTCATTAAACAGTTCTCGGATATGTTTGAAGGCACTTGGGAGAAGTTGTCCCAGATCGCTGTCAAGGGCGCTGAACATGACTCTCGCGAACGCCAACCCCATCCGAAATGTTTGGAAGGGACCCGGGTGGTCCTTCTCGATCACATATACGAATTATTAGACACAAAAGAGAAGAGTCGACTCATTTGGCTGCATGGCACGGCGGGCGTCGGGAAGTCTGCTGTTGCGTTCACTGTAGCTGAAAGGATGAGGGGTCTGAAAATGACAGAAGAGACGAAGATAGAAAAGCGGCTCGCGGGAACATTCTTTTTCTCGCGCAAGCACACGAAACGCCGCACGACTGGTTATTTCTTTGCGACGCTTGCATACCAGCTGGCCATCAATTTCCCCAGCATCCGGAAGGACGTGAACAGAGCTATCCTGGAGAATCCTTCCCTTCTAGACTCCGACAAGTCACTTCGCGACCAGATGGAGGCGTTGTTTCTCCAACCTCTGCGGAAGCTTCAATTCAGACTGCGCGAGTGTCCACCTTTGACATTCGTTATCGATGCCCTAGATGAATGCACACTCGAATCACTCGAATCTGAATCCCTCGACGAATCCACTTCCAAAGGCGAGCTCGCTGATCTCATTTCCTTACTTGGCGAAGCTCTTTGTGAACCCGATCTGCCCGTTACCCACATTCTACTCACGAGTCGCTCGGATGAGCACATCATTAAAGCTATGGAGATGGAAGATATGCGCCCGCTTGTGTGCAAGATACCAGTGAATACTTCAGGGGAGGGTGTTGCTGCCACCATTTCGTTAGATGGCGCAGATGTTGACAATGACATATATGTTTTCTTGCAGCATTCGTTCAGAGAGCTAGGCAGTCGTCATCCTGATTTCCCACAGCCATCAACGGATCAACTTTCACGGCTGGCGAGCCGAGCGGGCAGACGCTTTATCGTTGCGTCCACGATGATGAAGTTCATCGATGATCGAAACCATGATCCCCGGGATCGCCTTCAGCTCATGCTCGAACTAACGAGCGAACTGCTACCAGGAACGGAGGTCTACAGATTGTATGACTCTATCATCTCCACATGTGCCGACCCCTCGCTGGCATACCTGCACTTGTCCGTCGTTGCAGCCCTTGCAGACCCTCTGCCCATGTCACAAATATCGAAACTTCTTGGCCCCAGTCGTGGCAGGGACGTTGAGACAGTACTGGTGCAACTCCGGTCTATCATAGACATTCCTACTGACAGCAGTCTCCCTGTGAATATTTATCACTCGTCCGTTCGTGACTATGTTTCCCATCCGCCAAACTGCAGCCTCCGTCAAGTACAACATATCACTTCACCGCACTCCCTACTCGCACTTTCCTCTCTCCAGTTGATGATGCACGAGATTCCACAAAGCACGGCCCTCCTGGATGCGCTCTCACAATTGAACAGGCAGAGCCACGCTATGGATCTTCACAACCCGCGGGATTTAAAACACTCTTTATCCTTCATAGGTCCAGCCACCGGAACCAATGCAAGTGCTCATAACGCTGCTATGGCTTCGGGGAAACCGCAGTTCAGTGTTGCAAGCCTGGCTAGAGACCCTGGATGGACGCGCCTGGTTACAGACTCGAGGAGGGGAAGACTGGTTGCTGACACAGGACGGGAAGGATTGGATGCAGAAGCAGGGAGGGAAAGTCTGGTTGCTGACGCGGAGTAAGGGCTGGTTGCAGACCGCAAGTGGGCGAGAATGGCTGCTGACTCCGAGGGGACGAGACTGGCTGACGACTCCGGGTGGGTGGGATTGGCTGCTGACTCCGGGCGGGAAAGACTGGCTGCAGACTCTCGGTGTGCGAGAGTGGCTGCAGACCCTGGGTGGGCGAGAGTGGCTGCCAACTTCGGGAGGGCGAGACTGGTTGCTGACACAGGATGGGCGAGACTGGTTGCTGACACAGGATGGGCGAGAGTGGCTGCTGGCACAGGACGGGCGAGTCTGGGTGCTGACACAGGGCGGGCGGGCCTGGCTCTTGACACGGTGCGGGCGGGCCTGGCTGCAGAGCCCGGGCGGGCGGGCCTGGCTGCAGACACAAGGCGGGGGGACCTGGCTCCTGACACAGGACGGGGAAGTCTGGCTCCTGACACAGGGTGGGCGGGCCTGGGTGCTAACACAGGGCGGGAGAGTCTGGCTGCAGGCAGAGGGCGGGAGAGTATGGTTGTGGACAGAGGGCGGGCGAAAATGGCTGTGGACAGATGGCGGACAAGAGTGGCTGCAGACAGATTGCGGGCGAGAATGGCTGCAATCAGAGGGCGGGAGAGTCTGGCTGTGGACAGAAGGCGGGCGAAAATGGCTGTGGACAGATCACGGGCGAGAGTGGTTACAGACAGATCGCGGTCAAGAATGGCTGCGGACAAATCGCGGGCTAGAATGGCTGCAGTCAGAAGGCGGGAGAGTCTGGCTGTGGACAGAAGGTGGGCGAAAATGGCTGCAGAACCAAGGCAGACAACACTGGTTGCAGACTCTTGATGCGCCCCGGCTATCTTCGCCGTCGCCACCCCAGGAACAGCAATATACACCCCCATCTCCCCCACAATACTCATCCCCATCTCCCCTGCAATATTCACCACCATCTCCCCCGCAATACCCATCCCCATCTCCCCTGCAATATTCACCACCATCTCCCCCGCAATACTCATCCCCATCCCCCCGGCCATCCTCGCCACCGCCTCTCAGTGGGGGGAGCCTCGTGCAGACCTGGGACGGATCCTGGCTGAATATTCATGGCGTGAGAGACTTGCAGACCCCGGACGGGCAAGGCTGGTTGCAGACCCAGACCGGACGATACTGGCTGCAGACTCAGGCCGGGCAACGTTGGCTGCAGACCCCTGGGGGGCGAATCTGGCTGCAGATGAGGAGTGTGGGATCCTGGTTGCTCACCTCGCACGGACGACGCTGGTTGCAGACACAGGGCGGGGAAGACTGGCTGCAGACACAGGGCGGGAGAGATTGGTTGCAGACACAAGGTGGGGAAGACTGGCTGCAGACACAGGGCGGCGATGACTGGCTGCAGGCCCGGCACGGGAGTGACTGGCTGCAGACCCCAGGCGGGCGACGATGGCTGCAGTCCCCGAGTATGCGAGACTGGCTGCATACCTCGGGCGGGAAAAACTGGCTGCAGACCCAGCACGGACGATACTGGCTGCAAACCCAGGACGCACGAGACTGGCTGCAGTCCCCGAATGTGCAAGACTGGCTGCAGACCTTGGGCGGGCGAGACTGGTTGCAGACCCAGCACGGGCGATACTGGTTGCAGACCTACGGCGGGCGAAAATGGCTGCAGACCCATGGCGGTCGAGTCTGGCTGCAGACCCAGGGTGGGCGAGACTGGCTACAGACGCGACATGGTCAAGCATGGCGGTTGACTACTATGTGGGTGACCATGGAAGAATTCTCGAGCACTTTGGAGGCAGTCAGAGAGTACATAATCGTCCCAGAATTGCATTTGCAGCCAGTTTTTCAAGTTATCCAGCAGTTCAAGGACTTGCCGGATTTCTTGATGTTCCCGGTATTCCTAGCATTAAGGCACCAGGATCATTCCACTGCAACATTATCACAAGGTCGTCTTCCACCGCACATGGAGATTGTCCATGCTATGAAGTTCTTTTCAAGTCTCGCATACGAAGCACGGGAACGAAGTAGATCCACCTCCAACGTTCTCAACTACGCATGTCAAAACTGGGCTGTCCATCTCTCACGAGCTCCGAACCCATGGGACGAAACGCTCGCCCATATATTTCAGTCTTTCTGGCATCATAATCTTCTCTCCTGGCTCGAAAGGCAGTGGTGTTTGAAGGATCTGCAGTCTTGCCTCAATATTTTAAGTGACGGCCAGAAGCTCGCACAGGTATGTGTGTTCTCGCTGGCTATCTAGGCTCACGACCTGATCTGCGCACATAGGAACATCTCTTCCACAACTCAGGGTCATCTCGGTAACTACTCTGAACCGTCGGGTATACACCAACATGGTCATGCTGTATTGTTATCGCACATTGATCCCTTGGCACCCTTGCTGTCACATTATTCAAGTATTTACAGTTCCGTGTTGGTAACATGCGAAGTAACCGTGGTGAGGTCATTGGACAGACGGGCGAAACGAAGGTGTTTTCATCGATGATACGCATTGTGCATGATGGAATACTATTCTTGAGTGCTTTTCACTCAAGCATTGAGTAAATACTTCTATATATTACCATAGTATTTCGTTCAATTTGACAGTCACGTGTCACATTAGTGAATCATTGAGTTCCTTATTTGCTCCTAGACTCGTAACCAGTCTGGACTCAGGCTCCTTCCCAGCTGCTGGTTCGAGTGTAGAGGGGTGGACTGCGAGTGAGGTAGCTACAATGCGATGTGACTGGGGAAACAAAATGTATTGCGAGTGATTGAGGCAATGGGTCTGCTAACGACGCTCAACGACGAAACTAATGGTGATGGACTGATGGAAAACAACGTAAGAAAAACGGTGAGATAAAGTTGTTGAGTGTTTGGGCGAAAGCCCGCAGGGCTTTTCCAGCCTGAAACAAAGATCCGAACCTAGGAATCAAAGGTGAGCTGTGTTCCCGAATTTTAGGAGGACTACAACGCATGCAACAAAGCTTGATGCCCCGGAATAAAGGAGTTGTACTCACCTCGAGTAGAGGACTAGTGCACTGGTGGCATGGTGTAACAAGTGAATGGTTCGAGTAGTGATGTGCATGGCCCGGCTTCGAGCCGCAGGCCAGCCAAAGCCGGCCCTAATTGAGCCGAGCCAAGCCGGGCCCAAGTCATGGCCTGACCACGGCCTAGGGCCCGGCCTGGGCAATTGAACAGCCGGAGCCGGCGGCTCAAGCCATGGCTTTCACTCAGGTGGTGCACTCATATCTGAGACGACGAGCACGATTATTAACTTATGACTCTGACCCCAATGTTGCAAATTGTCTTTTTTAATCTTCGTCTGAGTCAAACCCATATCTCAACGAGCTCAATTGCCACTTCAACGGTCCATCAAACGAGCCTTTGAACATACTGCAAAATCTCGACACTACTTTCTGAATCAAACCCATATCTCAATGTGCTCGATATTGCTCTAACGGTTCTTCAAACAAGCCCTTAATTCTCTGCCCTGCTTCCTCTAGAATTATCCGTGAACTCGTCGGGTACAACTGCCAAGCAAGCTACCAACAATATCCATCTCCAGGCAGCCGCTATCTATTTTCGTTTAGCCGCTGCCAACCTTCTGTGAATCCAACAAATGCTTAAGACAACATATGTCAAAAAATGATGCGCCATCTATCCGCCATCATAATCTATCCGCCATCGCAATCTATCCGCCATCGCAATCTTGATGGTTCTATTGAGATAAAACCTACAATAGTACATCGCTATCCTACTCACAAATCCTCAATTCTAATGGTTGGAACCGTCCTTTCAGATAGTGATGACGAGCCTCGACTAGTGCATCCAGTACGCAAAATCAAGCCCTCTGCTGCACTCCTTGAGCATTCTGAGCAGGCCACTCTCCCGTCTCAAACCAAAGCCATCAACACATTTCGTGCAGCGGAAGCTGCAAAGCATGTTTCCAACAATCCCCAGCCCACTAACTCACAAAAGATGCCCAGTCCACCTGCTCCTGACGCCACTGTCCCTGCACCTACACTTGCTAATAAAAGAGCACAAGCCGGGCCCGCACATCACTAGGTTCGAGTGCCGGTGAAGATTGGATATATGGGGCTATGATTTTGGCGTGGTCTCACAGGTATAACGTGAACACTTCACTCGACCATCTCCCCATTGTCTTGACAATGTCAAACGGCACCCCGCGTAAGAGGTACTCTAGCGTTCCTCCAATTCGTAGACCGTGACCTTTAAGGTCCGGGAGTCCTGCTGCTGTCACTGCTAGTGACATTCTCTTCGAGAACTCTGTCTTTGATAGGGGCTGTAGGCCTTTCTCGTGTTTCCATGCGAACAGATGATCTTCGGGTTTGGCTGTGTTAATCCAGATGTGATTGGCCATGGCTGCTTTGGGTTCAGTAGGGCCGTCTTGAGCTGCCCAGTATGCTCCTTCTCCTGTCACTGGGGATGATTTCGTGCTGGGGAGAGCAAAGTTTGTAACTGGCAGACCGTTGCGGTCAGTTGACTCCACCATCCCTGCCCTTGATATGTGTTTTTTCGGGTCAAAACCTTTGACCATTTTGACTGTGAACTCTCCCAGTCTCGCTATACAGTAAAAAGTTGTGGTTATACAGGCGAACACTGCCGCATCGAGGGATTTGTCTAAGTCGAGGTGATTGCAGATGGCGGAAATGAATTTGGGAGTGAAGGGTTGTCTCTTGGGGCGTTTAGAGGTAGAGGGAGCTAGGACGGTAGCTCCTCCTAGTGTAGTGCTGCCGCAGTCCGGTCCAGAACCTTGGTTCGAACCCGGACCCTTCCGGACTGGACCAGTGGTTCAGTCACAGGTTTGGTCTCTCTCCTGGACCGAACCCCCTAACAGGTTCAGGGTTCGGTGTCGTCGCTGAAAAATGTGGACCGGTTCAGACGCGTCCGGACCGGTCCGAACCCTTACCATGTGCACGATTCCAGCTGCGTGTTTCTCGTGAGGCTTCCTGACAGTTTAAGTAGTGCGCTCACCATCTTCTGCTCCTTCTCTTCTACTAACAGTAACTAGATTGTCCTTATCACGGTGCTTGTCGGTGTGTTCAGTTATGCAACTCATCCGACTTGAAGCACCGGTACTATGTTCACTGTCTGTCATGTTTGATGAGTTGCTAATGTCTGTTATTTCAGAATATACCTATTACTGTCGTGATTCTCGGGCTTGTACGCTACTGCTGGGGACTTTATAGTGAGTTGTGCGCTACTGCTGGGGACTTTATAGTGAGTTGTATGACAACGAATAATATATCAAATGAAAAGTAACATATTGCAGGGCACGAGCCAATGTCAATGCGTCGTTGAGCTTGGACCTGTCATCCTTCCCTCTCAACTATCTCGGATCGTTCGGATTCCAACACTTGCCACTGAGTTTGTGCCATGGATTGTAATTTTGGTGTGTCGACTTGAAGGTGCGCAATATCTTTATATTTAGTTTAAGGTACATGTATTCACTTGTGGTATAGGTTCGACATTTGTACTTCCTTCTGCGACTATGTTCGAGTCGTCTGCACCAGCCCGTCGTCCTGATGGTTCATTGAAAAATGCTGAGGAGATGGAGTGGATCAACGACCCCGACGATGACACTACCATTCTCCCTCCCCCTCCTGCATCCAACAGCACTCTCAATTCTTTCATTCGTCGTTCAGGCCGCGCCATCAAGCCTACAGAGAAGATCTGGGAGACTGCCAGCAGTATCCCGGCCAAACACTCTGCTCTTGGACCTCCTGCCCCCCCACCCAAGAAAGCACTCATGTGCACCAGAATCGAAGAGCGCGACGACAATGACAGTGATGAATATGACACCGAAGAAGAAGCCCCTCCACTTGAGGATTTTACAGACGACGAGGAAGACAATGAGAACGAGAACGAGGAAGCTTACCAAAAGACGAAGAAGCTTGGTGACCAGGATCGCGAAGACCATAAATCCCTCAAGAAGGTCGAACGCAGCGCTGATTTGACCACGATCTTTACTTTTGAGAAAGATCGTGTTAACCCCCACACCCAGGAGCGTGAAAATGGGTGGTGGTGTGAAGTATGCAAGGCTAACAACATTCCGCTTCAGCAGTGCTTTCTTAAGGGGGGTATTTCAACTCGACGCATGCACATTGCACGGAATCCCAAGTGCCATTACCCTATCTACAAGGACCGCTGCGAACAACAGGGTCTCACGATGCACGATCGTGCAATCCCTCGTGACTGCAAAGCGGATGTGCCGCAGGCTACCTTGGATGCGTCACTTACTCCCAAGATTCCTGCGTTCACAAAGTCTGGACTCATGGATTACATTATTGAACTCATTGTTGCCGAAGACGAGGTGAGTGACTCTCATTTTTGATATATTTTAAGATACTTATGCGACATTATAGGCCTTTCAACTTGTAGATAAAGGACCCTTCCGCCGCCTACTTCAATATCTCCAGCCATCACTTTCAGACCGAGACATTCCCCACCGTACCAAAACTCAGGACGAAATACTTGAACGTGCAAAGCTGGCAGTCGAGCGTGTGAAAGAGAAACTCAAGCTTGTCGATAGCAAAATTTCCATGACATTCGACTCTTGGACGTCGTTTCCTGGTCACCCTTTTCTGTCAATTACAGTGCATTATATAGATTCCCCAGCCGAAAACCCTCATGAGTGGGAACTCAAGGTGGAGCAGCTCGCGTTCGCACCCATTCACGGCAATCACAGCGGCGCAAACATCGGGAAGATTTCGATCTAGAACATCAACAAATACGACATCCGCATGAAGCTCGGGTGGTTCACGGCCGATAACGCATCAAATAACGATACTGCCATCGAGATGGTTGCCAGTTCTATTGACCCTAACAGCGAGGAGTGGAAACCAATTGAGCATCGAGTACGGTAAGTTCGTCCATTAAATACTGAAGTTGAGATTACTGATGAATATTCAGTTGTATGGAGCACGCGCTCCACTTAGCAGCAAAACACTTTGTTGAAGACATCGCTCCTACACCAGCCAGCATCTTGCACAAGAAGGCAGCTCACGCTCAAGCTGAAGACGAGGACAAGGACAAGGACAAGGACAAGGAAAGTGTTGAATTTGATGTTGGTGACACTATCGGCAAGGCACTTGCATTTGTTGTGCAGGTACGGAAGTCTCCTCAAGCTCGCGTCTTCCTTCAAAAGTGCTGCCGGGAGGTGAACGAGCCCCCATTGGAGCTTTTGAAATGGGTCCGTACACATTGGGCCTCTCTTTTCAATATGTTGGAGCGTTTTTTTAAATTGCGCAAAGTAAGTTGTCTACTACTACTAATGACTACATGAACACATCACTGACTTGATCATTAGGGAGTAAACAGATTCATCCAGCTCGCTGACGATAGCGATGAGGTCCCAAATTTGAAGGGAAAATCTTATGCGGATTTCAGGCTTTCAGCGCACGAGTGGACCGAGTTGGAGTTGATCCGTGAAGTCCTCCAGGTTTGTCATTTCTCTCTACCTTCTGCAATTATGCTTATGTGCTGCATACCAAGGAGCCTGCAGATGCTCAACAGAGCTTCTCTGCAACATGCGAACCAACCATATGGAGAACCATTCCAGTGCTCGAATGTCTTCAAGACACTTTGCAAAACATGGCAAACGCGTCAAAATTTGCCTGTTTCTCAACGGCCATCGAAGCTGGTGTTGCTAATCTCCGCAAGTGGTACAGTAAGACTGACGACACAAATGTATATTTCATTTGTCTCAGTATGTATTTCATATCTATTCTAATGCCTTTGAACATCATTGACCTTGTTGGTGTAGCACTGGACCCTAACTACAAGGTCGCATACGCGAAAGACAAATGGGCCCCTCATTTTTTCAAACAAGGCATGCAATGCCTCGAGAGAACGGTACATTGCTCATCACTCATTTCTGTCAAAATTGTATACTAATCTCACATAGTTTGATATGTATCATCACAGTAGTACTCCCTCGCAGGCTCCTGCAGAGCCTGTCTGTTACTGTGCCTCCCTCGCTTGCTCGCCAAGGCTCATATGGCCATAATTGGATGAGAAGCTCTGTCAAATCACGTGTCATGAATGATGCAACCACACGAAGGCCTCGTCAAGAACTCAAGGACTATCTAGATGCACCACTTGAGGATGTCAACAATGTGGTGGCCTGGTGGGGTGTACGTCTCGTTATTTTCTTTGTGTTGCTTGCATACTAACATGATCAAAAACTTTCAAGCACCATTCCATACAATACCCGACTATCTCCTGCATCGCAAAGGATTACCTCGCCATTCAGGGATCAGCTGTTGCATCTGAGAGAGCATTGTCAAGCGGCGGTGTTACTGGGACCGTGTGTCGCAGCTGTTTGAAGCCGACAACATTCGAGGCTCTTCAATTGCTCAAGAGCACATACCATCAAGGTCATATCTCCGCAACAGCCCAGGCTGAATTTGTCGCTCCTTATGATAACCGCATCATGAACGAAGAGTTCTAGTAGCTATTCGTATTGTACATGTCATTTTCATTTTGATTTTTTTGCTAATTAAATCAACGGTTCGAGGGTTTGAACGCATTCTGAACCTGAACTGAACCCTTTCGAATGCGTTCGAAGGCGTCTGGTCCAGGGTTCAGCCATCTTGCCTGAACCTGACCACTGGTCGAGTTTGGGGTTCGCAGATGTAGGGTGATGAACCTGACCGAACCGGACTTCAGCAGCACTATGTCACGAATTCCAAATACCAATCACTATTCTTTTTTGAACTTCCCAGTAACGCTCCCCAAACATCTCCAATCACGTGACCCTTGATCATTTCACCCTTTCACCATATCACACCTTCACCTCTTCACATCATCACAGTCTGGACTATCCTTTCACATTAATCTCCGTCTATGATATCATCACTATGTCATCCGCAGTATCGTACGATTCTTTCTCATTGGTTGATTTGTTTCATACTCAGATATCTCCTATTCAATGTTATGTATATAGTCTTAGTCGTAGTCAGTAGTACTCCTTAGACTTAACCTCTTCGTTCATACCCAGTGTAGAACCTAGACGTTCCCTCTGCAATCCTACCTTGTTCATCATCCTCTCTACGACTGAGTCCTAGTGGTTGTGTGCTACGCCTTTGCTCTTAGAGTAAACGCTGGTCATAACATTAGGTTAAGTCTTCTTACCACTACCGACTCGAGACTCTGCTTCGACACCTGTTGTCGCAGACTCTCACTGCTATTCTGCTTGAGCCTCGCTCGCGGATTACGTTTCCAAATCATCATTCCCAAGACGCATACGTATAGAACCTTTTACATATACCTTTAGTAGAAGCAAACCAGGCCCTTGCCCTATGCGAGCCGCCAGTTTGTAAGAGCTAGCGACATCTAGGTCCTAGACTCGCACGTCTTCAGTCCTGGCCCAAAACCCTGCCAACTGAACGCTACCTTACAATTCTTTTCTCGTCGAATTAGAGAACGGCACTCGCGAGCCTTACAGCTCTACGTACCTCTACCTTAGGAACTTGTGGGCATCGTAGAAGACCCAAAGTTCATACCTATCTCCTGCGTCTTTCGCGTACTCCTCTTGAGTACTACTCTAGGTTGACGAACCACTACACTGCGCTGTATTCGCACCTTTAGTCAACACGGCTCCTCCATACCGCTCCCGTCGCGTTAGAAAACAGGAACTTGCTCTCCACGACACTACCACCTGTCAAGAGCACGGTTGCTGTTACATCATACGCAAACAAAACTATCTCGCCTCCCAATTAGATGTCTACACCCACGACCTCAGATCCTCTGAGCCACCACTTGGGTCGGTACCGGGATAAATTCGCCAACGCCGAGACCCGGCGTATCCTACGGCTTCCCAGCCCTTGCTACTGCAGGCTCCTCCGAAAGAACGGATATGCCGATCCAACCGCCAGTCTGTAGCGCCCGGCATAATAGGTCCGGAAGGGGAGGTACTGACTCACAATGAGATTGGGAGCGTAATACAGAAAGCGGTACAAGCCGAAACACGTATGGGCTTTGACGAAGATCAATGAAATCTACGAATCGAATCAAGCAAACGGACGACGAGGTAGCATACTGGAAGGAGGAAGTGAGATCCTACAGGGAAATGTGTGAGGACCTGCGCACCCAATTAGAGGAGTTGAAGTCCTCACGCTTGACAGCTCCGACTCAGTCGTCTGGGTCTTCGAGCAGTGGTCCGAAACTGGAGAAACCGACCCAGTTTACCAGGGGACAAGGATTCCCAGGATATCGACACGTTCCTGCTCCAGTGCGATCTTTATCTAGCCTCCTATCTGAATGCAACCACCTCCCAGAAGGTCTCCTGCATCCTATCATACCTCAAGGGAACCGCCGGTAAATGGGCTCAAGCAGCCATTACCAAAAATGCAGCCGGACAGTACTCATCTGTCCAACAACTCAAGGACGAGTTAGTAGCAATGTGGGGCATTATCAACAAAGAGGAAAGAATGGCAGCAGAGCTTGAGACTCTACGCCAAGGTTCATCCACTGTCGCCGAGTACACCTCACTTTTCAAGCAAAAGGCTGCATTCGTTCCCCAGATATCGGAATGGGATCTCATGCGGAAGTACCGCAAAGGACTGCAACAACGGGTCAAGGACCAACTCGCCCACGTACCACCTCATGAACGACTCACGATGAAGGCGCTCTGTGCGCACGCCAATAGTATTGGCCAGAACTACGAAGAACTCGACGCAGAGAAGAAGGGATGGCAAACGCAGAAGCCATACTCAAACATGGGACCAAAGACGGTCACCCAAGGTGGAGACACAATGGACATAGATGCGTCCAGAACGACAGGCAGACCTCAGGCCTCAAACGGAGGAAAGTTCCCAGGCAAGTGCTACAACTGCAACAAGGACGGACACATGTCCAAAGATTGCATGGCACCAAGGAGGCCTAGAGGAACAATGGCTGCAAACGTAAAAGCAGCAAAGACGGAGGAACCCACCTCCAATGACTGGTCCCCGGAGAGGATTCAGAAGATGATCGACGACGCACTATCCAAGAAGAAGGATTTTTAGAAGGGTCGAAGTTGACTGCGAACTTAAACCAGAAGAACCGTTTCTCTTTACTCGATGACGTGGCTATTAGTTTCACTGAAATACTCGAAGTTTGTACTGGCAATAAACAAGAGCATTCTTATTGGCCCATCACATTGGAAGGAAAAAACAGAAAAGCAGAAGTAAAAGCGCTAGTAGATTCAGGCGCATCAAACCTCTTTCTAAGCGAAAGGTTTGTAAAAGAGAATCAAGTGAAAACGAAACCGTTACTACGAGCACTACCAGTCCGGAATATCGATGGAACTAATAATTCCGCCAGACCAATAAGAGAATATGTAGAACTCAAAATGACGATCGAAGATCACATGGAAACAGCAGCCTTTCTGGTCACAGACCTAGGAACCGATGATGTAATCATTGGAATAGATTGGCTCAGATTTCATAATCCCAGTATCGATTGGCAAACTGGAAGAGCTACACTAAACCGATGTCCGGTGAAGTGTTGAAAGAAAGCTAAGACAGAAAAGAAGAGACGGGTTGAGGTTATCCCCGATCTCCCGGACTTAATACCTACAGAAGAAGACGAAGAATCAGAAGTCATCAATCTGAATGCCGTTACCATAGAAGAAATCGAAGATGAAGATTCCCCTCGCAATGCCTGGATTTGCTATAAAGCATCAGTAGCAACAGAGTTACAAATCGCAGAAGACCTTAAGAAAGAGAAAAAGACAGTCAAGGAGATGGTACCTGAATGGTTACACGATTATCTCAAAGTCTTTTCTGAAGAAGAATCCCAACGGTTCCCTGAATCAAAGAAATGGGACCATAAGATCGACTTCAAAGATCCGAACGATTTACCTCCAAATGCCAAGGCATATCCCTTATCTCCTGCGGAACACGAAGCTTGCGAAAAATGGCTAAAAGGAGAATATGCATTAGGACGTCTAAAAGACTCCGAATCTCCAGTAGCCGCACCATTCTTTTTCGTAGCTAAGAAGGACAGAAAGTTGAGACCCGTCATGGACTATAGAAGACTAAACGAGAAAACAATAAAAAACGCATATCCTCTTCCCCGCTCGCAAGATCTCATAGACAAACTCACGGGAGCTAGTCTTTTCTCCAAAATGGACGTTCAATGGGGTTATAACAATATCAGAATGAAGGAAGGTGATCAATGGAAAGCAGCCTTTAAAACCCCTTTCGGACACCACGAACCGGTCGTAATGTACTTCGGCTTGACGAACTCTCCCGCTACTTTCCAGACTATGATGGATCAAATATTCCAAGATCTGAAAGAAGGAAAAGTCGTCGTCGTATATATCGACGATATCCTGGTCTTCACCAACAACGACGTTGAGAAGCATCGGAAGGTTGTTCGTGAAGTTCTTCAAAGACTTCAGGATAACGATCTATATCTAAAACCAGAGAAATGCTCATTCGAGAAGGAAGAAGTAGAATTCCTCGGATTAGTAGTAAAAAACGGACATGTTTCTATGGACCCAGTAAAGGTTAAAGGAGTTCAAGAATGGCCTACTCCCACCTGTGTCAAGGACATTCAACGCTTCATGGGATTCGCGAACTTTTATCGACATTTCATTCTCAGATTTTCGGACATTGCCAAACCTATGAATAATCTCATTAAAAAGGACACACCATGGTTATGGACGGACAAACACGACAAGGCTTTCCAAACCTTGAAGGACAGATTCACTGGCAGCACCTATTCTAGTCATGCCAGATGCACAAAAGAAACAAAAAATTGAATGCGACGCATCTGACTACGCCACTGGTGGTGTATTATCAGCAACTAGAAGACGATGGACTTTGGCATCCAGTAGCTTATTATAGTAAATCCATGGCCGACGCAGAACTAAAACTACGATATATATGACAAAGAACTATTAGCTATTATCCTGCGCATTACAGGAATGGCGCCATTATGTACAAGGAGTATCTCACCCAGTGGAAATCTGGACGGACCACAAGAATCTCGAATACTTTATGACTAGCCAAAAACTCACTCGTCATCAGGCCCGTTGGTCCCTTCTCCTCGCCGAATATACCTTCACCCTTTATCACAAGCCAGGGGAAGGTTAATGACACCGCCGACGCCCTGTCCAGGAGGCCAGACCACAGAGGGGGGGTAGAAAACGATAATGCGGATCGCGTACTTCTAAAACCCAAGTTTTTTCAAATCAAAGCTGCAAAAAGAGGTCAAATGCTCATACAAGGAGAGCAAGTTGTTAAAACAAATCAGAGATTGCAACTGACGTAGACCCAGAAGTGAAACTTGCACTAGAGACGATCAAACGAGGACCCATACAAATGAGAAAAGGACTAGAAGAATGGAATGTAGAAGACAGACTAATACTATACCGAGGACTCGTTTACGTACCAAAGGGCAAAGACGCTCGAGTTAGTATCAAGGAACTATTGGTGGCCCCAGATGCAGAAATGGGTCAATGACTACGTAGATGGTTGCGACAGATGTCAACAGACCAAAGTCTTCCCTAGTAAACCCCACGGACCCCTAAAACCCAACGAAATCCCTGAAGGACCTTGGCAAACCATCTCCTGTGATCTCATAACCGACCTCCCCATTTCCCAAGGTTGCAATAGTATTTTCGTAGTCGTCGATAGATTTACGAAACAAACGCACCTAGCACCCACTACCAAGGACATTGACTCAAAAGGAATTGCGGACTTATTTCTCAAAAACGTATGGAAACATCATGGAACCCCAAAAAAGGTCATATCAGACAGAGGAATGCAATTCGTAGCACGGTTCATGAAAGAAGTATCGAAGAGAATTGGAACCCAATGGTCGATGTCTACAGCGTATCATCCTCAAACAGACGGACAAACGGAACGTATAAATCAAGAAGTAGAACAATTCCTTCGTACTTTCGTCTCATATCGCCAAAACGACTGGGTTTCATGGCTCCCTATCGCCGAATTCACGCATAATAACTCTGTCACAAGTACTGGACATTCTCCATTCAAAATCCTATATGGTTACAACCCCGAATTCGTCATCTCTCCTGAACTCCTCCAACACCGTTCCCCAAGCCGATCAACGAATAGCAGAAATGGAAGAAGCACAGAAGGAAGCGAAGGCAACTGCTAGAAATTGCCAACGATCGGATGAAACGCTTCTACGATCACCATGTGAAAGACGCACCAGAATTCAATATCGGAGACAAGGTCTGGCTTGACGCACGAAACATCAAACAGCGTCGACCGAACCGAAAATTATCAGATCGTCGATTAGGTCCATTTGAAATCCTGGAAAAGATCGGCGAGTTGAACTACAAGTTGAAACTCCCGGTTAACTATCACATCCATCCCGTGTTCCATGTATCGTTACTCACCCCTCATCGATCCTCTCAACTCGTAACTCGCCCTCCGCTTGAACGCCCACTTCCCGAAATTGTCGACGAAAACCCCGAATATGAAGTAGAAGAAATCCTAGAGTCACGTATGCACCGACAAAAGTTGCAATACTTAGTGAAATGGAAAGGATATTCTCTGGAAGAGTCAACATGGCAGTCAGAAGAAGATGTAAAAAACGCGCCACTCGAAGTTGCAGATTTCCATTCCTGTCATCCTGATGCAGTAAAATCCTCCCATATTCGTTCCTCTATACTCTCTACACCCGAATTCCTGTCATGGCGACAATCTAACATCCGACCATCATTCATTCGCGAGGACGCTCATCCTAGAGAGGGGGTAATGTCACGAATTCCAAATACCAATCACTATTCTTTTTTGAACTTCCCAGTAACGCTCCCCAAACATCTCCAATCACGTGACCCTTGATCATTTCACCCTTTCACCATATCACACCTTCACCTCTTCACATCATCACAGTCTGGACTATCCTTTCACATTAATCTCCTGTCTATGATATCATCACTATGTCATCCGCAGTATCGTACGATTCTTTCTCATTGGTTGATTTGTTTCATACTCAGATATCTCCTATTCAATGTTATGTATATAGTCTTAGTCGTAGTCAGTAGTACTCCTTAGACTTAACCTCTTCGTTCATACCCAGTGTAGAACCTAGACGTTCCCTCTGCAATCCTACCTTGTTCATCATCCTCTCTACGACTGAGTCCTAGTGGTTGTGTGCTACGCCTTTGCTCTTAGAGTAAACGCTGGTCATAACACACTATCCTAGTGTGGCTTTGAGCTCGTCTAGCTGTACTAACCACATTCTGCCGTGGAGTAGGTGCCACACTTTGATGCCAGCTGCGAAATTGGCTATCACGGAGCCTGAATACGCTCCAGCGCAGCTGGACAAGAACTCGAGGAGGAGGCTGGAGCTGACTGGGCAATGCTTGTTTTCTTCTATGCGGTTGAGGTCGCAGTACACGTGGAACACTAACAAACCTGCCCTGTAGGTCTCCTTCGTCAATTGAGCCCATGCAGAGCCCATTACTTCCAGTATTCGGTTCAGCTGCTCATCTGATACTTCGTGTGAGTTGGGAATTTCTGCTGTGGCTGCTAACTGTCTGGTACTGCTTCCTGTGGGGATCCACAGCCTCAGACGTTCACGTGCAAGGCAGTGAGGGCAGAGCTGGGAAGGGTGTGGGGTGAGGTTCAATCTGTAGTTCTGAGGGGTGGGTGTGAGTACGGGGTGTTCGGACAAAGGTGCACTGAAACGAGTGCAGTTCTTGTAGTCATTTTGTGTCGTCTTGGAGTGCATGGTTGATGAGCTCTTCTTCTTCTGTTCGTGATGCCTTGTTTTCGTGCTGCAGCTTGTTCTCTGAGGAGGGCGTGATTGATGTGTTTAGCCGTGGGAACAGTGTATTTCCCGTCTCGCAGTAGCTGTAGCTCGGTGGGTGAGAGTGGGAGAGTTGCATCGATGAAAGGGTTAAGTTCGATGGGAACATCGACGGGAGGGAGAAGAAGGTGGAGGTGTCTGAGTATGCCTCTGGACGGATTGTCTGCTGGGTTGAATTCGCTTGGGACGTAGGTTGTGACAATGTCGAGACGGTTGGGTAGATGGTGTAGGAAGTTGTGGATTCTCCGAAAAACTCTGTTGATGGCTTTGTTGCAGTGTCTGTGCTTCCACCAACCTTCGACAACCCCCAGTGTTGTCTCCGTGGATGAGGACATTTTCGCTAACAGCTTGGTAGAGCGGCGATGGCATAGATAAGCAGCTCAAAGCCAACTGGCCTCAGCCCATCCGATGTCTCGTTCTCCATTGAGGGTTTGCCAGCCTGGAATTAACCTCCACGCTCTCCAGTAGTCGCCGATGACGATTCCTATGCTGATGCTCGAACTTGCATTGGAGAAGGCGAGAGGGTTCTGAGGATTGAGTCACAGGGTATATGCTTCGTGCTACTCCGCCTGACTGAAGTAGGTCTGACCACCAGTCCAAGTCCTTGCTTACAGATTTTCCCGCTCTGTGAGGCAGGAAAGGGTTAGCTCCATTTTGAAGCTCGTGAGGTAAGCTCATCCTCGAGGTACTGCGGAGCACGCATGGAGGAGTTTGCCGTATAGTTCTCATACATCTTGGAGGGTGTGCGCATGTCATTTCCTCCATTTGTGAATGGCAGTGAGGTACTTGACCACTTTGGCAGGACTTAGGGCTACTATCATTAGTTCTAGATTCCATGTGAAGCCTATGTAAATGGTGGATGAGCTGAAAATTTGGTCTTTCAGGTGTTCCCATATGATGCCTAAGATGTCTGATAAATCGTCTAGGTCTTGGAAGCAAAACGTAAATGAGGTGTCGTGTGCTGATTGCGGCAAGCATTGTGATAGGTCGATTAGCAGCATTGAACAGTTTTTGCTAGATTCTTCCATTCTTCTTTTGATGGGGCAGTGTTCACCAAACCATAGTCTCTCGCCTGTTTGCCTCAATCCAGCTTTGGCAAATTCTTCGTGCCAGGTTGTTCTGATGCTGTTATAGCCTTCCAGGAACTCACACCGAATTCTGAAAAATATATGGTTGTCTACCCACTTGTCAAGAGGTCCAATTCCTCGGTGACGAAATATTTCTGCGCCGGTGTCTGCTATGTGTCCATAGATACCCGCTGATGGGGTAGTGCCAAAGGCCGTGCAAGTATCTACACAGAAATGAGTGTCCGAAACGTGAACTATGCCCGCTGGCCACTGGGATGGGTGTAGAGGGACTGTCCGATAGGCCTCTGCTATGTCTCGGGTGGCTGCTTCTGAACCTGGGGGAAGAGTAGATATTAAATGGTATATTATCGAAAATTTTCCCCAAGTGGTTGGAAAATTGTTGGCGTCTATGCACGAATTTATCAAGGGATTAGGGAAGAGTGTACTCGGAGAATGCAGGAAGGAGAAATTTTGAACAATGCGGAATTTCCCTGGTTTTCCAGGTTTCGGAATTATGGACAGTGGGGAGGACTGAAATGGTCCTATCAGACGCTCTAACGTGTTTGCTTCGAAGGGGCCGATATATCTTCCTTTATCAATCTCTTTTTGGATGATGGCACGAAACTTGGTCTCAAATTCGACAATTGAGGGTCTATTAGGTGGGGTCTGTACGTGAGTGACAGGCGGGAAATCTATTTTGAAACTGGTATGGAGTCCTTCGGGTATTTTAGAGAAACAATTAGAGAGTCCAAGATGTTTAAGTTCACGAGTCCAAGCTTCTACTTTATACAGTGTTAGCGGATTCTGCTTTCTGTGCTCGAGGGCATTTCTGGGCTCCGTGAGACATGTCTCCACACCCTGAACAGATGTGCCGAGTATCGTGTCGGGGTACCATGCAGCCTTCTTCGCACTGCCAGGCAGTACAGAGCTGTTTTCTGTCTTTGGTCCACAAACCTTTGTGGGTTCGTTCTGCGAATGTCTCATGTTGCTTGTCCCATGTGTGGGTGGCCACGCATTCAATGGTTCTGTGTTGGTTGTGTCCGAGGCATACTGCGCAGCAAGGTAGGGGGCCAGACACAAGAGGAGCACAAGTGGTGCATACCTTCTTGTTACTGCCCCCTGATTCCTCGTTGAATGGTGACATGCATTTTTGTGCCGTTTGTGCCTGCTGCACTGGCACTGCGAGCTGCGGGCACCAAGTGTTTGCACTGTTGGCAATGAATGTTGCTGCCACTTGCTGGATAGCGAGCACTGTGTTCTTGTCCCGTTTCTTGTTGAATAGCACTTCTCTTGCTTCGAACAACAGGTCTTGGTTCATCTCTTCTAGGCTCCAGCCTTGCACAGTTCCTATTGCGAGATGCCAGCAGCGTCATTGCTGTGACTGATATAGCAGTAGTGCTTTCTGCTGGAGTAAATCAGGTGAGTGACGCCAACGATGAGCTTGAATAGCCATCCAAAATTTAATGTGCATGTTGACTCTGTCATCAGGCCAGTCATGCATCTTCATGAACATCACGATGTGTGGTGCCGCTTCGTTGAACTCTTCCCAGGTGAGGTGCTCGTCCTTCGTGACGGGGGGAGCTTTGGGATCCTTGACTGCTGCAGCAGGGACCCATGAGTGGATCCCGTCCATTGCTGGGAGCATAACGAGCGCGTCTGGCTCTGCAATTAAGGCTGAAGCCATAGCATTGTCAAGGCCCTTGTTGGTGAAGTAGTATAGCTCGCAGTAATCACCGGCTTTCAATCTCCTGATGGCGTATTGGGCCGGGAGGATGGTAGGGTTGGTTGGTACCTTGGTGCGCTTGAGGGGCGCGTACTTGTTCTTGTTCTTTTTCCTGTCTTCGAGACATGTTGCTTCCTCCTCGTCTCTGAGGTCTTGTCGCCTTTGGGCGTCGTCTTCTTCGGCTCATTGATGAGCTTCCTCTAGGCACTCTAGTCTAGTTGCCCAACGTGCCTTTTCGGCATTGTTGTTGACTTGCCACAATGCTGTTAAAGTCCGGATGGCTTGTGCCTCGGTCAAACCTTCAACTATCAACTGTTGTCGTTCTTCTTGGAACTCTTCCAGCGCGTAGTCTGGTCTAACCATATCATTGGGATCCATACTGGCTATGTAGCGGGTTTTATAGAAGCAAAAAGACTTAGGCAGTAGTCGTCGGATTGACAATGATAGACGACTGTGAGGTGGTCAGAAGCAAAAGATTTCTGCGCCACCTTGCTAATTTGTGTGTAGACTAAATTCTGCGTTAGCCTCATGCCTCAGCCAACTCAGAAAACCAACTTGCTAAGACCAACATATCACAGTGCTACAACAAAAATTCAAACCCAGCCCAACTTTAATTCCCCTCACACTCTTACCAGCAGCTGGAAGATAACATTTGTCAGCATCATCAGCCACTGTGGCTAACAAAGTGGAATATGAATTTTATTCACTAAGACTGAACATAGGGTTAGAATACACTGCAATATATGTTGAGTATTTCCTCACCGGTTATCTATCCTCAAAGGCTATAGCGACGATCAAATGGCCTGCACTTGCACCTTCTCCTAATCAAGATCCTTCTGGGAGTCAGCAGATACCATCATTGGCCAACATTCGGTCACATGCTCTTGAAAAATTTGGTGTCAAGCCTTGTTTATGGCAGCTCAAAGTTGCCCAGGTTTTGCTCTGAGGGGACCAGAATGTCATTTGCATGGCAGGCACTGGAATGGGCAAAACACTTGGATTCTGGTTGCCTTTGCTGTTCTGTGATGGTGACATTCAAATCATTGTCACCCCTCTTAATATGCTAGGCAAGCAAAATGCTGCATCACTGGCCAAGGCTGGCACACGCTGTGGGGAACGTACCCACTGTAGGCCCGTAACCCGCGATTATCGACGACTCTACAAGTGACTGTCCGTGTCATCCGTCCGCGTTACTCATTACTCATCCGTCCATCATCCATGTCGTCTGTTACCTGTCCGTCATATGTCCGTCGTACGTGTCGTCCGTTACCCGTCCGTCATACATCTGTTGTACGTGCCATCCATTACCAGTCCGTGTCATCCGTCCGTCATCCGTCCTGTCCGTGTCACCCGTCCGTCGCACGGAACACCCGCGGACCCATTGTATTACCTTTCTCTAGCTTGCGCATCCGCCGCACCCATCCTGTCCGGTCCCGTCCATCGTCCGTCCTCACTGGTGAGTACCCATTATGCTCGATATACCACTAACATGTCGATATCCCTTACCCTATACACGCGCGCGCTTCCGTAGTCAAAGCGGACCCTTATCACACGACCCAGACCCGGTCATATTAACTTAGGGTTCGTCGGATCCCGATCCTATATATATACAAAACGACTACCTATGTAGATTTTTTACCTTTTGTTATCGATCCCATCATTCCCGCTTCGAGAGTACTTCTCTAGTACTCCACTCGCTGTTTCCTAGACTCTGAATCTATTGTTGATCAACTCCGAGTCATCCGTCTATCATCCGTCCGTCGTCCGTCTGTCATCTGTCTGACTAGGAGCAAGTACCAATTGAAACCTGGTCCGACTTCGCCCAGTTTTCGTCTTATAGGCTCGTAGTTCGTTCTCCTTCTTGTTATCTTGTCCATGTGCTTTCTGCGATTGACCCGCTTTTTCTCGCGCATTGTTCCCGCGCCCGTCCGCACTTACGCACTTGCGGATTCCTCATCCTATCAAGGATAGGATCGACTCGGGTCATTAGACAGAGTCTAGTCTTTGCATCTCCTTGCATTTATCGAGGATCGCTGCCCAGTAGCAATCCCCTTAGGACGAGTAAAACCCTCGGACCATAGGAACATATTGACTACCCTTAGCATCCATATTTCCTCACCCACAATGCGGAATATCCATTGATGGCGAGCCTGCTACACCTACAAATTTCTTGGTGAGTGCTCTGCTATACTGTGAGTATCAACATCATCTTACCTATCAATCACACAGGCCATCATGGTGTTGAAGTATCGTGCAATTGCCATCAGTCCTGAGCAAATTATGAAACCAAATGGTTCATTTGAGAAGCTACTAAAAAATGTGCTGTTTGTATCATGGCTTATTAGCATTGTAATTGACGAGGCAAACTGTCTTACCTGACTGGGGAGAATTTTGTCCTGAATACAAAGAACTTGGACAACTTCAATACATTCTGCTGTCAACGGTTCTCATCATGCTTGCATTGGCAACACTCACGAAACACTCACTTTCAAATGTGATCCAACTTTTGCACATGCACACCAACAGGATGACCTTCATCCGTCATTCAACGGACTGTCCAAACATCAAGATTGGGGTAAGAAAAATTAAGTACGCACTCAATAGTTATGCAGATCTTGCATTCTTGATCCCGGAAGGCTGGAATACTGAGGATCCACCCCCACCAAAATTTCTTGTCTTTTTTGATGACATCCAGGATGCCATCAATGCAGCATGGTACCTTTGCAAGTGTCTACCAGTTGAGTGCAGCAACAAGATTAAATGGTTCAACTCTGATATGACAAGCACTTACAAGGAAATGGAACTTGACAACCTCATCTCCAGTGAAACATGGGGACTCTGTACAACTGACTTGTTTGGGATGGTAAGACTTGATGTTATCCAGCACAAATGTTCATAACTCAGAGTCCATTGATAAACCCCTCGAGATCTATTGCTTCAACCTGATCCCAATAACTGTCATCAATGGACATTTGCACATCACTTGTGCTGTCGTGTGCGTCTCCATCTCCTTTCTCATGTACCATCAGCGGCAGCTTTTGATCTTCACCAAGTAACCCCCCCAGCAAGTTCCACAATGCAGGTGCACTAGTTTCCATCTCCTGGGCCATCTACTTGATGTTGAAGTCTTCCAACTGCTTTGTAGTTGTGCTGGATGCACCAAAATGCCAGCCTGCCTGCTCAGATGACATTTTCCATATGTTGGTGATGTATTGTTGATGAATGAGCCCACATGCAGAGTTTATGAATATGTCTTCCCTCGAAGGATGTTGCAGAAATGCTGTGAGTATGTCAGGTGAGTGTGCTACCAAATCTCGCACAACATGATGGTTATTGAATTGTTGGCAAGTGAGTAATGAGAGGATAAACTGAGATGATGTGATGGTATTTATTTCCAAGACATTGATGATTTCTTCTACTGCACGCTGCATTGACTTGGACCTAGTATGAGGACAGATAACTGGTGAGGAAATACTTGACATATATTGCAGTATATTCTAACCCTACATTCAGTCTTAGTGAATAAAATTCATATTCTGCTTTGTTAGCCATGGTGGCTGACAATGTTGACAAATATTATCTTCCAGCCGCTGGTAAGAGTGTGAGGGGAATTAAAGTTGGGCTGGGTTTGAATTTTTGTTGTAGCATGTGATATGTTGGTCTTAGCAAGTTTGTATCTACCTCACTTGCAGTCCACCCCTCTGCACTCAAACCAGCAGCTGGGAAGGAGCCTGGTCTGGACTGCGTCTTTGAGATTGTTAAGTGTTTGACATAGTCAACTTGTCTGTGGTATTAGTAAGCCAGGCTGGTCACAAGCCAAATTTGCTCCTTATTTGCCTTAATTCACATAATAAGGTAAATTCAAGGTCATGTACAGGCGTGCAATCATGATAGGTTTGAATTTACAGATATTGTCAAGTAGTAGTCAGTAGATGAAAAATGACGACCAGAGGCTGGCACCTCATGCAAGACTTTGTAGCGCTCAAGATAAGAAATCTACTTCACCTTGGTGTGCAATTATACAAATTGGGTTGCTGCATCACCTAATGTTTGGTTGAAGTGTAACAAACCAGATTGAGACGAACTGCCTCATTTTTGAAGTGAAGTGAAGTCAGTTTGAACTGAGTTCAGTTCACCAGCAACACTAAACCCAGCATCAGGAAAAACCTCCCTCAGGAATCCCACTGAAATTCTAAAACTCAGACATAAAACAGCTGAATTCCAGAAAATCTGCTAATTTGACAGAAATCGATAAAAATCATTATATTTCCCACTTAAGGGAGTAGTATGAAAAAAAAACCATTGTTCCCACCGTATCATGGTTCGACTTGTTCATGTTTTTCACCTTAGCATTTCAGAGGTTCTCAGCGGAGTTTGAATTCATGTTCCCACCATCACCTTCGTTGACTCGAACAGTGTCCACACGACCACATGACCCTTTCATGGTTCAACTTGTTCAGATTTTCAGTGGAGTTTGAATTCATTCTTGCTCTCATCGTGCATGTCGCTTCCCTTCACCCGATGGCATGGCCTCAAGGACGCCACGCGACACTTTATCCCATGAAAACACTCAAGTGGTTACACTTTCTGGTCTGTGGGGACATCTATCCAGGTCCGTTTCCTACCTTCCTGCCTCAGCATGCCCTTCGCTTCTCTATTTGGTGGCAAGCCCACAACTACAAACCTCATGCGAGTCTCTCTTCGTGCACTGCAGTAAGGCAAATTAGCCTCAAACCTCTATGCAGAGTGCTAATATAATACACCAGAGAATTTTCCAATACTACTTTCTTGGTGTGTACCCTCTTTGCATCTCATGTATCTTACTGATGCACTTTACCAACAGTTTCATGTTTTTCTGATACTACTCTCTTGGTGTGTACCCTCTTCGCATCTCACATATTTTACTGACGAGCTTTACCAACAGTTTCATGTTTTCTCATTGCTATCATGCTGAATACTAACTATTGTTTTCGCAGACTTATGCCATACTTGGCACACGAGGCCATCAGGTACATTTCATGTTCCTGCTGGCTGGTTCTGGCAATTTTGACTACCTTAATGTTGATGCAATGTCCGAGGATTAAATGAAGGTTGTTGTGTCTTGTTCGTGCTGTACACTGTCTTTGTGGGTTGTCTATACCCATGTTCATGTATATCCAACTCCATACATTTAGATAGGCCATATAATGTTGATTCTGCATTTGACAATATTCAGAATAAGTTTGACCGACAAGTGAATTTGGTGGAATTCAGAACAAACTACTAGGAATTCAAAGTAATTCGTTAAACGAGCTACCGGACTTAAATAAAACTGCAAACCCTGATTTCTTAGGAAAACAAGGGAATTACTCGAAATTACCTCGATTTCGGGGGGGGAGGTTTTCCCTGATGAGGTGGTAGATGGACGTTACCCGTGACGCGTGACGCGAACGTATTAGTATGTGGCTGTGCTGAACATGTCCCTATCCGAAATTTCCTTCCATTTTATTGTAACGACATTCAAATTGAGGACGCTCTTCGGAGAGTCAAGACCTTCACCACACACTGGCTGCCATCTCATGTTCGAAAATTGTGCTACCGGAAGCTTTGTGTGGAGGCAGGGTTGCGAGTAATGGCCGTATCCCGACATCGACGAGGACGTCTTTGAACGCTGGCAGTCACAGGATTTCTCGCTCCGCCAAGAACCTGAGTTTCCTTGGGATTCAGAACTACTTCACTGGTCTTGAAAGACACGTCCAGAAACGCGATAAGAATCTTGGGGGCATCCGTCGGGCACAGTTTTCGTTTTTGTGTCCCTCGCAGAGTTCAGCGCAGGTGTTGCTTCAAAAACCAAAGGGATGGGATATTCCAGCAGAGGATTATTACTCTGGAAGTTCTTCTCCTCTTCCGCCTTCTCAACGCTCTGACTGGCGGCTAAGAGCCACTTCTCGCACCAACCGCACTCAACATCAGCGACACGGAAGATACATCAAACGTGTAAATCCTCCCCAAATTGAACTGCAACAGGGAGAGCCATTTTATGAGGAGATACAGGCCTACAATAAACAGTCCGTTGCTCCTCTGAATCTAGTTATTGTATTCGATCAATTGCCTACAGTTTCTTATCCCTGCTCGAATCTGAACAAGCCGAGGATGAGGCAGTTTTGAGAGAGCGACTCTCCACTTGGTCGTTGTTTCGACTACGAGAAGAAGGCTATACGATGACAGGTCTTTCTGCCTTTTGGATGGGCGCGCCAAAGTTTGGACGTCCTGTGGCTTCATTTTCTCTTGGTCCCGGTATCGACTTGCCAGAACACAGGTTTGAGTGAGTTTCCGCCTCAAATGGAATGCTGTCGAATAAACGCTTACATTGTTCAGGAATGGCACTCAAGTTCTTGTTTCACGATTCGATCCTCTTCAGGAACCGCCGTACCGAGGAAGCGTTCTTAGCAGTACTGCGTCACAACTGCGCGTAGCATTTGAAGAGAAGTTTGATGTTGAAGAGGGCTGCTGGCGCTTGGACGTTGGGCGGTCGAACATCGCATTCATTCGTATGCGAGAAGCCATGTCTCGCTTCAATCAAGACCCGCAAGCACTGGAAGACCGAGCTCGTTCTTCTCCAGACCACCAGTGTATTCTCCACGGAACACGTTTACGAGACGTGATGTTGCGTTCGTTTTCCCCGGATAGACCATCACTGCATGTACCGTTGCAGCCTCCAGATGAGGTTGAGTACGTGCCCCGAGTGAGACTTGAGCATGACAGTCGCGAAGTGCGAGACCACGGAGGCGCGTTCAAGGAGGACATGTACATTCAAAGCTGGGCAAGACGGTACTCACGGATTAATCCAATTGTAATAGATGGTGACCCGGTCCTTGAAGGCCTGAATGTCACGCAGATGCGAGCTATTGCCATGATGATTGGCGAAAGGATCAGTCTTGTTCAGGGGGTACGTTTCGCCTGCTCGATGGCTTGTTTGAAAACTAAGGACACTCAACACAGCCACCTGGTACAGGCAAAACGAAAACCATCATTGAAGCTGTGAAACTGCTCAAGGTCCGATATTCCTTTTCATCAATTTTATATTTGTCTCTGATATGCTATGCAAGGTCTACTTCGAAGTGCATCACCCTCTTCTTGTCTGCACCTATACCAATGTTGCGGTCGATAATCTAGTGGAAGGTTTCGCAGCGGCTGGCCTGAAACCCCTCCGAGTCGGGTTCGGCGGTAAAATCAAATCGTCTCTATACGAACATACGTTGGACGCGAAGTTGGAGGCACATCCTCTCAAGCCAAAAGCCGACCAACTTCTGAAAGAGCAGGAAAGCGCCGAAAGAAAGCTAGGCGCGCTGGAATACAGGATCGTTGCAGCTGAAAAATCGGGCAGTGAAAAGCTCGGCAACATGCGGACTGCGTTTGCGGTACTGGAGAGGCAAGTTTTAGCGCTGAAAGCGAAGCTGTATGCCATACATCAGGAAATGCTCAATGATATTATTGCTGCATCCGACGTAGTGAGTGATCCACTATGTGCCCACTTTGTAACGGACTCACAACTTCTTGGCAGATTTGCACAACGTGCATTACATCCGCCAGTGCTGCACTGAATGTTCTTGACTTCCCAGTTGTGTTCTTAGATGAGGCCTCCATGTCGACAGAACCAGCGTCACTCATCCCTTTGATGCGAGGAGTGAGCCGACTGAGCTTTGTATGCATTTTCGTTCTGACCGTTAGCAGTCTCAACATGTTGCCCTTATTGGAGATCACAAACAATTACCTCCCGTCATCATCAGTCGTGAGGCGCAACTTAATGGCCTTGGGATCAGTTTGTTCGAAAGACTTACTGAGGAAGGAGGTGTGTGATTTTTGTTACACGTCGAGAGATTTCTTATCACATTTATCAAATTATAGTTGTGCCATCAATTATGCTTGACGTGCAGTACAGGATGCACCCTTCCATTTCTAGATTTCCCTCGCTAGAGTTTTACAACTTTGCTTTGCAAGACGGGACGGTGGACTCTGCTGGTAACATACACCCCATGCTTCTACCTCCGCTGTCAAGTCACCTCAAGGAAAATGTTCTCACCGGTCACCGTCCCTCTGTCGTATTTATCGATCACAGCGGAGCTGAAACTTCCAAGGACCGCAGCAGGGTGAACTGGAATGAAGCTCACATTGTTTGCAGCATCGTCGAAGACCTGCTATTACAAAACGAGGTGGGCGCCGCCTGCTTGCAGGGTATGTCTGATTGACGTTATTTCTAAGGACCTGCTAGGAGAGAACATAGGTGTCATTGCGCCATATGCAGCCCAGATTTCACTCTTGTATCGTCTCCTAAACACCGACGTCAAGTATCGCAAACGCTTCGCATCTACCCTGGGCGATCACCGAATGATGCAGCTTGGCAGTATCGAAGTGAAGACGGTGGACGGATTCGAAGGACGTGAAAAGGATGTTATCATCTTTTCGACCGTGCGAAATAATACGTCGGGATACATTGGGTTCCTTGCTGACAGGCGACGATTAAATGTTGGCCTAACGCGTGCGAAGAGAGGGCTATTTGTTGTTGGGAGTATTAACACCCTGAAGGCTGGGAAGATGGCAAAGGGTCGGTTTGGCGAGGGTCCTGCAAAAGTGGGTAAAGGCGCTGAGGCTTGGAGGAGATACGCAAAATATCTCCTCGAGGAGAATATGGTGCTGACCCTTAGCGGAGATCGACTCAGAAATGTGCTGCATGGGCATGGGACAAGGACGTCGAGCTGAGTCTTTCTACTTGCTGGGTGCTACTTAGTACATTGGTCACTGTTCCGTACATTCATAGCGCTATTATGTCGGGCTCTCCTGTTTCTGTGTGACTATCAGAAGGGACGTAAGCTTTCCATCAACCTCGAAGTTGGCCAGAAGAACCCCCTCCGAGGCTATGTTTTTGATGATTGATTGACACTTTTCAGCGCTCGTATTACGTTGGACAAATGGGATAATCCGGGATAGCTTGGCATTTGGACGCAACCGAAGCCGGATGACATGCAACGTACGCAACACCGCGACCCTGACTCGCAAAAATGCGATACTTTGTGCACACGCGCATTCCTCGTGCGCTATAAGCACATCGGTCCCGGAGTTCGTGCCGCAATATTGTCAATAATTTACGGTGGGTAATGACGCTCAGGCTCTCTCGGAGGGATTCGATCGCAGCCTTCGCTAAACAACTTTCTAATAGCCCGCAGTTGTTATATATGGGGTAGTCTGAAAGCCTTGAAGCTGCGATCTGCTGGATGAGTACGTGAATACATGATCCATGATCCAGATCCGAACCGCGTAACTTGCAAGCGGGCCCGGCGCCATCGCTCGAAGCCCTGCTAAGAGACCCACGCTCTGTATGAAGGGTGAGCGCAACTAAATTCAATTTGCCCCAGTTGTCTAGACTGTACTAATCGCCCAATATCTTGTCCAATTTCTGATATACGGCATCGATGGAGTCCGAGGTTCACAGTTTCTTACGCATCATTTCACATAACATATGTGAAACACAGAGGGAGAGAAAGGCTAAATAATTCACAACCAGTCACAACCCTGCTCATTGCTCGATGCTTCGGACTGAGGCCTGAGGATTCGCACCTTCCTTTTTTCAGGGCCAAATTCGAGTTGAGCCTTCGATGATGCTGTGTTCCACGCAACTCGTCAAGGGTCTTGCGGTTCGCATGAGCTTCCGTAGGCTTCCGTGGCCACCGAAGTGATTGGGTCCATGATACACCAACGGAAAACTCAAAAAGGGAATGTGTTGATCCGTTATGCCTTATGACCAAAGCATTGTGTACGTCTGCAAGAGCGGGACTCCGAATGGGATGGACCCGACGCGGTGCCGTGGAAAATGAACAGCAGCCAGGGTAGTTGAATTGAATAATTGTCCTCCGCCAGCCTAACGTGTGTCCATGGGCATAAGATTCATAGCCTCCGCCTTTGCTTGAAACATTGCGGTGCTCAGCTACATTACCGAGGATCCAGCGCAGAACTCGGATACGCCTTCTTGGGATAAATTGTTGATCATTTTGAAAGGAAGTTGGGATGATGAATGGTAGTTACGTACGGAGCGGAAGACAGCGGAAGCAACCGAGCGAGGACTAGCCACGTGGGATGGGAGGCGACCTATCGCACTCTAATTTGAGGGTGTGAAATGTGAAATTGGATGTCACCAGCATCGTTGATAGTTACTGAAAGTGACGAAATGCATGATACCGTCATTATACGAGCGCCAAAAACCATCTTCCAGGACAGTTGAAAAGCACCAGGTAAGATGTTTTATACTACCCACTTATTTCCCTCATTGCTTGTCACGGCGGAGACCATCTTCTTTGTCGCAATTTCCATTTCTACAACACCTTCGTAGATCCAGGTAGTACATTCTCTATTCGTGGTCTCCAGAAGACGACTCGCGTTCCATTACGATCTTCAATCACTTTAATCTGCAAATCGCTCAGTTCACAAAGTTCTTTGTGCAACCATCTTACCTGGCAACCAACAAATGCCATCTCCGCTGGCGGTAACACCAATTTGTTCTCTTGGTTCAAATAGACCCGACTCTTTAGCAGATACCTCGCTGCACAGTCGTCGCGGTACATCACCTATGTCATCCAATTCGTTCCTCCTGCCCTCCCATGCAGTGTCTTTCGAGAACATGTTGCGTCAATTTCGCAAGTTGTCGGGACCGTCATGTAATTCCTCCCTACCCCAGACTGTGAATTATCCGCTGGTAAACCTCGAGTCGATCGGACCTAATTGTATTCCTCGTTCGGCTAATTCTCAGCCGCCTTCACCCCTTGCTCGCTTGCCAGTGGGCGCTCCGTCCGTCCCTGTATCCTGCCAGATGTCAGACGATTTAGACATCGGCATCCCGATATATCACCGCTTTCGCAACGACTCCCACTTGAATTTGTCTCCGACATCGTCAGGCAGCAGTGAGGCAATTTCCTTGCCGTCACCCTGCGAGTTTCCTGCTAGTCTGTCATCATTTGAACAATTCAGAAACACCCGATCACGCGTACTCCATGTAAGTACCTTGGTTCTTTCATGTGTTTCTATGATATCTGACAACTGTGCACTTGAAGCTCCAGAAGGATCATCGCTGGCCATTGCCATCATTTGTTTCGTTCTTTACAGAGGTAAGCGCACCGCCGGTAGAAAGTCGGCGTAGTTGTTGAAAGTTGGCTAAACAGGGACGAGATCGACACGCTTTTGTCAGACCGCCCATGTCTATGTGGGCCGTGAACGGGAGCGTTGAGCCAAACGATGTCTGGGCGATATTCCAGTCACACGAGGATGTAAGTCATTGTCACACCTGATTCCATATATGGTTGCTGTCACCTCGAAGGGTTTATTCCCGGGGCGCATCATCCTTTTTTGGTCAGCACCGGGAGCAACGTATCCTAGCATGTCCTCCACGTGGAAGTCTGTGGAAGGCGAATGATACCGTTGCAGCGGTGCCATTGCTACCAGTCAGGCACGCGATAGATAATGATACATTCGCTTTGTTGGCTCATTTGTTTTTGTTCATCTACTTTTCACTGATTATCTGAAGTTGAAATTGGTTGTGCTGACGAACATGGCGAAATTTCTTAGGCCTGTACAACACTTTCTCTCTCTCATCCCTCCATCACCATCGCCCCTGCTCTTGAGAGCGATTTGGAGCCTTTCGATAGGCTGCGCAGAGTCGATTCCGTGTTGAAGGTGCGTCATATGTGATCATCAAGTGGCAGCTGGCTCAATTCGCTGTAATGTCAGACGCCCGCGATTTCATATCCTGCTGGTCACAATCTACTCCGCATGTCCCTGTCAACGCCTGACCTTCACAAGTGCGTACAAGTCGGCACGCCCGCATTCGTGCGGAGCTCTATGGGGACACAAAACGATGACTTCGTCATCTCAAGCAACCCGCCTAACCCGCGGACCACGTTCAGACTGGGTGACTGGATGTAAGCACTTTCAATAATTTGGGACGTCTGGCTCCTTTGGATCGCCAATTTGCAAATCATCAATTCCGTTTGTGATCGGTGATCATGTGTTGTAGAGCTGCCTAGACCTTTTAGGGGCAACTTCATTTGAAATGAATTGCAGAGTCGATGCTGACTAGTACCTCGACAGATGCAATTCGCCCAACTGCGCAGCGCACAACTTTGGGTGAGTTTTCGTTCTTTATCGTCACTGTATTTGGGCGTAGTCTGTCACTTTCGTTGGATTGGAGAATCTCGAAGGCCAAGCTAGGAGAACGCGTCACACTCGACCTCGGTCGATCATCATATGCCGTCATCGTTACCCACTTTCTCTTCTCACTGATCTCTGCTTATCCGTATCTTTAATCCCTATGATTGTCATCACCTTCCTTCCCTTTCATATTTTTCACTCTCATGCAAGGATGGTGCTGACTGACTCGTTTCCTTGTATGATTTTACACAGACGTAATTTAGCTTGCAGAGGTTGTGGATGTCCACGTTCTGAGAACCAACCCTCGACAATGCAGCGGCAAGGGTCTTGTGGGCCACCCGCGTCGCGTATTCCAGTATCACCACGCTTCGTCAATTCATCCGGACATATGCCCATGCCGCAAAGTTCTCTCTCTCCATCAGTTATCTCTCCCTCCTTACCCCAGTGTCAGTCATAATGTGCGTCATGCACCCCACCCTATCAGCCTAGCATGATGAGTGCAAAGCCCCCCTCGCCTACCCACCCACTCCTCACCCCATCCGGTCGTTCTTTTGCGGTGGGAGGGAAGGTGCAAAACATCTCTTCGGAGCCATTGTCGCCGTGCGTCATGTATTGGCCGGACAACGAATCATTCCCAGAGCAAGGTCAAATTCGACCAAGCACCTTGATGGTTGTCCCAGTAAGCACTGCAATTTACGCCCTCCTTCCCATGGCTAAAGCGCAATATTCTCTAGCAGCCCCCGATCCTCAACACTGGCAACCGCGGGCCAATCGAACACCAGCCTGGCGATTGGATATGTCAGAAGTGCAATTATCTGAATTGGAGGCGCCGCAAAGTGTGCCAGACTTGTTTCCCTTGTGGGTCGCACATCATCCACGATGTTGAATCCTTACTAACTCGTTTCAGATGCTGAAGGAAATGGCGATTCTATCTCCGCTGCCGTGCAAGCGGAGCGCATCAACTTACTTACATCGCTCCTTGCGCAGAACCAGCTTCCGCTCACGAGTGGTTCTGTATCCCTTCCACCTCAAGCTCCCCGGTCTCATTCCATGACACCCCCACAGCGCCGTCGTATGTTCATGGACAACGTTCCTCAGAATCAAGTACCTTACCGATCCCGTTCGCATTCTAATTTCGACTTGAGCGCCCAATATTCCGATTCCCAGTTCATCTATGAAACGTCCGCTCCCCGTCGTGCCTCGCCCTCTTCTTTCCCAAGTCTTGGTGATCTCGAGGAGTGTCTTCCCGCCAACATTCCTGCTCCTTTACTTCCCTCTTTCCTACAGGATATTGTGCAGTCCCCCACTCTGTCTCCGAGTTCTACATCATCTGCTGACCTCTCTCCTGAGGATTACGATGATAGCTTCTCTTCGGGGCGCTCATCATTCGGGAAGGAGCGCATTGTAACCAACGACTCTTGTGTAAACCTGCCTGTTAGCAACATTTGGAAGCTAAACGATGAGGAGACCAAGGGCATCGCAGGCGTTGCATTGCCTCACATAGGCTTGATGGGGAGTAGGAAAAGCAGTCACGAGGCGCTGCGTCGCCGAACCAATACGCCTTGATTGTGAGCTCCCTCTTTGTTTCACTATGATGATTGTGCTCACGATTCCTTCAGTCATCACTTATAATATATTAAGCATTAGGGAAGGATACCGACAAGCAAGTTACGTTCGGACACAGCAGGTCTTCAGTGATGGACATGTGGAAACGTCCTGGGTATTGTACGGAGAATACGGTTAGAGTGGTCGTTCTGGTATTTTTATTTGTTCTTTCCCTAATGCTGGCTCATATGACGGACTGCTTGCTTCGACGCAAGGCGTCTCCGCGCATTTTTCTGCTTCATCTTCGCACTTTCAAGTTGGATCTCGCACTCGCACCAGCATATTCTGCATATTGTTTATCTTGGTCATTTATTTTATCTTGGAACTTACGCCTCCCTTATGTACTACTGCATAGTCCTAATTGTGCTCGTAAAAGTTTGCAATAGTATCGACCTGTTAGCTTATAGGATGTTTGTGCATGTTAGTATCAGAAGGTATTGGACAACAACGAACACCAAACACAAATAACACGCTTTCCAATTCTGATCATAAGTTTCATTATGATCTATGTTACACACCGCATATCATGTCTGGTGTTGTAATACAAGTGCAGCAATATCAACCCTCCGCTGCCACCACTTTCCTCACGACCCAATCAGGATCCACACGAGATGCGTCTGAAGAATCTGACCTTCTTCGCTCGATACGTGCTGCTATTCGAAGTTCTGGTACTAACACTGTGAACACAACTTTTAGTCCTTTCTTTGCAGGCGGATCGGAGTCTTGGATAGACCAAGAACTTTCTTGGAACGACTATTGCGTAGTCCTGAGCGAAGGAGGCGTCATCAAAAGGAAGTGGAACCTCAGTCAAGAAAACCAGATCATCCAGCATGCCTGCATTGGAAAGCTCATGCAATCGACGGGATGTTCTGGTCGTCAGGCTCACGGCAGCGCCCACTATACGAGATCAAACGAAACGCCTGGAACAACCAACATCTTTGGGCCCTTCGCGTCACTCAGAGATGAAACCAAAGCTGTGGAGGATTTGGACGAGGAGATACCGGGCGTATTTATTTTCTTGCGAAGTATTGGAAAAGTTTTCTTGCAGAACGGGATGGACTACACGTTTTCGCTTCCATTTCTCGTCCACAAAGCGTGGCCGCTTCATCCTCACGGTGTCCTCATTCAGCGAACCCTTGATCCAGCCGAAGTCGACGAGGCTCGTGCCACCGGAGATGATCCATTGCCCACCATATTCACTATCACGAGCGTGTTCTCGGAGCCTGCAGCTGTAGGAATTACGGGTGGCATTTTGGGAGGCTGCGGTAACGGGCCTATTGCTTTAGTCGATGAGGAAGAGAATTGTTCTAAGCCGCTGGTCACCATCTCTGCCAGCGAAGAAGTTGTCTGGGTCTCTCCTGATGTCTCGAATCACACTGGCGAATTTTTGGTTACCTTTGATGCGGACAAAGGGGGTCTGTCCATCTGGAGATATGCCTACATAAGGCCCAAAGACGCTCCTGTGCCTCTTACTCGTACTAGACGCGGTAGCACTTCGCGAAAGAGCGTGCCTGCTCCTGGGAACAGGCGACAATCAAGCACTGTCAGCGACCTCCTTGAACTTGACCGCCGTCTACCTCCGCCCTCTCAAGACATAGAGTTTGATGGTGATTTTCCCCCACCATTTCCCCCAATCTCAGGACTTCCGCCTTCAACGGCAACTGGTATCACCGCGCAGCCGCCAATACCAGGAAGAAAACGGGAGTCCCTCTCTCGCCTAGATCTCAGTTTGACGATGGACAGAATGGCGCTTGGAGGACAGAAAGACGCAGAAGTGTTGATCACCCCTGTTGAACATGGAAGAATGAAGGCATCTTACTGGGCACAACAATTGACCACTCATCATTTGGGAGAGAGACAGTAGGAGGTTGTTGATGCCTTGCCTAAACGCATGCTCATGTTGTTGTAGACTGTCGGCGCGGGATATCTCAATTGCATTATTTGATCAACGCTTTGACGGCACGGTTCATCACTCGCTCCTCGCAGTCTGCCTGCCCGAGGCTCAGGTGATCGTCTTAATGATTACCGTTGACGAAGGCAAGAAATCCTTTGTGGTCGAGAGTCTCGGCACCCTGGAAGCTGTTGCAATCGCGTCGATACGCGCGACACGTGCTGATATTTGGGATCTCCTTGCGGTGAAGAAGGATGGTTCGTTATCATTGTTTACCCACGGATTGCAAGAGCTCCGTATACGACTGAGGCTCGCGCAACCGTGGAACGGTGACAGCAACGATTCATCTGAGGTCATCTCACTTGATCGTGTTGTATCATTGAAGCATGTTTGTGTCTCCTCGGTGTATATGGAGATGAGTGATGGGAAGGTCTATTATGCGCGACTGGAAATGGCCCCATGCGATCCACTGGTGACCCAGGCCATACAGGTTCTGGCACTTGTGCTGCCGAAGGCCCAAGCTTTTGATCTGCACCGGAACTTTCTCGAGTCGTGGTCACAGCGTTACTTCCGAACGTCGCCTGGGCTCGAATTCCAGGAGTTCACGCTCGCACTTTTCGCACTTCTTGAGCTCAAGCTTGTGTATCCTTTCAAAAACGACGAGTCCTCAAGTTCCTCCGTGTGGGAAAGATTTTCCGCTTTGTCCACTTCTAATCGTTCTTTCAACGACGATCCGGCTCTCAAGCGCTTGAAGCTTCCTACACCTCCGACTACGCAACATTACTTCCTTTTTACTCTGAACGTCAACCCTCTCCTCGCGCCCGTGCTCTATGCATTGCACATGTTGGCAGAGGACCTCCGCTTAGTCGTTCTCCGATACGAATCCCTCATGCTCCTCATTCCTCTGATATGTCAGATTGCACACATTGTCCGACCAGAATGGGCAGATTACTGGAAGCGCCTCTGTCCCAATATCATGCCAGGATGGCCAGCCCCATCCACAACGCGTCAGTTTATCCTTTTCGTCTGCCAAAATGTTCTCACTCTTCCTACTTAGGTGTGGAAATGCTGGACGACCGGATACCTGTCTGGCCACCTGATATGTCGGCGATTCTTTACGGAAGCATAAGTAACCCTGACTGGCAATTTCCATCATATGGAACTTCACGACTGGCCCGATCCTTTTCTATTGATCCATCCTTTGCTTTTGGCGACACCGAACCGCTTGTGTCCTTGCAGCGTCTCACGGCCGCCTACATGTGTCTTGCTGATAAAGCGGTGTCATCTACGCAAAAGCGGGCAGAACTGACCGTCGAAAAGCTCGTCAGCATTCTTGGGACAGCGGAGAAGGGAACTGCGTTCCTTAACAGTCTCCCGTTGGGCATTGCAGCGCCCCTGAGGGAAGCTATTAGAACGTGCCAGCTGTCGCCTCCTTCACACTGGCGCACAGAGCATTATGACCTCATTGGCCGGCGTGACTTGGCTTTCAGTGTCGCTGGGACGCAGCCAGAGCTCTTTCAGAAGGGCATTGCACAATCTGCCGAGACCTATATGGTAAGGCCCCGCACCTCAGGACGTGTTGTAGTGGCTGATCTAACTCCAGAATACCCACCGACGAGTCACGATCAATAGCCTGGCCGAGCAGGCAAAGTCTGCAAGCCTAGGGGAAATAGATGCGGTCTCTGGAGTCGAGCTCGATCTCAAGGGTTTCACCAAGATCCGTTTTGGCCAAGATCGCAGGTTGGAAGAAGTGGCCCGTATGCTTTGTTCATCAGCGATTCCATCGGTTCGGCTTGTGGAGCGCCCGGAATTGAAGTGAGTAGGATAATTAATGATTAACGGGGCTTCATTAACAACTCCTGAACAGCGAACATGACCAGGCGAAGGAGCAACAGCATCAAGTGGTTCGTATCGCAGAGCGAACACTGGCACTACCCTATGGCCGTGCTATGTTCACCTTTGGATCTGTGATGACGGTCACGAAAGAAGCATATGTCACCCCCAAAATGGAGTATGCGGTTAAGGTGCAACCGTCAAATGTTACCACCGCACCCGAGCTTGGCAAGATACCTATCGAATGCCTCAACTGGGGCGAGTTCCATAACGGTGTTGCAGCCGGACTACGTATCGCTCCGGAAGCTCGCGGTGTGGAGAGTTCGTGGATAGCCTTCAACAAGCCTTCTGAGCTCACACCAGAACATGCCTGGCTTCTTGTTTGGTCTTGGACTCACGGGGCACCTCAAAGGAAATGCTTACATGGCATACCTTCGGATATCTAACCCCAAAGCATGACTTGACCTCCATTGGCGTCTTGCTTGGTCTGTCAGCTGCGAACGCTGGGACAGGCAATCGCCATGTGACAAAGTTACTTGCCGTCCACACTCCAGCCTTGCTTCCCACACAGAGCGTTGACCTGAACGTATCCCTCATGACCCAAGCGGCCGGTTTGGCGGGGGTCGGGATTCTATACCTCGGTACTAAAAACAGGCGCATGGCAGAAGTATGTCTTCACCAAATCAGCCGAAAAGACCTCGTACAACCGGACCTCAGTAATGAACACCGGGAAGCTTATACTTATTGTGCTGCATTAGCCTTCGGCATGATAATGCTGGGTCAAGGCTCCTCCATACCCGCAGATCTCTCATCGCTCAATCGCCTCCGCATCCTTGTGCATGGCGAAGGAAAGTCTGTTGTGAATTCCCAAGCACATCCGACATTCGATGTCAATATTACCTCGCCCGCAGCTTCTATCGCACTTGGGCTAATGTATCTCAAGACAGAGCAGCGAGATGTCGCTGATATCCTGGGGATTCCAAGCACGGTCTTAGAACTGAACCGCATACAACCCAGCTTTTTGCTCATGCGGACCGTTGCAAGATCCTTGATCATGTGGAACGATATCGCTTCGACACCCCAATGGTTGCTTGCTCAAGTTCCTGAGGCTATTGTGAAGGCCATGCACGGTCACGTACGAGGAAAACCAGCTGACGATGCAATCGAGCTTGCCTATTACAACATCATTGCGGGTTGTTGTTTTGTTATCGGCTTGAAGTACGCAGGAACAGCTCGTCATGAGGCATATATCATGCTCTCGAACTACTTTGATATGTTCAGTAGATTTGTGGCAGCTAGTGGTAAATTTCCCTCACGAAACTCATAGGACTTCATGCTAAATATCTGATGATTTGCAGGCCCTGCCTTCGATCACAAGATCAAGCGCTCTGCGGTTCGTGAAGGCCTGAACCTCATTTCCATTGCGCTTTGTATGGTCATGGCGGGTACAGGAGAAATCACCTGCTTACGACGCCTGAGATATGCATATGGGATGTATCACCAAGCGTTTCGATATGGTGTCCATGTTGCAACTCATCTGTCGCTCGGTTTATTATTCCTCGGGGCCGGTCGGTATACCCTCGGAACTTCGAATGCCGCAATAGCTTGCATGATTGTTGCCTTTTTTCCCCGTTTTCATCACGTATCATCGGATAATAAGAGCTATCTTCAGGCTCTTCGCCACCTCTGGGTCCTTGCAGTCGAGCCCAGATGCCTTATGGCACGGGATGTTAACACCCGAGAGGCAGTCTATCTCCCTGTCAAAATTACCACGAAAGAAGGGACCGAAAAGGGCGCAACGCAGCTCATATCGCCCACGTTAATACCGGACTTCAACAAAATTTTGTCCATTAGAATCGATACGCCCCGCTATTGGCCTTTCTTTGTGGACCTTGAAAACGTACCACAACACAGGATAAGCCTGTTAAAGCACCAAACATTGTACGTGAAGCGGCGCACGGCTTTCTTGAGCTATACGGAGGACCCTAGAGGAAGTAGGAGTCTTTTCGTTCGCTCTGGTTCATCTGCCGGAGATGCTGCAACCTTGGACTTCCCCCAATTGACTGACACGAAAGCACACCCCGCAAGCGACCTCACTCATTTCATCTCATCTTTCTCCAACGACACCTTATTCCTGGCTTTCGCGGATCATTTCTCACGCGAAGACGGTAAGACGGTCGAAGAGAGAGTGTTCCACAATTACTGCCACGCAGTCCTGCTTGATAGCATTCTTCAGGATAAGATGGAAACATTGCAGTCCCATCTAATGCTCTATCAATATCGCACGCAATTGCCATCGAGCAGCTACTTTCATCTTCGGTTGCAAGATCTGCGATTTGCTGTCGACTTCTACAGCAAAGTCTATGATCGGCGGTTCAGCGGGAGATCCGAGAATAACATTCGACCTTCTTTGATCCGCGAAAACACGGTCTCGGGCGCATTACAAGCCTTGGATGAGCGCCTCGCAGAAGTCCAGAGCTCTACAGCCCTTAACATGGTCTTTGGCAGATATGCTCGTGGGGAACTTATTGTGGAGTCCGAAGACGCTCCAGAGGTATCACGCTGGCTGGCCTGGTATCTCCTGCGCCATGGCGTTCCGTCGGCATCGCTGCTAGCGATCCTCAAGCAGCTTGCCCAAGATGCTCATGCACAATGTGCCACTTCCGGAAACGTCGATTTGAGGACACTGGATGAGGGCATAAAGGAAGTTCTGAGGGGGACAGGGACGAAAATGAATACAGTATTTGGATCAGGGTGGTCGGGTCCATCCTTGGAGAGGGTTATTGATGCATGGCAGGGACATTCGTAATACACGCTACAGCTGATTCCGTTGGCACTTGTCTTTTATTTGTTGTGGTTGCGATTGCAAGTATATCGTGTCGAGTGCACCAGGAACCCACTGAGGAAGATGCAACTGATGCTATAAGGTACTACTATCTTCCTTCCGTTTGGTTTGTCTTTGGGTGTCGACAGTCGCTCAGACACTCGTAGTGGTACTAAGCATATGGGCGAACGCGCGAAGCGCTTTCCGGCCTCGATCATGAGTCTACCCAAGGCTTAGGAAAATATAAGAGTGAGCTGCAAGGGTAGGCGGCCAGCCTCGCATGTGTCTAGGTCTGGGTGTCACACAGGTCGGATCCACAAGAGCGTTGCGAGGCGCACCATGGGGAGTTGGGAGAGTTTGCGATGGTGCACAGGGAAGCGGTATGGCGTTATATCTGCACATTTATTATTTGCGCGTTCCGCGGCTCGCGCGCTGCGCATTGTCCTAGAAAGCTTGCGCGTTTCGTCAAATTTTCATCAATCGAGGATTTGCGCGTTTTCTCATGAGAGCTTCCCCGTTTGTGCACGCTAACAACCGTCCAGAGCTCCATGAGACCCTTGATACAGAGTCAGACAGAGTCCTTCCATAGTACAACATACTTCTGGTTTTCCAAATCTAATGAGTACTCAGGTCACCCAATTAGAACGAAATCAATGTATAAATTGCAAAATTACTACTAATCTGACAAGGAATTGCAGAGTATAAGTGAGTGAGGGACTGAGATGACTGGTTGGAGGGTGCGAGAGGATACAAAATAGGGGAAACAAAGTGGTGTGTTGTGAGAGGCCGCAAGTCACAGGTTACATTGTTGGAAATGCTACTAGTAAAAAAGGGCGCAAATGCTTATCTGAGGGCGCGAGAGGGTTCAGATACGGCGAGAGGGGGACGAGAAGGTGTCAGCAAAGTGTCAGGAGGTGCTAGGAGAGTCCAAGAAGATGCTGAAGTGAAGAGAGGGCACAAGGAGTAAGGGATGGCACAAGGAGGGTTCAAGAAGATTATGCGAGTTTGACGGCGCAGTACAGGTGCTGTTACATAGTCAAAAAGAACGAAAAAAAAAATTACCAGATAATATGCGGGGTTTTGATGTCCTGAGCGCGAGCGTATACTAGGTAGGAACATAGCGTGAGCTACGCAGGTTCGCTAGAATGAAATCAAAGATACCGTCGTACCGACACGGAACCAATAAATTTTTGAAGTGGATGTTTAACATGAGGCTCTGAAACGAAATAACATTCAGCCGAGATTTCGAGAATGACTCACCTGTCAAGTCAAAGATCAGTTGAGTTGCGAATAGAGAGTACTGACCGGTCGACCTTCGCTAGAAGCTCAATGATCTTCCACGAACGTCTGCACGGCCGTCTCTCAAGTCAAGGTTGAGTTACACATGTATATCATATCACCGACCTATTAGCAAACCATGCAAAGAATGACTGCATGCATCAACGAAAAAAGTCTACCTGAAAAAACAACACTATGACTGAAGGCAATAACATCGCCAGTTACAAAGTTCTTTGATGTGGATGAGTGACGACGAGACAACTGCAAATCACGTGACCAGCTGAAGGGCAATACGAGCGCTTCTTTGCTTGTGCTCCATCTAGCATATAGATGGTCGCATCATCATAACACTCTGCCTGCAGCCTAGATGACCCACCATGATGCCGTCCAATGATGGACCTTCAGAATCTTCAAGTTCGAGCTCATTCAAGAATCAAGGCCGCTATGAATGAGTCAGAGTCTGCAGAGTCAACCCTCGTCCACTCGAGAAGTTCGGCTACTCGAGCCTCTTGGCAGGTCTCGGAGGCTTCAATTTTTATTTGAAGGCCTTCTTGAGGCTTACATATATTTTACGAGGTCAATGATACTGGATTAAAGGCACATTGTCCATCTCACTCGTACACAGTGATATCAGTCCTTTTCAAATTGACTGGCAGTCATCAACCTTGCCTCCTTCCGAGTCATCTCCTGATCTTCTCGGTCTGGGCCTGATGTGCCAAACCTATCACACAACCATCCAAAGTTTACGAACGACCGCAATAATTGTGCGTGTTGCGAACCTTGAAGATTTACTGCCTCCATGTGTGGCGACCACAGTTCAACAAATCATGTGGAACTTCTGCACAGGTGAACTGAAGCATTCATGCTCCATAGGTACTGCGACTGGGTGATTACACTAAAAGTTTAGTTCTCCATGCCAATAGTATCTTTTGAGCACCTTCGTTGCATAGTATGTTTCGGTTATCACAAGCAAAGTCATTGTCAAAGCACTATAACTTACTTTGAGCAGCCAGCTGGCATCATCGAGGAAGTGCCGGAAGAACCAATTCTCGGCAATCGAGAATGCTATGTTGGAATGAACAATGAACCTATGTCCATGCAATTACTGATTATTCCACATAATGTCATTATAAAGTAATTACTTACCGAAACAACTTGAAATTTGCTCGATTGGTTTGCTCAGGTGTGACAGGGAGATCTACATACCCAAGAAGATTCTTTCGTTTTCGTGATTCCACGCTAGTCTGACCCTGAGAATGACTGGTCAACTCGGAAGAAGTTTCTGCTTCTGCGATAGGTGGGGATAGAAGGTCTTGATTGCCTTTCTTTGTAGCGAGGTAGCCACGAACTTCTGCACGGGTGCGATCAGGGGCGTTGGGGCATGTTTTTTGGTCAATTAAATGTTTGAGGTGGTTGTCGTCACGGCCCTCGATGGATGCCGAGCAGTAGTTACATTTGAAAAAGTAGCGGTTTGAGTTGTTTTTGACTCTCTCCCCAAGAACAAAGTGGTCGGACACGATTTTCCGGACAGGACGGCCCTTGGGCTTTTGGGTCATGGTAATTGTGGACTTGCACACCAGGATACATTCAAAATTTTATTGTTTGTTAGTAGGAACAAATACCAGACTATCGTAGTTCTGCCGACTTCTGCCAACCACCCTCGACCTACTGCCGGCAATTGCCACTGGCAGAAATATTTCATTCTGCCAACAACACTAGCCATAGAGTACAGCCTAGTCTCCCCTAGCCAGACCATATGGAAAGAAGACGGTCGTCCCTTCTTGATTATGAGCACAGCCCCCAAATTGGGATTGGTAGAGTCATGAATCTGAGGCGCGAAAGCCTTCCAATAACTTGCAGGATTTCGTGCCCCAGATTCGTGGCTCCACGCCAAGTTCCTGTTCCGACTCCACGCACGCTTTTTTTAACAATTTTCAACCGTGTTTTTCACCGCCCCAGACCAATCATCGCGCAACTTTTCTGTTGCCGACTCGCAGCGCAACCGATCGCACACCTGGTATGCAGTAGCTTCGATGCATCGATTAATGCCGAACATTGGAAAAGCCAGGCTCAGTTAGACTCGTAACCAGCCTGACTACGTCAATTTGAGATGGTGAGGTTTTTTTGACGTAGTCAGACTAGTCGAACTCGGAGAGATTTGGCAGGCGAAGCGAGGAGTTTGAAATTTGGCAGATGGGCCGGTCGTGCCGCTTTGGGTAATGGTTGTTGTGGCCTCGATCTGCAATAACACAAAGTCTTCGTTCGTACGTGAAGAGTATAGTATATACGCCAGGCTGGTCACGAGCCTAGGGCTCAGTGGTCACTTGCAATTGCCGCGGGAATTACCTCTGCTCGCAAAGTCACGTTCCAAGGCTTGCAAGTGAACAAAAGTTACAAAACATTCTGGCTTATAGTATATGCATCGGACAGGTGCCTTTGCTGATACACCGCAAAGTAAGCCTATCCCTACTCAACAATAATGTTCTCCATGGTACACATGCCTCTAAATCGGAGGCCGCTGACATTACTACCAGTGAAATACAAAGTCTGCGTCTGCTCCTGGTTTCACTTGCTGAATGCTGAAGGAAATTTATTTTCCTACACATTCTGAAAGTGTGACCCTCCAATATATTCAGTCCATCTGAGACAAAGTTCTAATCTTCGAGCCGAAGATGACTTGAATGATTTCATACCTGCGAAGGTAACTAAGGCCATATTCACTTACCATACCATCACAGACAGTCATGCGTCCCTTCTCTGCACTGTCGTTATCGAAATACCACTTCTGGCATGACACATGACACTTGCTGTTAGCTACCATTCCAGCACTAAAAGAACACGATTTGTATGTAACATTTCGGACAGTATGACGCTGCTCGTAAAGTAGCTTTGCAATGGCTACTTAGCACAAAAAAAACATCCACGATCTTATGCACATTGGCGAGGTCCTCTTGCTGATATACCCCAGGTAAGCGATATCCCACTCAACGTAACATTCTCCATGGCACGCATGCTCCGCTAACGTTAAGTTACTGAAACACCCGATCTGTGTCCACTCAGGGGTTCACTTTTTCCAATTCACTTCCTGAGCGCTGGAGAAACGGTATCATAGGCGGTGTTCGTACACCACTAAGGTATAATTATAACCTTCCAATACATTCGGTTCCCATCTGAGACAGGCTCCAATCTTCGAGGGGAAGACTTAATGTACTTGTGAATTCGGAAGCGAACTGATAGGTCAGCAGGCCCCTTCCCTGCCCATACTAGCCTAGGTGTTATCATTTTACGAAATGGCGCAAAAGGTGATCTGAGTCCGGCATCAGTGGCCACCGTCGTTTCAGCGCTAACATTCAACGAGAACGACACAATTTGCATGTGCTCGAGTTCCCAAAATATTCAGAGACGAACGCCTCGTTTGCAGTGAGTGGCCGAGGCTCTTGTGCAATATTCTATGCATTTCACTGAAGCGACACATAGTTCTTGTATTACCACTGGACCAGGGGTCGGCGTTGTCGATTTCTGAGACCACCCCCTTTTCCTTAACAAAGTTTTATTTGTCTACGTGAGAGAATATGTAGGCTGCAGTGTGGTCGAACGTTATCAATTTTAATAATTTTAGGCCTGGTCATGATCGATGGCCTGGCCTCAGGAGCTGTTAAAGATTTGCTGATCGGGCATCTCGAGAGTGGGAAATAATTGAATTAAGCTCTTCAAGTAAAGTTATAGACCTCCATTAAGGTCAACACGTGTTTCCGAGCTCTATATATATTGCGTTGTAGATTCGATATTGACTGTCAAGTGTGTGGGCGTCGATACTATCTGATACGGGTTTATTCGTGAATCGTGAGTGTACCACTGTCAGTCACGCTTTTCACAGGGATCAGTGACATACCGTTTTGGCATTGAAGGGAGTATTGATGATTGCAGGAACATAGATGGGGCAATTGTGGAGGAGGAACATTGATAAATTATCGTATTGTGTTTGGGGTGTCAAGAAATAATGCATAAGAATAGGTCTTCCGCATAAGGCTCCATACGATTAACTACAACAATACAGCAAGAGTCCGCCGTCTAACGTTCTAATACTGTGAACGATAGAAGAAGCATGACAGACTAAAATACAACACATACATGGGGATCATGTATACATGTGACAAAGAATCACGGAATTACAACGTGAACTTGGCTTCATGGTGAAGGAGGGGTCTTACGTTGGAAGCCAGCTGGCCGTTGCAGGCCTTGCTCAATGAGGAAATTGCGGCGTTCCTTGACAGCTTCATTGAGCTTGTCCAACATGCCAACAGTGCACTCCCAATCCACACATGCGTCGGTAATGGAGACACCATACTTCAGGCCAGAAGGGCCCTCGGCAGGAACATCTTGGCGGCCGGCATTGATATGTGACTCAATCATGACGCCAGTGACATTCCTATCCCCAGCAGCGAGCTGGGAGCAGATATCATCGACCACTTTGGGTTGATTGTTGTGGTTCTTCTGCGAATTGCCGTCTGAAGAAATTAAATGAGTTCCCTCGCTGACAATGGCTAAAAATTGACACTTACGGCTGCAGTCAATCATAACGCTAGCGTGGTTTGTTGGGCGTGCCCTTTCAATGGATTTAGCAGCTGCCCGAACATGCTCAGATGCGAAGTTGGGACCCTTGGTACCACCACGGAGGATGACATGTACGTCCTGGTTTCCACGCGTTTTCACAATAGCAGCGAGACCTTGCTCCGTCACACCCATGAAGGCGTGGGGGTTCGAAGCAGAGCGCATCGCGTCGATTGCGACCGAGACACTATGCCGAGATGAGATTAGCACATATGTTCCTCAATAAAAACATATGAAGGAGCCGTACCTTCCATCAGTGCCGTTCTTGAACCCTATAGGGAAAGAAACACCAGAAGCGAGCTCGCGGTGGAGTTGGGATTCCGTTGTTCGAGCTCCGATCGCTCCCCAAGAGATAACTGCGTGTGAGGGATCACATGGTAGTGTCAGAGAGAATAATCGGAAAACGATAAGGCATGACGTACGGTCAGCAATGTACTGAGGGGAGATGGTATCGAGCAGCTCGGAACCAACAGGGACACCGAGTTCTGTAAGGTCGCAGAGGAGCTGCCTAGCAGTTCGGAGACCCTTGTTAATCTTGAAGGAACCGTCGATATCCTGCAGAAACATGTAAGTAAAAACAGAGACAAAAAAAGAATTGACTAACGGGGTCGTTGATGAGACCTTTCCATCCGACTGTAGTTCTGGGTTTCTATTAATAGGATATGGGTGAGTACATATCAGGGATAAATGAAGTTCGGCTGGCCAACCTCGCTGGAGTGAGCCACATAACGTCAGTAAAATCCGTAAGAAAGGGACAGGAACACGCACAAGTACGCGCGCATCACAATGAGCAAATTATCCCATGAAGGAATTTTGGATTTGAGCAGCTTGGCATATTCGACTGCCTGCTCTGCAGAGTGAATGGAGCAGGGGCCAACAATGACGAGAACACGATCATCTTGACCCGCTAGAATACGAGCAGAGTTGTAACGGGAAGATGCGATGGTGATCTGTGAGGCCATGGAGGGCTGAATTTCGTGCCTGAGCAAAGCAGGCTGGACCAGGGGGTCATACTAAGAGTTTTGATGAGTGATGAGTCGAATTGCAGATCAGTAGGTAGGACACATACACCGATGACACGTCTATCCTGGATGTATTGCTGAAGTTTTTGGTCATCATCGACGTCAGGGATGGGGGTAACGTTGTAGACCATTGCAAAGCAGAATTCGAAGGAAAGCAAAGGGAATTAGATTGACAGGAGAAGGAGGGGTTGAATGAAACAGAGAAGATGAGCGGGTTTTTATAGCATCTAATTTTCTGATTTGTTGTACTTAGAAAGACACAGCAAACGTTGACATGGACAAGTCATTCACAATTGGCAATTTCGTAAATGGTGTTCATTTTTGGTAAGTACAGGTCCAAATACCATATATAGAAAAGATGTAATTCGTGAACAGCCAGTCGCTTTTCCTTGCTATTCCCACCAAGCTATTAACTCGCTAATGACCTCAATCAGTCTACTACTAGATCCAGTGCCCGGTTTCTGCGTAAAATCAAAGACGCTTAAACAAGCCGTCGTCCCAAGAACTGCCACTAGTTCTCTTTCTCAACCTACTAGTACAAATAATACTACCTCCTCCGACAAACTAGGAGCCATTTCAAACACGCCAATCACCATCCCAAAGGGACTTAAAATTTTCGTTAACATAGCATGGGACGCAAACGTGCCTCCACCTCCAGCTGGGAGCGAAGATGCAATACAGAAAGCGATGCGTGGTGAAGACTATCCCGAATCAAATCCTGATGGATGGTTCGTTCCAGTCGTAGTCTCAGATCTTCGTGATGACAAAGACAAAGGTCGGTGCTACCCTCTGCCCGCTTCCGATAGTAATGCTAAGTGTCGGTCAAATGACATCCCTGATTGACATTTCTGGTCTTCCCATGTGATGCATGCCTGGTCATCGCGACGATCACGGTATTCAGCCGGTCAATCAGCCTTTGTCGTTGATTGTGTTTTCAACACGACTATCAAGTCTCGCACCCTGAAAGATGCCGACTTCAAAGTGTTCATCATAGGCACGTTAATACTGGTCAAGTCGCTTTCGATATGTTGTCTCACCGTGCTTGATATAGAACTTGCGCTACAGCGCGTTGAATCGCAGACTTCCCTCTCACTCTCTCGGCAGATTGGTACGCCCAACATCGCCTCGAAAGGCAAACTTGCAACGCGACAAGTGCTAGTGCCTGGACTGCTCTTTCCGCCCGGACACCCTCACCACAAATCCGATACGAAAGCTAATCTCATTCAAGAACTAGCCTCCCCGACAGCGGCCGCGTCGGCGCCAAGAGCTAAGGGGATCCTCAAAAGTATATCGAACAGCCACGCTCCCACATGGACATGGACGAATGACCAGTGTAAAATCCGCATCATAATCAATGTGCCTAATGTGGTAAGTCCATTCCCGGTATGCCTTCCAGCTTGTCTGTCTGTTTCCACGGAGACATCGCTAGCATTTTAGTTCCCGTTTTGATAGCAATCGTTCGGTTATATAGACTCACGCCGACATCCCAAACTCAACACTGGACGTAGAGCCACGAAGAGTGACACTGCACATTCCGGCATTATACGACCTAGATATCAATCTCGATGTGGCACCAGACGCGGACTCTACGTCCCGGCATGGACTTCTTGGTAAAGGGGTGATAGAGCTCGAAAGGTCGAGAGATCTCGATGTAGATGGAGCCAAGGCGGAGTGGCGAGTTGCTGAAAAGGTTATAGTTCTTCTGGCTTAGCAGCGTTGGCTCCTGCTGACTCGCTGGCTGTGCGGTAACCTCAATATATTAAATAACCTTGACGAAAAACGGGCGTAATTCACGCAGACTTATCTTGAGTTTGTAATGCATAGTAATTAGTACAAGTACGCAGATGATTCATAAGTAATCACTAGCGAGTGCCTTGTTCACTGACTATGACTATAAGTAATACCCTTCTGACCTAGGTCACCATGTGCAGCGATACGGCTGGACAAAAGCAGCATCTCGGTTCTCGAGACGAAGAACATTGCCGAGGTCGCGAATTGTGTCCTGGATATGATTTTGGCCCTTCAGCGCTGGTGTCCAAGTTTGTTATATGTATGTATGTGCCTCATCTTCCATGCGTGTCACGCACGTTGCTTCCTCGGCTTCGGTTGAAGCGAGCGTCAATACTCCACATTACTCCACCCTGATGACTGTTTCGTACAAAGTGTGATCGTCATTTCCCGATGAAAAAGCGCGCCGGTGATCTATTTCTGCATCGCAAACAAGGCCGGTGACCGAGTCTGACGAACATGCTGGGATTTGCAATACGCTTTTCTCGCGTCCTATGTGCACGGAGGGTGGTGAAATTGAAACATCGACTCCTCGCATATGAAGAAATGTGGTCTAGGCACTAGCACAAATAGTTTAGTATCCGATGGTGTACTAGCGGCCTATCGGCGACGAAGAGAAGAGGACCTTGTTTACAATGAGTGCGGGTATTGGAAGTCGTTGGGGCTTGGGTGCACAGTACGGGGAAGCTTCAGCAATATTAAGAACTCCAAGTCATGTGGAGACAGGAAGGTTATGGTTATGGTTATGAATGAATTGTTGGTACATGGTATTCTGTACCGAAGAACAGACAATGCGGCGTGGTAGCGGGGATCATCGATCAAGGCACAGGACAAGTTGAGCAATATCATCACTTAATGCCCGGCTGGCCAAGGAGAGAAGGTATAATTTTCAGTCTGGGCATCATTCAGCAATCAAAGTGCAAGGAGCCAAGCTCCCGGGAAATATCTAAGGGGCCTATTGAGCGGAGGGAAAGAAGATCAGCTGTGGAGTGGGCAAGAGAACTAAGATAAGCATACGCTGACTAGCGCCTTTGATGAGGGCCATCCCTTCTAGTTGGCTGTTCTCGACCTCGTGTCCAAGGCCGATGATCGCTTGGTGGCGCTTTTACTGCGAGTGGCTGTAAGGAGACGTTTGTTACTTAGAGAACATAATGATGAGTTGTGGCGCTGAAGGACAGACTATGAGTTCTGCCTGCTTTTCAGCAATCGCAGCTATGATTTTCCGCTTCCTATCTTCTAGAATGGCATATTTCTCGAGGAAATCTTGGTGAATGTTCTCGCTTTGATTGTGCATCAGCGTCAAGCAGACAGGTATATACGCTAGGACAGGATCCCCCTACATATCGTTCATGATGTTGATGATTTCAGTTTCCTTATCCTGGAGCTGGTTGAAAGATGAATATGAGAAACCATAAAAATAAAGAATACGGACAGCGAGGTCCAGTTCCTTCTGCGTTGTCTGTATAATTTTATCATCGCGACCCCTCAACTTCTTCTCCCACGTCGCTGGCAGGCGCATATAGTCAGCTCCGGTTCTCGCAAGTCGCAATCATGTATGGTGCACCTTTGAATTCCGCTGCGACCACGGCGAACGTTCTTAGATATATTGTCAATAGGGTGACATCAAATTTCACAAAAATTACTCGTTGGCATGATCCTCGCTGCTGCCTTGAGACTCAGAGAGCATGAAGTCTATGTCACCTTCGTCTCCTGATAACGGTTGAGGAGGAGGTCTAGTAGCCGACGTCACGCGTCTTGCTGGCATCTTCGAGTTGGACGATATTAGAGTGAGAGATAAGAAAGTTATCTGTGATTCTGGTCCAGGTTAGTGTTAACGCGCTTGAGAGCTTGATCGAAGACGCGGTCACGTGCATAATATATCTTCATTATATTTGGTCTGGGGGAGTGCTGCGATGTATTAAGCACACATTCAATATTATAATAGATAGACTATTATAGGGCTGTGTCCGAACAGAGCCCGCGGCGAATTCACGAACAATATTGTTTATTTTACCACCAGTGTATCATCGGACACGGACCGTAGTTCGCACTCCTATCCATCAGTTTGCCTGCATAATGTGCCATCTTGGTACGATGATGACACTTCTTGGGGGCATCAACGGTTCGACCGAAAGGCTTCCCAGTATCTCCTTCGGCACCACACTGGAGAGCATAGCTTTGAACCACGGCATCCAGACCAATACGTCCTTGCCTTCTTCAAAATTACGAGTGGGCTCCACGACGCGTGGGAAAAGGACAACATAACATTGATCTCTCAGGTCGCCTATGTTGGCAGACCTGTGCCGAGATGATACGCGGCATACTGCGAGATGCACACGGGTGGGGGTGGGGGTTTTGATGGGAAGAGGTAATACTCGCAGAATACGTAGGCGCAGGTCACACGAGGGAATCAATGCGGAGCCTGATGCGGAAGAGAGCTTCTGTTTGAGCTGTAGGCACCAAAGGGTGTAGTCGGTCTTTGTGCCTGAAACAAGGTGTTGCGCGCGCGCTGCCATTCCGCCACTATGATAGCATTGCGGTTCAGTATTAATCGGCCAGGAATCTTGCGATACGCCCACGTACCGTATAAATTTCCCTTTAGCGTTCTTGTTTTTGCGAGGGCTGAGTCCAATGCCGCGCTGAATCTCGCGTTCGAAAGGGGAAATAAAATTATGTCCGTGCTGTTGGAGGAAAAGCGAGAGCAGTTCTGCACCTGCACCATCCTTTGTTGGATTTGTCGCAAAAGATGAAATGGGCTTCATGTCAAGTGATGATTTCTTCGAGGAAAACGGAGCAAAGCTAGGTAGAGCAAGAGGCTTCAGAATGACCGCTTTAGTAGTGGGCTGAGGCAATGCTAGTGGAGGTGGCTTGAGGATCGAGAAAGATAAGGGCTTGGTGGAGGATGATGCATTTGCTGGAGCGCTGACTGTAAAGGAAGGTGGCTTGAGAGGTCGAAGAGGTGCGGAATGTGGTTTTTGGCGGGATATCGGAGGAGGGTGCACAGATGCTGATGTCGAAGGGACAATGTTGAGGCGCTTCACGATTGGCACGCGGGATGTACCTGCCTCTGCATTATTCGTAAATGGGTTCGGTCGTTTGCGATTGCCGGCTGAGTGAACCGAGGACTCCTTCTCCTTCTCCTTGCCCTTAGTCCCACATCCGAGTGAAGTGTCGCCAAAGTCAGGAAGCTTGGCACTGAACGGGTTCAGCGGTCGCACTCGAACACGGGCTGAATTCTTCGACTTTTCATCAGGAACCTTTGTTGATGGCCCGGCCTTGGGTGCATCAAAAGCAGACACGAAGCGTGGGGGAGGTTTGTACGCGGGTTTCGAGGTAGTCTTCGTTACCTGGAAGCCATCAGGTCCTTGCAGGCGATGTCTCTTGGCTGGCCGATTACTGGACTGCTGGTGGACGTGGGTCGGTCTTTGGAGTTCGGAGGAGAAACTGCGTGTGCCACTGACCTCCATGTTCGCCTCAGGCTGGTGAGATGATAGCAGTACTTGATGGACTGATTGTATCCTTCAAGTTTCTATCTCGCTATAGGAGCCACATGTGGTGCATGTGTGTTTATTCTTCAAATGATTGGTCAGCTGAGCTTGTGTACAATTCTCCGAAGTTTCCACTACGAGGTGACAATGTTTATGTGATCACTGATCACGATGTCTAGACACCATATGGTCGACCTTCGTTTCTTCATTCTTGACCGCCATGGTTCTTTCAAGTGAGGGTAAGAGGGAAATCGGACAGGTGCGCTTAAAGTCATTCGCAAACTGGACAGGACTAAATCCTGAGGACTACTACAGCACTTCGTTTTTGGATTTCATGGGCACGAGATCAGCGAGGATGTAAAGGAGCTCATCGAAAAGTATCATGTTGGGTAGGCGAACATGAATGTGCCCTACGGAATGGGAAGCTCACGGGTCATTGCAATCAGGAACATCATCCTCATGAAACGGAATGTGCAGAGTGAGACGCAATGTTCATTCAAATATCGACACTATCTCAATCATGATTGCCGCAGGTGTGAAGCAGGTACACGGGCTTGTTCAATCTTTGCAGCAGTGCGCAAGAGATGCCGGACACAGGCATCCACTGATGATTGGTATTGATCAAGAGAATGGTGCGGTTCTTAGTGTCCATTTCCATCTCAGGCTAATATTATGATCACACAGGCCTCGTATCCGCGTTCAGCTCAACTGCAAAGTATCAAGCTGGGACACAGTTGTAGGTTGCTTCCCGTTGATTCTCTTTCGTCTCATCGCTTTGCCAGCCCAGGAGCCATGGCGGTTGCTGCTATCAGTGATGTCAATTACGCCCGGGATTGCTCGGCAGCTTCAGCTCGCGAGATGAAAGCTGCTGGCATTAATTGGTCCTATTCTCCGGTAGGAGATGTGAATTCTGACCCACAGAACCCGGTTATTGGTGAGCATCAAGTGCTTCACTTCTCGACGGTGTCTTGACCTGTGTGTCTTTCCTTGAGGTGTACGCTCTTTTGGTGATGGTGAGACTGCCGCCCTCTTATTCAGCCAGAAAGTACTGAGCATTGGTGATTAGACCCTGCAAAAGTTGCACAATATGCGAAGGCGGTTGGCGATGGCCTCTCACAAGGTGGCGTCGCACCTTCCGCGAAACACTTTCCAGGGCACGGTGATACAAGCGTTGACTCGCATCTTGGTCTTCCTGTCATCGACAAAAGTCGTGCTGAGCTGGATCAAACCGAGTTGAAACCTTTCAAAGAACTGATTGACGCTGGCGTTGCCAGCATCATGACGGGGCATATGGTTATCCAGGCCCTGACTGGTGATAGCGAGACTCCAGCATCCCTTTCACGGGCTGTGACGACGACCCTCCTGCGAGAGGAATTGAAGTATGAAGGAGTGGTTGTGACGGATTGCCTTGAAATGAATGCGGTGATGGAGAGGCAAGGCGGCGTACCACGTGGTGCTGTGGAAGCCCTAGGAGCAGGCGCAGATGTAGTAATGGTTTGCCATACTATGGCGTTCCATAGGGGCGCAATGGAGGCCACCTACGAGGCAGTACAGAATGGCGAGCTGAATATGGAGGAGCTGAGGGAAAGTGGAAAAAGGGTTGCCACACTGAAACAGAAATTCGCGGGGACATGGAATGACGTATGCGGAAAACCATTCGACGAGGAGGCGATGAGTGCGTTGCAGGCGACGAACAAGAAGCTAAGCGAGGACGCATACGCAAAGTCAACCGCGCTCGTTTCTGGATCCCTTCCCGGGTTTCCTCTGGGCAAGATTGTGGTGATGACACCCGTCGTGGAAAGCCTGAATGCAGCAGTGGATGATGCGGAAGGTGTGCAACGCACCAAAAAAGGCCATGTCCGGAACACCGCAGCGCCTTACTACATGTCTTTTGCGGAGTCCGTGCGACGCCACACTCCCGATGTCGAACACTTGGTTTATGCGGCTGATTTCGAATGCAGAAGAGATTTCGGCCAGGGGGTCATATTTGTCACACGCAACGCAGATCGTAGTGCTTGGCAACTGGATGTCTTGGAGAAAGTCAGGACCCAGGCCAGTGGCCCGGTTGTGGTCTTGGCGAGCTGTGCACCGTATGAATTGTTCTCTAGGAGGGTCTTAGGTGTGCAGGCATGCGTGGCGAGCTTCGAGTACACCAGCGAAGCGTTGGAAGCTGCTGCCAGTATCATTTTTAATGAGGTTTCTCCCATGGGGGAGTCACCTGTTAGCATTCGAAGACGACAAGCTTCGTAATGATATCTACTGTACTTAGAATCGATCGGAAGTACGATCGTACGAGCGCCTGGAACTTTCCGAACCTGTACTTTGCATTATAGGATTCACAACGGCCCTCCAGGCAACCCTGGACCCGCTCTATATTTTCTCTGATTAATTTCAACCAAATATTTTTTCGTGTTCAATTGATACTCCTCGAGGTGAAGATGACTCGTTATTCTCGTAAGGGCGAAGATTACAAATGGCAGTCGCGTGCGCAATATGAGATGCTAGCCATCTCATTACTCAACATGGGGGAGATGCCGGAGGAGAATAGTCAAGGGATCCATCGCATTGATAGTCTAGCTATCTAACCGTAGATAATCTGCTGTCGAGAGAACAAGTGATACTCTGATGAAATACAAGGCTTTCTGAGAAGAGAACCCCCCTCCTCTCCACCCAAAAAAAAGGTGCCCTTGCGCATCGGCTGTATAAGTGACAGTGAACCCATGTGCGTGGTTAATCTTGACGAGCGCGGGGATGTCTGTTGCGTTGATTTCCTTGGAGACTTAGTTATGTGGGATTGCGAGGAATCTGAGTCAAACGATTTGGTATGTTTGTTAGAACCAGGTTGAGAGGACTGCCGAGATATATGAGCGAGAACGGGATTTTTAGATTCCATGAAAGGATTATCGGAAGCACTGGGTATATTTGACATTGGGACGAGACGAGGAGGGAACGCGTTGTCCTGCTGTTCTGCGACGGCTTTCTTCTGACGAGTGGGTTTCTTCTTCGCAGGGGCTAGAACAGGGAGAGCATCTCCATCGCTGTCTCTCTGTGTGGTGGAAGCAGCTTTCTTTTTCCCCTCCGCCTTGTTTGATCGTTTAGTCTTTCGCTCCAGCTTTCTACGCTAGACGTCCTCGAAGGCTTCTACGAGTTCCAGCTCCACGGTCTCCACCATAGATGCTGGCATCCATATACGTAGGTGGCTCTCGGGGTCTGGTGGAGGTTTCTTCCCCCTCCCCTTTTGCTTCCCGCAATCCTCATCCTCATCTTCCCCTTCGGTATCATCGAGAGCAGCATCCACTTCGATTGGGGTCTAATTCCTTGGAGACCATCCTCAGCAAGTCGTACGAGCTGCGCAGGCGCGATCTCCAGTCGATACTCGAGAATCCCATCCGTAGACGCGTGTCGTCGTGAGGAGTGAATCTTGACAATTAGTCTGTCTTTTTCTGCTTCGGATTCAGTATCACTGTACTCTTGCTCCTTCCGGTTGTCCTAGACGAAAAGTACTTCGTAATCATCTTTGAGAGTGTTCCGGGCGCGAGTATTGCCCTTTTGGGGGCTCATCGGTAAACCCTTACGCCTCTTCTCGTCCTTTTCCATCACACCGCGCCGCAGGATACGTTGTACGGCACTTGGCCACAGAACTGTGCGAAAACGCTTGACGATCACGTCCTTCACACCCCATTCGAAGTACAGTTCGCAAAGTCCAGCGATTTTACCAATGTCAGGCTCTTTTTCCCAAGTGATTTCTCGTGTAGGTTTACCCTCTGTCTCGCTCGTGATAGGATTGGTGTAGGACAGTAGAATATCGACATCGGGAAAATCATCAGGAATCTTCTTTGCGAGCGCAGGCTTTTTCGATCCGACGCCACTCTTGTTCGTGCGCAGTTCCTCGCGCACGTCGTTACGCCACGTGACAAGCCATTTCTCTAGTTCTTCACGGCTGAGGGAGCTGGCAGCTTCAAGTAGTCGGTCTCCGAATCCACAACGCGAGGGCAGCCGCTATGAGCTTTCCGCAGCCTTGCACGCCAGCTTGATGGTAGTCTCCGCCGGAGAGGAGGCCAATTATGATACAGCGCCCTCGAGAGTCGGATATCGTTGTGGGAGACAAGGTCAACAGCGCGATACGTGACGACATGGTTTCCATCATCACGTCCATCAGCGTTCTTCACTGGGTGGGCACAGTTTCCACAAAGCCTATTGCTGGGGCTACGCGAGAGAGTCAGCGTTTGGCGGTTTGTTCAGGGTGGGAGAATTTACTTGCGGATAACCATGGTGGTACCAAAGAGAAAGTTGTCAACATCATCGGAGAGGACACCATCAATAATTCCAATGCGATTCAGGTACGCAAGTTCGGCTTCAGCTTCACCAGGAGCCTATGCATCGTAAGTCTTCTTTCATCATCAACTTTCGCATACACGCACCGTTCTCCATTCGAACCCATAAGCAGCAATGATATTTTTCATTCCAGTGGTGAGCCAGTGTGCATTGCCGCTCACTTTCTTTCCACGCTTGACCGAAGGCCTTTTCGGGCCATCGAATACGAAGAGTGGGAGAAGAGGCATGCTCATGAGTCTGGAGCAGCGAAAGAAGAGCGTGCGTAGCTCCGGATTCTCTCCTTCTTTACCGTACGCGGCATGGAATAATCAAATGGAGTGCCAAAGCAGTCAAAGTGTTGGTCGAAGCAGACGATCCTGAAGCCATGACGAGAGTAGTTCATGTGACAACCGGGCGACACAGTTCAAGAGAGGAGCCAGCGATTAGGAGCAACGAGCTCGACTCCATCCAAAAAAACAGAGTCAAATAATGACATAAGCCCGGGCCGGCATCAGCGGGCCATCTGACAGACCTGTACCCTGTTCGGGTCCAGGAATACATGATTTGTCGTGACCTGTGGATCGTCGAGGTAGGTAATCGACGCGCTTGGTGTAGAGGGATGTGGAGAGACATTGCTCAGGATGAAGGATATATGGAAGTCTGAATATAAGAGGAACTTCGGAGTGAATTTCCACTCCGGCCTGTTAGTATCCTGCGTATCGTTTTCAGCAGATGGAAAGCTACTAGTAGCAACTGGCTTCTATGACGACAACGCGTACACATGGGATGTTGCTATGATTCTTAGAGAAGTTGGCCTCGAAAACCTTTTGTCGGATCCAGATAGGCATTTCTCATTTCATTTCAATGTAGCCCATCGGGTCCTCCCGGGTTTTTTCGACGACCCACCAGATCGTTCGCATGTACGTCATTACTATCACTGCGAGTTTTTCCTGACCTTCGTGATCTCAGTTCTCTGCACGAAGCCGCCTCCACTCCTCTGCACGTCGTCACCATCCCGGTCTATCCTCAGCATCGCATGAAAGCACGATCCTTGGCCGCTTTTCCAGCGCACCCAGTCTGACGCCCCGTCCAGACCCCGCCATCTTAACTGGGCTCGAAGCTTTTTGACGCAGCGCAGACGAAATGGTGATGGCATCGAATTAGTCGAGGTCCCGTATGCACAGGGAAAACGCGTATGTTTTTCCCCTTCTTCTCGAACATTCAACTCAACCTGATATCATGTACTAGAGGAACGCTTCAGCGAGGGAGAAACGGAAGACGAATCGATTGCCCCCCAAGAACGCCGCTACAGGCAGTTCACGGCCTCCCCAGAGCGGTGTCACCCAGCAATCTAGTGGAGCGGCTCACCTCCAGCCGTCTTCGCAACCACAGGCAGCTGCATCGACTTGAACTGACAATACCCATATCATCGCCCAGCAAACCGCCACGTCCTTTTTTATACAGATCCTGACACCTTCCCTCTGGTATTCTCTCAGATATGTATTGATTGGCGCGGGCACTGTGATACCCTCGCCTCTGTCCAATATCAGAGGTCCGAGAGGATTCTGACCAGGAGCAAGCGGGAAGCCGGATCTTGGATGCAGATTCTGTATCTGTGTCAGTAGATGAAGATCTGAATACTAGAATAAGCTGTACTGCGTTTTCTATTTCGTCTTCGTGGCAGCTTCACGGTATTTGGCTATCGTGAAACTGTTGAAGCCACAGGTAATTCCTCGTCCGATTCGGATTCGGTTTCAGATTCGTCTGTAGTGAGCGTCATGATATGACGGTTTTGTGTCATCAAAAGTTTGAGCGTACCATCTGGACAAGGCGTCTTTATCCGCTTGGAGGCTGACATTATCTGGGCGAGTTCCGCTTCCTCGAAACGTGAATTACTTCGTACCCCGACTCAGGCTCTGAAACAAAGCGTACATCTCTACGTTCGTAATAAACGTGTCCAACATGGGCTTACCAGTGACAGAATCATCGTCAACCGGAGTCTGTGAGTGACTTGGCTGTGCAGGAGTACCCTCCTTCGATGTTTTAATAAATGCATTTATGGTCCTGAGTACTACCGGCTGTTCAGGTTCAGATTCTTGCTCTTCTGCTGAGTCACCATCTTATGAATGTTCTTCATTTGTTTCGTCATTATCGGACGCAGACTGTAGTCCAAGGTCATCATCTGTTCACAGTGAGCTCCAGCACTGCCAATCGCGCAGGTTGATCAACGAACCAAATTACTGCTTCAATGGATTATGTTGTCGAGACGCATCTGGGTCCATTGGCTGACGCTTCCCTAAAATCATCCTCGAGTTGTATAACACGAGTTTTTCATTACAAAAAATAGCTCACAGCTCGTGAATGATGACCCAAAATTGCCGAGGACATCACTTCGTCTCTTGCGTGACTTGCAGGGGGAAGACAGAGACGCATTCTCCGCAGCCGTTGCTTTACGCTTCCCATGTTTCTTAGTCTCATAGACGAAGGTCCCAGGGTTAAATACTGGATCTGAATCAGGACTCTGTAAGGGGGGAACAAAACATGTGAGATCGTCAGTGCTGTTTCATGTGGATTACACAGACCTAGGGGTGCGGGGACAGATTCGAAGTACCCTGCTTATGGTCAGCCCACGAGCTGGTCCCAAGGAATACAGACTTACCCTGCCCTATGTAGAGGTGGAGACAAGAGATGCAGACGCCGATGAAGACTGCACGCGGGTTCATAGTCGCACCGGGCAAGTGGTCACGTGCCGTCGTGTTTTACCGGTAAAATGAGTTCTTTTACTTTACAGCTTGTTAAGTCATGGCCGCCATTCCTCGCAAACAACTGTGGCCACGCCATTGCTTGCCTTCGGCGCGTGAGCTGGTGCGCAGTGTGATTGTCTCATCGACAACCCCGTTGTCGACGAAGGACATCTACAACTTGGCCGTGAAGCAGATAGGCATCCAACCCATATCAGACCAGTCGCCAGAGTACAGCGTGCCGAAAACAGAGCATCCAACTATCGTACGTGGGTTCACAAGGCAGCCCTCTACGCGACCGCCCCATCCAGAGCATCCCGTACGCTCTCTGCAGTGAGTTGACACTGATATTGGCCTTAGTCAACGCACTCAGTTTCTTAATGCAGATATTTGAAGAGGGTGGTGCTCCCGGACCTAGTGAATTCGAAGGACGTCGAGAAGTTCTGCACCAAGCAAACACTCTCACAAGCGGAAATTGAACACCGGCTTCAGACGGTGACAAAAGCTGCGCGGAAGGAGCAGGCTGTATCACTTGCCGCACCACGAAGCACTTGGTTGTGGAGAACGGCGACACCCCCTCCTCCACCTAAGCCCTCGCCCCCGCCCTCTCTCTCGAAGTCAGAATTACTAGGACTGCCTCGGCTCACGGCGGCCGACGTAGGTGTTGGGGAAGATTGGAGCCACTTGAACAAGCGGAGGCAGCGCGCGAGGAAGGAAAAAGTTGAACGTGATTTGAAGTGGATGTGGACGCTGCAGGCTGCGAAGAGGGAAGCTGCACGGGAAGCACTGCGGCTCAGTGCGCCAGCTTCGTAGACTAAATCTTTCCATGACATGCAGAGCAATTCAATGTGATCATTGCACTGTACGTCACGCCAGTCAGGAGTCGGCAGGACGGTCTTTTCTTTCTTTCTTTCTTTTCGAATCGGGATCGAACTCGCCGTCGGATGCAACCCCATAACTCACTATATGAGACTAGCTAAGACTGTATTGATACGTGATGGCAGCAGTAGCTGTGATACACAGCCTCGCGTGTGAGTGAGTGAAAGTTGTAAGTCCTCATCCATCTACTCCCGGCCCTTTTCTTTCTTTCTTTCATACCAATGAAGAAATTATTTGGGCGCGACAAAGCAAAGCAACAAAAGGTAACCTCGCACAGAGATGCTGATGTTGTCATCGACGATGTACGTCTTGATCTCTCACTTACTTTTGGCAACAATCATCCGTGTCATAACTTGCATTATCACTAACAAATTTTGATGCATATACATAGGACGCACCACCGCGAGAAGAGGACAAGGAGGCACGAGAGCGCATTTGGCGTGAGGAAGATAATCCCTATGAACTTACGCGTATGATCGGTCCGTTCCTTCACCCGATACCGTGTCTTTGATGTCGCGTGAACTCATATCGGCTGTAGGGTACCTTACAGCGACCTTATCAGAGGACTGGACGCTTGAGCTCGAGGTCTGCGAGCGCGCATCTGCCAACGAAGCGAATGCAAAGGAGGCTGTGAAAGCGCTGAGGAGAGAATTCAAGTGCGTTCTATAGCCAACCCTCAATTTGTATACCGTTGATAGGGCATTGGGATACAGATATGCAGAGCCCAAATCTCAATTATCTGCTGCTAGAGTAAGTACCACCCTCGTCTTGTCGCTTCATCCTTGATATCTCACCCTGGCAAACACATAATCGTCTGTTCTCCACCTAATTGCGTTATCGTTTGCACAGTTATGGGCGATAATACTCCGCAACGCGTCCGATATCTTTCTTACTCAGATCAGCTCTCGTAAATTTATTGACGTCCTCGAAGACGTGCTCACAAGCTCAGGAACCAGTCCGGTCGTCAGAGAACGACTAATGAAGGTGCTTGCCGCCGCAGCGTTCATCACTAGTTCACGTACGTGTCTATCTACCACTAAATTCATCATCAACCTTGAACTATCCCCCTTTGCTGAGCGTCTTTCGAAATAATCTTTCCGTTTCCTCCATATACTTTTGGAAATCAGTCTTTATCGGTCTCTATCCGGGTCCTCGTTCCATCACAATCCACGTTCTTTTTGCGATACTGACCCCACTCTTGCTCATTTTTCTTACTGACCCCTCGCCCAAATCTGAACCATCGCCTTTTTCACTCAAAGATCGCGACCGTGATAGGGACGGTCTCCGTGCTCTATGGACACGATTGAAACCTGCTGACAAGCCCGATGTCGGTATTCCCTTCGACACAGAGGATGCTATGTTTAGTTCCCCCATAGTTCCTACGCGTCCGCCAATAGGGGAGGTCAGTACCCCGCTCTGGTTTGTTATTTATGACAGTACCCTGATCAATTCTCTTGCTCTATTTGTTGTTCGCTTTCTATCGTGACCGCTTGTCACGATTAGCGGCCGTCAAGGAAGAGCGACCGCCAGCGTGGCGTTATTCCTCCTCATGAGAACATGAAGCGTTTGTTCCGATTGCAAAGGGAGATGCGACTGTCCTTAGCGAGATGCTTACATTCACGAAGCCAGAGCAGATAGAAGGGAGCCTAATACCGGTGCGTGTGATTTCTCAGTTATTTCTGGTCTCCATTTTGTCTGTTTGCCACATCACCTTCGTGTGGCATCATGACTCTCCTCTCTTACCGACTTCCAATCCACCCTGTTGCTACCAGTCTGATCGATTCATAGGAATTTTTGGCAAAATGCCGCGGGTCGCAAGAACTCATATGTACCCAAATCCCATGGGCATCTGCAGGCGCTGAACGGTCGCGTGGTGACCGCGAAAGAAATGCAGAAGGGAATGGACGTACGCAATCGCAGCCTGAGGTCCAATTCAGTTCTATGCCGAGTCGAGATTACCATGGCATGGATACGAAATTCTATAATGCAGATGGAGAGGAACAAACGCGGAGGAGGAGCTTCTTGTGGCGTTGCTTGATGCGAATGAGGCACTGTTTGGGGCGTTGAGAATGTATGATGAGGTTATGCGGGTCGTGGAGGAACAGGTGGCGGTTGAGATTAGTAGGAGGGATGTGAAGATGGACCGAAGAGTGAGTTTTTCTTTTTAACAGCCTGAGTTATTTTGGTTTCCTTGTACTCTTGCCATTTCCCCGCTTTGTCATTCTGTTTTCTCCCCTGTGCCTCCTGACTGAGACTGACATTTGGTGTAGCACATAGAAAATGAGTACCTTGAAGAACCTCATCATGATTACGGAGGCGGCTCCTCACGCACACCATCGCCGATGCCATCACCACCTGGGTTGCCCCGCCAACCCGATCTCCTTTCCGTTGTTCCCTCACAAACTCATCCCCTTCCTCGAGTCCCTCCTGCGCTCTCCCCTGCCCATTTGTACTACGGTTCACCACCGCAGTTTGTGAGTACGCCAACACTGCTCCCGCCGCCGCCTCCGCCCATGGGACCTCGTTCGCCTGCATTTACGTCGCGCCCGCCCTCGCCAGATAGGGGTGGTCTCGTGCGTCCATCAATGGGGCACTCGGTGAAAAGTATGCGTGACGTTTTGGACCGGCTGCACATGGAGGATAATGACGTAGATGAGGAAGAGGTTAAATCTCCAATACCACCAAGCGCGAAGGCGCTCGGGAAGAGGAGCCTGGCCGTTGAGGAAGTCGATGACGGTGCGTTCCGTTCTCATTCGGTTTTTGACGACAAAATCGTGGTTCGCTGATGTGTGGTCGATGTAGAACACTATGACATGAGTGACTTTTACTACAAGCCAACGAATTATGCAAATATGGGGTGGCCCCGAAGACAGCCTATCCAGTACATATATGACACGGCTGCTGAGCCCATGGTGCAGCATTTACCGGGGAGTGGAGTGGATATGGTTGTGGGAGTGCACAACTCATACCACGAGCCAATGCGCGAATCGATCATACTGGACTCGGATGAGGAGGTGCGCGGTGGGGATCATGCAAATACGTTGTTGCCTCGCGGACAGCCTACGCATTACGTGTATAATGCTGCTGCTGAACGCACGGCCCAGCTTGATCTGGTTCCAATAACACCGAATACGAAGGCGCTAGGGACAAACAGGGTCGTGCAGGAAGTCGATAACGGTGTTCTTTTCGACCCAGAAGATACTATGTTCAGCCTTGCGGTGGTTTCTACGCGTCTGCCAATGGATGAGGAAGTGAGTACCTCGCTTTCGTTTGTGCTTAACGACGATGCTATGATCGATTTTCTCCTGCTGTATTCTATAGATACCTGTCAGCAAGCTAGATGCTACCCTTACTGCGAGCGATCACGACCTATATTGGGCGGGGATCGACTTGGATTTTGCCACCGATACCATCTTTGCATATAGCAGTAAGGCGAATCTAGAAAAAATGCTGTGGGAGGATGCGCTTCTCGATGCACAAAAGGTGCGATGACACCTACCATTTCATTTCCAATGCTCATTTTCGTGACACATAGGTCATCATACTTAACCCTTCGTCTTATCTTGGATACCAATTGAAGTATGCAGCGCTTCATGGCGCACACCACTATGATGAAGCGATCGAGGCCTTTGAAATAATGCTCTTCAAGTTAGACAATGCTCCTGACACGCAGATACGAGGTAAGCCCAAAATAACACATCCGTCAACATGCTTGACACTTTTTCCAGAGCTGCGCCAACAGTATGTCAGTGTATCCGAAGCAGAAGGTGCTATTCGAAAGGCCATTCATCCTCAACTCGACGACGCCCCGCTTCGTCTCTTCGACACCACTATCGGCCTCTTGTGTGATCGAGAGGCGCAGATAGGCGCCTTTAAACTGAGCACAGAATACAAGGAAATTCTGTCATTAATAATCAAGCATGCAGACCTTCAACTGGAGCGCATCAAAGAAGTGGTGGCATTGTACTTCCGTTGTGCCATGTTATCACATAGATGGGAAGGGAAGGAGCCACTGCTGCACGATATCCAGGACAAGGTCGTGTACCAGTTGAATCCAGTTGATGGCATCGTGAAGTTGCAGTCATTCTGTGAAATCGCGCGTGATGCGGGGTATCACTGGGCATGGACTGATACATGTTACATCGACCAGAATAACAACGTCGAACTCCAAAAATCACTAAATTCCATGTTTATCTGGTACCGCTACTCTGCACTTACGATCGTCTACCTATCGGATGTTCTGCCTTCGTCCAAGTCTGGCGCACTGGCAAAGAGCGCCTGGAACACGCGTGGACTCTCCCGGAATTCCTCGCTCCCAAAATCATTCTCTTCTACCAAAAAGATTGGACGTTATATCTCGATGACCGCTCTCCCAACCACAAGGAGTCTGTCACGATTATGAAGGAATTGGAGGGTGCGATGGGCATAGATGCACAGGCCCTTGTCACCTTTCGTCCGGGGATGACAGGCGCCCGAGAGAAACTCTAATGGGCGTCGACGCGTGTCACCACAGTGCAGGAAGATGTTGCATACTCGCTATTTGGCATCTTCGGCGTCCATCTACCTGTGATTTATGGCGAGAAGAAGCAAAACGCTCTGGGGCGGCTCCTGCAAGAGATTGTGGCTCAGTCGGGCGACATTACTGCGCTGGACTGGGTCGGAAAGTCGTCCGACTTCAATAGTTGTCTGCCAGCCGATATTACTTCATACACAGCTCCGCCATGCACACTGCCACCTCTGTCCGAAGACGAGATTCAGACGTCGGTCTCCTCGCTGCAAAATGCTGTGGCTATTGATTTGGCTTCGAAACTTTATACCTTGCTTGACAAGCTGGGAGCACCTCATTTCGCGAACCGCAGGCTGCGTCTGCCTTGTATCGCATTCCATGTCACAGAAGTCAGACGGAGCCGTGCTCAAGACCAGGAGACATATTTCCGCGTATAAAGTCAAGGCAGATGGACTTCGTGACCTGATGATTACTACGGAAGACAAGCTGACTCAATTTTCGCGGGCACGGCCCAGTCCGCAGACATTCTTGCTTGTCCGTCCGTGGGATCCTTATCTCCTCGAGCTGCCTGACTTTGCAGGAGATCTGCAGAGCATGGACAATTGGTCTGTGCGCGGGTCTCTGGCTCCCGAAACTCTCAGCATGTTTTCTAGTGAAACGGAGCCGATTGGTTTGGAGTCCGACTCGCGGGCATTGCGATTGATTGTTCGCCTTGGACAGCCTTTCCGCGCATTTTTGCTAGCGCGGCAGCGTGGCGGGGAGTACAAGAGAATTATATCAGATTGCGATATTATTGCACAAGTCAAAGACATGGCGGCTTCTGTTCCCAACATGATGGATGTCAGGCCACTGGAGATATCGTAGCTGTACTTGCGCGTTTTTTTGTGAAGGATAGATCTCGACATTTATTTTTTGGTAATTTACCAAATGATTTGACTGTAGTTAGTACACGCTCGTATTTTGCACTATTGAGGTTTGATTGAGGTCGAGGAAAGATTAATTTGCATGAACGTGTTAACATTTGACTTTGAACTTGAATGCGACATGAGGGTCATGTGTTAAAGGACACGTAAATGATATACAAAAGGCAATCGACGTCAGACCATCTCAATATCACCCGAGTCCAAAAAGCCAGTCACTGCGTTCGATCGAGAGAAGTCCAGAGGAATCTCCAACCAGCAGGCACCTTGTGTTCCCCCTGGAAGCATCTTCGAGCCCTTCGGGGCCTGGCAGGTATACTTCTTGCGAGGAAGCCTTTCTGACGGTTTGCGATTGGCACGGCCACAGCCTGTATATGAACATTCAAAGATAATGCATTTGCGCGAGAAGTCTGCATGGGTTTTCTTCCATGCGGCCAGGCACCCACACTGGGGACACTGGAGAGGAAGTGGTGTTCCCCATGGACGAGTAGTGGAGTGACCCCATAAGTAACGGGTAGACTGCAGCGGCCCCGCTGGGCTATCATAGTTGTTACCAGGTATTACGGTCATCAGGATGACGTCCGATTGCATACCCAATCCCGACTGATCGACGATGTCTGGGAATGCTTTACGCAGTGAAAAGCCTTCTATGAGAACTGACTGAGCAAACGTGATCATAAGGCGGGAGAAAGAGGACGGGCGGAAGCGTGTGGCAGTAAATGCGACTGTGGATGAAATCCCGTGACTGACGATGGATGTACGCAGACCGCGAAAACTTTCCGGTTGGTTGACGATGGCTCCGCCGAAAAGAAATAGGGTCGTGTCTGTCGTGCGTTGGATTACGTCACGCCATGGATTAAGCAGAGTATCCATAAACTAATGGAGATTGGGTTCATCATCATCTGATGGTGACGAGGCGGCCAACATACCTCGGGGATATCACTGTTGGCGTCGTATGTGTGGTTGCTTATTGCGATAACTACACGGTCGTATTTGTGATCTTCCATAACGTTGTTCACGAGCTTTTCGCACCGCTTAGAGTAGTCCTCAATCTCGGTCAGGTCGAACACCACCTCGACTAAGCGGAGGCCGCCATGGGGAAAATAACGTGCAAGGTATGAGTGAGTTGCGTCAATTGTGCTCGCAGTGGCTTCACAGCCGGCAACCTTGAAGTGGATGATGAGGATGGGAACCGAAGAGATCTGGGAGCGTCTGGAAAATGCCAACTGCCCGGTAACGTGTAGGAATGATGAGAGAACCGGTTCGCCATTCATATAGAAACCCTAGGCAATTATGATTGAACGAAAGACGGCGATATGATAGGTATGAATAAACTCACGTAGTACGGCGACCCTTGACCCAACTTCTTGGTCGAGGCTGTATGGCAGTGGAAACACTGAAATTTTACACCCGGCTGCGTCACCTCTTGTAAGCAGTTGCTCGGAATTGAGATACACCGACTACATGTGACACGCGGGCAGTCAGGGTTGACCTCGTCGCACTCGTATATGGAAACGCCTTCGGCCACTCCGAACTGGCAGAACATACAGAACTGTGGAAGAAGCATCAGGTCAGTCTTGTGTTGAGTCAAGTGTCACTACATGATTTTTCGGCGGTTCTGAACGGACATCCAAGTGAGAGGGCACCATTTCAAGAGCCTGTGCGGGTACCGTGGCCTTTGCAACTTGAAGCTCCTCGGGCGATACTTCTGTCTCCAATGGAAGTGTCGTGAGTGTGACATGCTTGGCAGTCTCGCCAGTCTGCTTGGTACGCGCCATGGCGTTCTGGGGAGTGAAGACTGGTGCTTAAGATGTGGCGTCGAGAAGCACCATACAAGCACAGACAAACAACTAAGTGACAGACATTGATGATTGATCATGAATTATGTACTGACACATACGTAGTCGCCTGCCAGTAACTTGGTACGTGTTCGTTTGTACTTACACCAAACTTACGCACCAAAAACTGACCCAAAGTAGTTCTGCCAACACCACAGCTCCCGCAACGTGGAATTATGTAGTGCTTGGCAACTGGATGTAGAGTCAGAACACAGGCCAGTGGTCCGGTCGTGGTCCTGGCGAGCGCACCGTATGAATTGTTGTCTTAGGTGTGCATACATGTAGCGAGCTTCGAGTACACCAGCGAAGCGTTTGATTTCTTTGAAGCTGCTGCTAGAGTTATTATTTTCAACGATGTTTTTCCAGTGGGGGGAGTCGCCTGTTAACGTTCCAGGACGAACAGTAGTTAGTGAGAGCTAAGTAAGCGCAATGATTTTCATACACGTAGCTGCCAGTGAGCATGATCATAGTGCGAGGCAGTGAAGGAGCGGGCGGCAGATCAAATATGGAGCTTTGTCATATGGCTTTGTGGGGTTTCAGAACGCTTCGAAGCGAACTGAACGACCTACAGAACCAATGATAATACGCACTCCATGAAATAGAGAATATATCACTAAGATTATTTACGACCCGGATGCATATGGGACGGGCGCTCGTAGCTTCTAACTTGAAAGCTACAGGTGTCCGTGCCAAACCTTGCTCAGGAGGGCGCAATACATGCTGGCTTGTGTATGTTGATCACAACATGCCTGTAGATGGAAGACAAGTTGTTAGTTTGAATTTTTGAAAGAGCCACCGCCATGTTGTCAAGTTGTTTTGGATTGTTTGGAAGTACTTACCTCTTCTCCTAGAGCCTAGAGACAAACATTGATTATATTAACCTTGCAGAACAATGAGCACGCCGTATACGCCGACTTCGTTCATCCAGATGACTCCTAGCACTCCAGCAACGCCAACTCCAGCGCCAACGCGTGGTCGTGGAACAGGTGCAAAACGCGGCCGCAAGCCTCGCGGTGCATTCCCCAATGTGTCCACCGATTCCCCTCGGCCCCCACCACAATCCGGGCCCAGCACACCTGCAATGCGATTCACACCGGTTCACTGGGCAACTCCCGGAGCCCCTGCAAGTGCCACTGCTACGGCTTCGACCTCTACTGTGAATGTCCCTGCTGGGTCAAGTACTACTGCAAATGCTGGAGACGTATCAATGGATAGTGGGGATGATGAACCTGTAGCCACGCAGCCTCTGCCTGTTACCGCCGCCGCCGCCTCTTCGACGGATACGATACTTCCACAACCTGGGACCGCTGCGCGCCCTGCAGGTGCCCCGGACGAGGACGCAGAGGGTGAAGATGAGCTCTTGCCTGCAATGGCGGATGATGACTACTCTGCACAGTTGTCGTGGCAGAGTGAGAGCAAGGATAATCTGAAGTAACCAGGGTATTTTGTTTGATAGTACGCCATGCTCATGATAATGGTCCAGGGTTCTCATGGACAATTTCAGTCCGGCACAGTACGAGCGCTTCGAGGCCTATCGACGGCATGCGCTACCGAAGCAGGCTATACGGAAGGTGCGAGCTCATGATAACATGGTATTGCAGTCTGTCATTTGCGATACCATGGATAGGTCATACAGCAAACGACAGGACAGCAGGTGTCTCAGCCTGTTGCGCAAATAGTAGCAGGTGTTGCGAAAGTATTTGTTGGCGAGATCGTAGAAAAAGGTGCGCTTCTTTGTTTATGCACCCTGTCTTGTGTGTTCTCATCTTGCATTTAGCTCGTCAGGTCCAATCAAAGCGCAACGATTCTGGCCCCCTTACGCCAGATCACCTTCGCGAAGCGTATCGAATGTATCAGGCAGAGACTGGTCGTGTGGGCAGTGCGCGACCGATGCGAGGGAAGCGGCTGTTCGTCAAGTAGCACGTGGAGCTCAGACTTGGCAGTGTCATTATATCATGATTCATGAAGTGGTAACCTGGACATGAATTACCACCGGGGAACCGCATGTGAGCGTTCGATGGTAAGATAAGATTGTATACGTAGATGGACATGGCGGTTAAAGTTATCTGATGGGCTGTACAAGCGTTATGATATTAGGTGGCGGCTTTGTCAAAAGGTTATGCATGTCGCTTGCAGTCCACGAGTGCAATCACTGATGCCATTGATTGGGTATGTATATTGGTGCTGTCAAGACCATATGAGACTACTAAGACTACATTGACCGACGCTGCCCGGGAATTAAGTCGGAAACGCGGCAGTCGCGATGAAGGAATATGACTTGTCACGTGATGGCAGCAGTAGCTGTGATACACAGCATCGTGTGTAAGTGAGTGAAGGTTGTAGTCCTCATCCATCTACTCCCAGTCCTTTTCGTTCTTTCTTTCATACCAATGAAGAAATTATTTGGGCGCGACAAAGCAAAGCAACAAAAGGTAACCTCGCACAGAGATGCTGATGTTGTCATCGACGATGTACGTCTTGATCTCTCACTTACTTTTGGCAATAGTCATCCATGTCATAACTTGCATTATCACTAACAAATTTTGATGCATATACGTAGGACGCACCACCTATGCGCCCCCCACGCCCTTCAGAGGACCACCGTGACTGGGAGATGCTATCTGACCCCCCTGTCCCTTCTAGTCCGTATCCTCAGTTTGCAGTGCCTCCGATGACACAGAGCCGCACGTCTTCCCTTGCTTCACTTCCACCTGTTGCATTACCCCCGCGTTCCAGCAGCCCATACAGCGCCACCGGTCACACCACTCCCACCCCCCAGACTAATCCAAACCCAACCCATACCGTGCGGAGAGACGGACGCAAGATCCAGAAGACCCCACCTGCGCCTGCTGTACTTGGTATACTGAAGTCTCTTGATCCACATTTGGAGCAGGCTCTTCAACACACCCACTCACATCATGGCCATGAAGTATCAGACGATTCTTTTGCAAATGATCACAGGGACAGGGCAGAGAAGAAGGAGAGGAGGGGTTTCTGGGACGGAATCATCCGCGACAGGGACAGGGACAAAGACAAAGACAGGGAGCGCGGACGTGATAAAGAGCGTGAAACTCGTGAGAAGGAAAAGGAAAGAGAAAAAGAGAGGGAGCGAGAAAAGGACAAGGAGGCACGAGAGCGCATTTGGCGTGAGGAAGATAATCCCTCAGAGCTTACGCGTATGATCGGTGCGTTCCTTCAGCCGACACCGTGTTTTTGATGTCGCGTGAACTTTTATCGACTGTAGGGTACCTTACAGCGACCTCATCAGAGGACTGGACGCTTGTGCTCGAGGTCTGCGAGCGCGCATCTGCCAATGAAGCGAATGCAAAGGAGGCTGTGAAAGCGCTGAGGAGAGAATTCAAGTGCGTTCTATAGCCAACCCTCAATTTGTATACCATTGATAGGGTGTTGGGATACAGATATGCAGAGCCCAAATCTCAATTATCTGCTGCTAGAGTAAGCACCACCCTCGTCTTGTTTCTTCATCCTTGATCTCTCACCTTGACAAACACATAACCTTCCGTTCTCCACCCAATTTGCGTTACCGTTTGGACAGTTATGGGCGATAATGCTCCGCAACGCGTCCGATATCTTTCTTACTCAGATCAGCTCCCGTAAATTTATTGACACCCTCGAAGACGTACTCACAAGTTCAAGAACCAGTCCGGTCGTCAGAGAACGACTAATGGAGGTGCTCGCCGCCGCAGCGTTCATCACTAGTTCACGTACGTGTTTATTTACCACCAAATTCATCATCGACCTTGAACTATCCCCTTTGCTGAGCATCTTTCGGAATAACGTTTCCTCTGCCGTTCCCTCCATATACATTTGGAAATTGGTCTTATCGATCTTGAGCCGTGTCATTGCTCCATCGGAACCCACGTCCTTTTCGCGATACTGACCCCACTCTTACTTGTCCGTCTTCACAGGTCCCGACCCCTCGCCCAAATCTGAACCATCGCCTTTTTCACTCAAAGATCGCGACCGTGATAGGGACGGTTTCCGTGCCCTATGGACACGATTGAAACCTGCTGACAAGCCCGATGTCGGTATTCCCTTCGACACAGAGGATGCTATGTTTAGTCCCCCCATAGTTCCTACGCGTCCGCCAATAGGGGAGGTCAGTACCTCGTTCTGGTTTGTGTTTTATGACGGTACCCTGATCAATTATCTTGCTCTATTTGTTGTTCACTTTCTGTCGTGACGGCTTGTCACGATTAGCGGCCGTCAAGGAAGAGCCTCCACCAACGTGGCGTTATTCCTCCTCATGAGGACATGAAGCGCTTGTTCCAGGAATGCAAGATTGCAAAGGGAAATGCGACTGTCCTTAGCGAGATGCTTACATTCACGAAAGCCAGAGCAGATAGAAGGGAGCCTAATACCGGTGCGTGTGATTTATCAGTTATTTCTGGTCTCCATTTTGTCTGTTTGCCACATCACCTTCGTGTGGCATCATGACTCTCCTCTCTTACCGACTTCCAATCCACCCTGTTGCTACCAGTCTGATCGATTCATAGGAATTTTTGGCAAAATGCCGCGGGTCGCAAGAACTCATATATACCCAAATCCCATGGGCATCTGCAGGCGCTGAACGGTCGCGTAGTGACCGCGAAAGAAATGCAGAAGGGAATGGACGTACGAAATCGCAGCCTGAGGTCCAATTCAATTCTCCGCCGAGTCGAGATTACCATGGCATGGATGCGAAATTCTATAATGCAGATGGAGAGGAACAGACCGCGGAGGAGGAGCTTCTTGGCGCGTTGCTTGATGCGAATGAGGCACTGTTTGGGGCGTTGAGAATGTATGATGATGTTATGCGGGTCGTGGAGGAACAGGTGGCGGTTGAGATTAGTAGGAGGGATGTGAAGATGGACCGAAGAGTAAGTTTTCCTTTTTTTAACAGCCCAAGTTATTTCTATTTCCTTGTGTTCTTGTCGTTGTCATTCTATTTTCTCTCCTCTACCGTCTGACGGAGACTGATATTTGGTGTAGCACATTGAAAACGAGTACCTTGGAGAACCTTACCATGATTATGGAGGCGGTTCCTCCCGCACACCATCGCCGATGCCAACACCACCTGGCTCGCCCCGCCAATCCGATCTTCCTCCCGTTGTGCCCTCACAAACCCATCCACTTCCTCGGGTCCCTCCCGCACTCTCCCCTGCCCATTCGCACTATGGTTCACCACCGCAGTCTATGAGTACGCCAACACTGGCTTGCACCGCCGCCTCCGCCATGGGACCTCGTTCGACCTGCATTTCCGTCGCGCCCGCCCTCACCAGATAGGGGTGGTCTCGTGCGTCCATCAAGGGGGAACTCGGTGGAAAGTATGGGTGGCACTTTGGACCGGTTGCATATGGAAGATAATGATGTAGATGAAGAAGACGTTAAATCTCCCATACGACCGAGCGCGAAGGCGCTCGGGAAGAGGAGAGTTGTGGAAGAAGTCGACGATGGTGCGTTACGTTCTCATTCGGTATTTGACGACATGATCGTGGTTTGCTGATGCGTAGTCGATGTAGAACAATACGACTCGAGTGACTTGTACTACGAGCCAAGACGCGAATCGGTCGCACTGGACTCGGATGAGGAGATGCGAGGTGGGGATCATGCAAATGCGATGTGGCATCGAAGACAGCCTACGCAATTCGTCTATGATGCGGCTGCTGAACGTACGGCGCAGCATCTACGGGAAGGCAGAGTGAATGTGGCTGTGAATGGGGTGCATTAGCGTTTTCTGACATTGCGATCCTTCTACTAATCTGTCTCGAGCTTCATCTCAAGTACTTGTTGTCAGAGGAGATGTCCATTTCATTCCGTTCTTCATCATATCATGTTCAACCAACTTGTATATTAGCTTCTGTAGTCAATCATCCAACCCCGCTATTTATGTTTTCCTTTGGAACTGTTTTCGTTGAATCAGACAACCCCATTGAATACCAACCTGCTATACTCCGCGATCTTGAGTATTTATAAGTACAAAGCGGGCTCGGGCGCTTCAGCTCCAAACATCTAATTGATGTGATTTAGTGAGTTTTAATTGATCTCTACATGCAACACATTGTAAACAACAATATTAGGCACAAACTCTAGCGTATCATATGATGTCTACATCAGCATCTGCCCTAGTGCAGGAGCTAGACGACACACCCGACGTGCTCACATGGCTCAACGACACACTTACACCACAGGACAACCATGTTCCATTAGCTGCTCTTGAGTCGCTGCTGGCGGACCTGCTGACCGCCACAGACCTCTCAGCAGTAACAACTTCGGCTGCACTCGAGCGCACGATCGATGAGGTGTCGCGCAGCGCTCCCCGTCTCACGTACGACCTGCATTTCATGCGTGATGGCGCCCTTTCCCTGCACTCTGCTCTCGCTACCGTCACCGCCCGTATTCCAGCTGGAACGGGCACTTCTGCTGCTCTCGACAAGTTGCAAACTCTTGACACTGCAAGACGACGGATGGAGGCTGTGAGAGATGTGTTGCGTGAGGCAGAGTCGTGGTCCAGCTTAGAGGCTGAGGTTACTGCGTTGCTGACGGAGCGTGCATACGACAAGGCTGCCGAGAGATTGAGCGAGGCTAGCAGGAGTATGCCTGTGTTTGCTGGAACCCCGGAATACGAGCCCCCGTCGTGCGCTGATGGTGTCCCTCCAAAACCAACTCGAGGCTTGCCCTCAGTTCTGCGCTGGTTGGCGCAATCAACTCGGGCGACACGGCGCTTTGCAGAAATTTTTACGGGATATTTGCTAACATACAGAGGGAGAGCGAGTTCAGGAACTATTACTTTGGCTCTCGGAGAGCAGAGCTGGTTGCTTCGTGGGAGAGCGATGTTCTGGAAGACACAGAACCATCGGCGCCGAAACAGACGTTCAGTGCCTTCTGGGCCATTTTTGCGCCAGTTTCCTGGCTGTCCTCAATGCGGAGCGCACATCTATCCCTGCCATCTTTCCTGATCCTCAAATCACGCTCTCGACGTTCATCACTTCCACTTTGTCCACCCTGCAGCCCTCGTGCCCGCAACGCCTTGCGTCCCTCTTCCACACCGCCGGTTCATCTGCTCTCAAAGATGTCATAGCCATCTACAAAACGACAGAGGAGTTCGCAGCGAGCACAGACAAGATTATGGAGAAAATACAGTTCTCTGTAATCCCCACGGACAACACTTTGGATGGCCCTTTGCCTCCGAAGCACACGCGCCGCCGCTCCATGCGTATGTCCATGTCCTGGCGTTCGAATTCAGCTACGAACTTCTCACGGGCGCAGCAGTCCACATTCAATGATGTACTTGATTGGGACCAAACACTCTTTCAGGCGTTTCTAGACTTCCAGATTGAGTACGGGACACTGGAGCGGCGCCTCCTCTCTGACGAGCTATCATTTGCCTCCACGCTCACCCCTAACAAGAATCCGAACGCCGACCGCGCCCGCCTTCTTCGCGAACGCGCGGTCGATGTGTTTAGTGTGGCAGAGGAAAGCCTCGCACGCTGCATGTCATTCACGTATGGATATGCTGCTCCAGGCCTCATCTCCGCATTGGACTCGTCCCTCGCGTCACTGGTCGACTCCTGGGCCCAATCTCTGACCGCAAATCTTTCTGCCCCTCCAACTGCCCAAGCGGAATCTGAAGATGACCTTGCAGATCTAGATTACTCCCCGCAGGACTGGAGCAACATTCAACTCGTCTTGCATCTCCTCGCGTCTACACGAGCCGTGCTTGACCGACTTGCGACCTTTGAGGGCAAGCTACGAGTCGCACTCGTACAGATCGCTACGGCATTCCGACTGGCGCAGCACGAAGGTGGACTGTATACACCTGGCGCAACCAAGGGTGCTGGTTTGCTCCTGGCGCAGTCCCCCCTGAATAGTGCAACTTTGCATACTCTCTTATCCTCTGCGGAATCCCAGCCCCCCGTACCACTGCTCACCACAACACGCGCATCTATTGCTTCCCTTTCCAGGGCCCTTCAGTCGTCCCTCCAGCATACCCTTCTTGCCCCCCTACATGCATATCTCTCATCGTATGCATCCCTTGCCCTCTGGGCAGCACCGGGTGATCCCAAGTCCATGCGCACGGCCAGCGACCTGCACGTGCCTGTGTTTTCGCTTTCCCCCAGCGAGATCGTGCAACACGTTGCGGAGGGGCTATTGAATCTCCCGCGGCTCTTTGAGGTGTACGCAGACGACGACGCACTGGGCTTCTCGCTCAACACGCTCCCGAATGTTGATGAAGCATATTTGAGTGGTTTGGGTGAACAGATACATGCGCAGTCACCTGAGCTTGGGCACAACCGACGAGCTTCGCTCGTCTTGCCGCTCAAGCCGGTAGTGCTGAGCCCAGAGGCAGTTGCGGCAGCCTGGCTGTCCTCCCTTGGACATTCTATTCTATCTCATCTTACCAGCAGCGTCCTGCCGAAGATCCGCACGCTTTCCGTCGCAGGCGCAGCACAGCTCTCATCGGATCTTGGGTATATGTCAAATATCGTTAGGGCACTCAACGTTGAGTATGAGGAGCTGGATAGGTGGAAAGAGTATGTGGGGATGAACGATGAGGAAGGAAATCGGGTGGTTGGGGAAAAAATACCTGGAGATCAGGTGCTAGTGTCAGTGGCGAAGATGAGAGGTTGGACGTAACGATAATTGTCTTTTTTGTGCATTTTGCATTCGCCAAACACAAGTTCTGGATACATCAAAATTCCATTGTGAATACAGTGGTGCGCCTCGGACACGAAAAAATCCAGCTGAGGTGTTCGAACAGCAAGGTGGAAGTGCTTAGAGGATCTATGCGTCGTGGACAGTTTTATATAAGGATAACCAGGAGAGTATGACAATCAGATGTATTATCATGAATGACATTGGATTGTGTGGCGAGCAAATAAAACAGTGAACTAAGTCGGGCGAAAACCGGAGGGTTTCTTGCCCCTGACCCTCTCTGAGTGATTCGGGCGTGCCATTTCTGAACTGACACCAGCCGCACGCCGTCAGAAATAAACTGTCTGCACTGTGATAGCGCGGTTTGCGAGAGTTAGGATCCGGCTGGGGGGACGAGTTTGCGCTCCAATGGTGCCAAGGTGCATGAGATACTTTGTGCTCAGGTAATGGGGCATGTCGAGTCAACAGGCCTAGGAACGACGGAGTGCGAGAATGTCGACAGCACCCTCGATATCCGTCAGCGAACATACCAACAGAGAAAGGCGGTTGAAGGGGCTGGCACGCATAATCGTAGATGCCAGTGGTGCAGGCGTTGGACTCTGGAATGCTTTATTGGTTCTCTGAAATATCCGCGCTTAGCTGGGAGAGGAGGGGAGAGGTCTGACAATTGCGTTGGAACTCGGCCGACGGGAGTCGTTGAAGGTAGAAGCACTGACGCCACGGAGGATTTGTTTCCATTTTGGGTCCGCTGCAAGCTGGCCATCACGACAGTAACTCGAGCTCTTGTGCAATATTTGGGCTTGATATCACCCGTGGGCAGGTCACATATGCGGTCGGCGCCCTCGAAATCGAAGCCCTCCAGTGGTAGAAGGAAGGAAGATTCGTCTATGGGGCTGTCATACGGAAGCGTGTTCAGCAATAACTCAAGCTATTCTAGCAACTATACTTCGGGGCGATATGTTCACTTTGGACATCAATGCATCACGGAGTAAGTCAATCAGATATACTGGCACCATTTTATGGGGGTTCTCACGCAGCATTTGATACAGCGAAGAGTTTCGCTGGCTGTCAAGGATACATCCATGTGGTGGTCGGTATTTCTATCTTCACGTCGGAGATATAGTGCATGAAGTGAATTTTCTTGTTGGTTCATATCTGATGTTTTCTAGGATGTATTGACAAGTGATAACGTGTTGGACCCTGACATCGCGACATTACTAGAGGGGTGCGCTATGGCAGTGTACACAGTTGCAAAATCTGTTGTCGAAGTTGGAGAGTCTATTGAGCTCGTGCTTTAAATATGTTCCGACTACTTCGGGAGAACAACGTCCAAGTGCGGCTACTATTTCATCAATCACGAAAAACAGTCAATCTTCTGGGCCCATGATTTCGATATGACTCTGAAAGAGAAATTTTACAGCACAAGCCATCCAAGTAAGTATCTCAGTCAATTATTGTAATCAGTCAAGGTTCAAGTTCGCGCTAGAGTATGCCCTCGAAGGTGGATACTGGTGGGTGCCGGTTGGTCAGTGAGCGACAGTCCTATTTGTCAATAGATGATCTGACATTTGTGTTTTTTTAGTGACAGTGGTACAACCAATCTTACTAAGTTGAAATTAGGAGACATTGTGATCTGTTCCCGAATGACCGTGCTCTTCCACATCATGTTCTTGACAAACTCGGGCACCTTATCAATCTTGCACGGGCAAGTATGTTAAATCTTTAGTAGTCATACAAGCTCCTCAACTAACAGCCAATGCAGAAGCCGTCATATTGCACATCATCAAGGAGCAGGTGTCTTTCTAGCATGCACGACCTGCCTGATTATTTGCAAGGTAATCTTGGTTTGCCAGTTGTAGAGTGGTCAATGTTCTGACATTGCATACAGATCGTGTTGGAGTTGTCAATGCGCATAGCGTCCATATAGCAGGTAGGTAACAAAGCACTGCCTTGTAATAAAAGTTAATCTACAAATTTCGTTCTTCTCCTCAGCATGGCTTATGTGGCAATTTAGTGAGTCTTTACTATTTCGCACGTCATTTTACTAATTTGGACACAAAGTCGATGACAGAGTGTATTCATTCATGACAAGATATTCTGATGCCCTTGATATCACATTCTTGAAGTGTGTAGTTTCCAGTGTGACTAGGCGCCTAGGCAGCAGCGCTTAAATACCTGGCATTGCCGCCATATGATTTACCGCGCCCTTAGAAGACTCGTGTATTGATGGAGTTGGCAAAGACTTTGGATGTCCTGATTCCCGAAGCGTGAGGAAGGAGGCAAGGTATCGCATGATAACCTTAATCAAATGTCGGCGAGTTTAGCAGGAGCTCGCATTTCAGACTTGTGATCACCAGAGGCGGATGCAAGTAGAGGAACATTTCTGAAGGTAATGCAGTATAGTGACGGTTCTGATTCATGAGCCCAAGATTGATTGATACGCAGATGCTACTGCGACTCCCTGTCGCTGGCCTTGGTTTGTTAAGTGCCAGTGCTCGGTTGCGTGCCGGCCGTGGGTTGGGAGACCAACACGCAACCAACGACCGCCACCGTCCGACCAACCATGCGCAGCTAAACACTCTTTGTTGGACGGAGACTCTTGGTACAACGGGAATAGGTCTTTAAGGAAACCAAGTGACTCGGATCTTCACTCGAGTCACTGGATTTTTATCTATCTACAATCCAATGTTTATCTATCCCTTGCTCTTAAGTTTATAGCCTTCGGATGCCAATACACTTATCAAGACTTCTCGGTGGGTGCTCAATCGGAAAGAAGTGAATCAAATTAATGGAGTACGGCGCTGGGAACTTGGCAGCGCCGCAACTCGACTGCTACGGTATGGACGCAAACAAGTTGAAATAGCACATTTCAAGAAGTTGGTCGTCCACTCATCATGTATGGTTAATAACTAGTGGTGATATATGGTACAGATCAGCAAGTGCAAAGCAAAATAAATACACCAGTATACTATCGTGCATATGGGTGGAATGAATGCTGTCCACGACTCGACATTCTCGATGGACCCAGTCCCTGATTCATCGTCATACGCCCTGCGTTTGCATTCGGGGTAACAGCGCCAGTCATACCCTGCCGCATCCGCATTCCCATGTTGTTCATCCCCATCCCCGCACCTGTGCCCGCAGCGTTCATCATCCCCATTCCCGGCATCCCCATCCGCATGGCGTTCATACCCATACCACCCATTGGATTTATACTGCCCATCATGTTCATCCCCATGGCGTTCATGCCGCCCATGCCACCCATACCACCTACACCACCCATACCACCCATGCCATTCATACCGCCCATGCCGCCCATGCCCATGCCCATCATCATGGGATTCATCATCCCCATGTTCGCCGCTCCCATCATCGGCATTTGACTCATCACACGTTGATAAAGCATGTTAGTGGCAGCGGAGTTAGCCTGTTGCGGGAAGCCCATGGCGGAAGTGTTCGGCGTGCGTGAGTCGGAGTCGTTGAAATAGGGCTCGCGGCTGCCCTGTTGCATGTTTCGCGCTTGATCGCGTTGGCTTCGGGGTTGGGCGGCTTTAACTTCAATCTGTTATGGTATTGAGAGGAGAATGTGTTCGGGAGGCGCGTCCATACGTACCTGCTTATCATCCAACATCAGCCCGAGTTTCCCCACGAAATCATCAGAGTTATTCGAGTCCTCAAAGGTGACGAAGCCAAAGCCTTTGGAACGGCCTGACTCGCGATCGACCATGACTGTCGCATCGACGACCTTCCCAAACCGTGAGAAAAACTCGCGCATTGTGTCTGCGGTGGTAGTGGGTGCGAGACCACCAACAAAGTACCGCGTATTTCTTAGGTGTTCTTCTCGGGGAATGGCGCGTTTTGGGTCGATCTATTGGCTGCGTCAGTGGAATTGACAGAGCTGCAAGGCGGAGATACTGACAGCCTTCCCGTCCAAAATATGTTCCCTTCCGGTGACAGCATTTACGCTTTCCGGCTCATCGAAGGTTAAGAAGGCGAAGCCTCTTGAGCGCCCATCCGGGTCGCGCATAATCGTACAAGCATCCACCTTAAATGCTCGTCAGTATCATACCCCGAGCACAGCATTCATCGACAGCTTAAAGCCAAAAATAAATTACCTTGCCGAACTGCGAAAAATATGTCCTTAGACCTTCTGCTCATGGAAGAACAACATAGGACAGTAGTCAGTAGATAGATTTTGATTCCATTGCATGGGTGTATACCATCTGTAGTGTCCCAGTTAAGGCCGCCAATAAACATTTTGCTATCGGAGGTGACGACCGTATGTGTGGCAAGGATCCGTAGGTGACGCAAGGCAAGTAGTAAGAGTAGAGGATGTCGATGGGTCCACGGAAGTATCCAGAAAGATATAAGTGATTAGTAACCAACCATATAGCAAGTAGCCACGAGAGTATGAAAGATGGGCAGCATAGGCGATGCGCAGTGTGTAGGTGCAGATAGTAAGCTCGACTGTAAGCAGTAGTAGCAGTGCAGCAGCATGTACTGTAACTGTTAGACCCCCGTTCGTTCATCTCTCATGAAAGAACGACAAGGGTAAACTATCGTGCAAGACATAATGGAGACAGAGTCTAGAAGTGCTTCACCTCCAAAAGGATACAGACGCGAAATAACTATGACATATAGCAAGCGTGCACTTACCCTTCATCTTTCATTTCTGAAGGTCGTATAGGCCGGTCTGCATGGCTGTCGGTCGGTCCTTCGTGTGTTGCTATTGCTGATGGCCCGCCTTGCGCACTCGGGTTTGGTGGGAGGGGCAAAGGTGGCTTCTGAATACGTTCCTGGCTCGGTGTCTGTTGGTACGCAGAGAACTGCTTTGCAACCTGGGCTGAATATGACAAAGCATAGTCACTTTTTGAAGACTGAGGTTTAGCAGGTAGCGATGACGCAGAAGTAGCCGGTGTTAAAGTCTCCATCTTCACGGGTTCAGGATTCTTGTCTGCATGCGGAGGGGCTTCGGTAGTAGGGGAGGCTTCGTCATCCAGTGGAACAGTGAACTCGTCGTCGTACAAGTCTGTGCAATGTGAGTTGTTGCCCTAGAGCCGATGTCATGAAATAATGCTCACCTCCGTAGAGGTCAGAATCTGGATTTTCCTTAGAGTTTGCCATGTCGATGAGCTTTCAATAATCGGTTAGTTAGTCAAGGGCTTGTCCGTGTGGCTGAGTACTGTCGTGGTCGCTGTCCAAGGTAAAGAGTTAAAATACCGAGTCCTGTGCACTTTCAAAGGTAGGATGATGCTCGACCAAACAACCTATAAATAGAGCTCACTTATAATATAGAAACAAAGCTTAAAGAAAATAATAACTTACACCTCAGACCTCAACATTTGCTTCCTGACGATTCTCCACAATTATCACTGCACGGCCGAAAGTTTGACTTGGGGGTGACAGGGCGTAGGGACTCCTAGTCCAACGCAAAGTCCAACGCCGTCGTCCCGTGTATTATATATTTGATATTTACTACACGAGGATACATATGATGTAGTCGGGCATTATGCAGAATATACCGGTAGTGTTTACCTTCACCTGACCTACCCTGCGATCTGTCGTGTTGTTCGTTATACTGTAAGTCTGTATTATACCACCGCCAGGCTTGTTCAAATATCATAGAATCTGCCGAAACCAAAAAGATATATTTACAAAGGTGGCATGAGTGCCGTAGATACTGGAGAAAAGCAGGATATCGATGTGAGATAACAAGACAACAATGAAGTCGACCGACGACAACTTCAGGCGCGAGACTGAGATGACCCTGAAACTTCGAGGAAATGCTTCTATATGCGCAGGTCAGGTTGTGAGTCTAGAAATCATTGGAAACACACACCGATGCAAGTTTCTGGCCGTCACATAAAATAGCGAAGCAAGACTGCAGATCCTTCAAACACCATTGCCTTTCGAGCCAGGAGAGGAGATTACGGGTCCAGAAAGACTTGAATACATGGGCGAGTCTCTCGTCCCATGGATCCGCAGCTCGCGAGAGATGGACGGCCCAGTTTTGACATGCGTAATTGAGAGTGTCAGAAGCTGATTCACTTTGTGCCCGTGCTCTGCATGCAAAACTCGAGAAGGCCAGCATAGCATGGATGATCTCCATGTCTCGTGGAAACCGAGCTCGTATTAATGGAGAGGTAGAATCCTGGTGCCTTAACGCCAGGAATGCTGGAAACATCAAGAAATCTGGTAGGCTCTTGAACTGCCGGATTGCTTCAAAAGCTTGGTGTAAAGGCAATCCTGGGGCAACACTGTACTCTCCGATTGCTTCTAATGTGGTCGAGAATTCTTCCATTGTCACCCAGACAGTCGTCAAGCGCCATGCTTGACCATGTGGCTTCTGTAGCCAATCTCGCCCTCCGTCCGTCTGTAGCCACTTTCGCCCGCCAGAGGTCTGCAGCCACTCTCGTCCGCCCGAGGTCGGCAGCCACTCTTGTCCACCCGAGGTCAACAGCCACTCTCGCCCGAACGAGGACTGCAGCCACTCTTGCCCGTGTGAATTCATCAACCAGTCATACCCCCCCTGGTATTCTAGCCACTCTCGCCCGCCTCGTGTCTGCAGCCATTGTATCCCACGTGGGGTCTGCAGCAAGCCAGTGTTATGAAGCCAGCCGCTCTCACGCAAGGTTAGGAGGCCTACCCTGTTGGGGAGTGGCTGCAGGTATGGCGGGGGGGATGGCTCGCGGGAAAGAGGGGATGGCTCGTGGGATAGAGGGGATGGCTCGTGGGAATGGCAGTTCGTATGGCTGGTGGGAAGGAGGTGATGGAGGTGAGTATGGCCGCGTCCCATCCAAGGTCGGCCGCAATGCATCAAAGGTCAGAAGTTGTTTGTGCTCTTGCCCACACTTGGTCTGCAGCCAGTCCTGAGTTTGCAGCCAGGCTCGCATTTCCAGTGTCTCCAGCCAGTCTCGCCCGCCCTGGGTCTCCAGCCAATCTCGCCCGGCCCTTTTCTGTATCCAGCCTTGCCCCCGTGGGGTCAGTAACCAGTCTCGCCCACCCTGTGTCCGCAGCCAGTCCTTTCCATTCCGGGTCTGCAGAAAGGCCTCCCCTCCATTGGTCCACAGCCAGTTCTTTCCCCCCTCGGTCTGCAGCCAGTCTTCGCCCCCCCTGGTTTGCACCCAGTTCCGTCCGCCCGAAGTCTGCAGCCAGTCTAAACCTCTCTGTGCCTGCAACCAGTCATTCCCCCCCTCGGCCTGCAGCCAGTCTCGTCCCCCCGGAGTCTGCAGCCAGTCCTGTCCGCCCGTAGTCTGCAGCCAGTCTTGCCCGCCCGTGGTCTGCAGCCACTTTCGCCCGCTCTGGGGGTCCAGCCATTCTCGCCCGCCCCAGGTCTGCAGCCAGCCTTTCTCATTCTGGGTCTGGAGCCAGGCCTCCCCCTCGTTGGTCGACAGCCAGTTCTTTCCCCCCTGTGTCATAAGCCAGTCTTCCCCTCCTTCCGTCTGTAGCCAGGCACGTCCATCCAGTGTTTCTAGCCAGAATTGCAACTTTGGACTGCGATCTCCCCGAAGCCATAGCATAGTAATAAGAACCTGTAGTGGCTCCGGTGGCTGTACGGTGAAGGATAATGAGTGTTTTAAACTCTGGGGGTCCTGAGGTTCCATGGCTTGGCTATGCCTAGTCAATTCTGAGAGCGTATCCAGGAGGACCATGCTTTGTGGAATGTTGTGTACCATTAAGTGCAGAGAAGAAAGAGCGAGTAGGGAGTGGGGTGATGTGATATATTGTACTTGATGAAGGCTGCAGTTGGAGCGGTGGGAAACATAGTCGCGAACGGACGAGTGAGATATATGGACGGGGCGACTGCTGTCGGTAGGAATATCTATGACAGACCGTAATTGCACCAATACTGTCTCGACGTCCCTGCCCTGACCAGGCCCAAGAAGTTCTGAGATGTGTGACATCGGCAGAGGATCTGCAAGGGCAGCAACAACTGACAAGTGCAGGTATGCCAGCGTCGGGTCAGCACATGTGGAAAGGATACGGTCGTATAACTTGTACACCTCCGTCCCTGGAAGCAGCTCACTCGTTAGTTCGAGCATGAGCTGAAGCCGGTCGCCGGGATCACTGTGACGATCATCGATAAACTTTACCATTGTAGACGCCACGATAAAACGTCTGCCTGCTCGGCTCGCCAGCCGCGCAAGTTGATCCGTCGATGGCTGTGGAAAACTAGGATGGCGGCTCTGCAGCTCCGTGAACGAATGCTGCAAGAAGATATAGATGTCATTGTCGACATCTGCGCCGTCTAACGAGATGGTGGTAGCAACACCCTGACCCGAAGTCCTCACTGGTATCTCGCACACCAACGGACGTATTTCGTCTTTCTGCATGGCTTTACGGATATGCTCTTCCGAGCGACCCGTGAGTAGAATATGGGTGACGGGAAGACCAGGTTCACAAAGAGCTTCGCCAAGCAGGGAGATGAGATCAGCGAGCTCGCTTTCAGAGGGGCATTCCTCGAGGGATTCGGATGTGCATTCATCAAGGGCATCAATGACGAACGTCAAAGGTGGGCATTCGCGCAGTCTGAGTTGAAGCCTCCTGAGAGGTCGGAGAAACAACCCCTCCATTTGGTCGCGAAGGGACATGTCATGGTCTAGAAGCGCGGGATTTTCGAGGATAGCTCTGTTCACGTCCGCTCGGACGCTGGGAAAATTGCTGGCTAGCTGGTATGCAAGCGTTGCAAAGAAATAACCAGTGGTGCGGCGTTTCGTGTGCTTGCGGGAGAAAAAGAATGTTCCAGCGAGCCGCTTTTCCTTGGACCCTTCTGTCACTTTCAGACCTCTCATCCTTTCAGCTACAGTGAATGCAACAGCAGACTTTCCGACACCTGCCGTGCCATGCAGCCAAATGATTCGACTCCTCGCATTATTGTCTAATAATTCGTAGATGTGACTGAGAAGGACGATCCGGGTCCCTTCCAAGCATTTCGGATGGGGCTGGCGCTCACGGGAGTCATATTGAGCACCCTTAACAGCGACCTGGGAAAGCTTCTCCCATGTTACTTCGGACATTATGCAAGAACTGGAAATGTTGATATGAGGTCAGAGAGCGAGAGACGTGACAAGAAATAGAAATACTGACATTGGGCCCTTAACAAGGTTGATGATAAATCGTTGTGAGGTAGAATAACTCTTAAGAAGTCACGACAGTGTCGTAGGGTCAATGGTTATCTCGCAGTCGGACGAAGTAGAGCTGTGACTTGGATCTTTTGATGGCGGGGTAAGTCGTGAAAAGGCTGAAGTTGTGAAACCGTACGATGTTACCGCGTAATAGTACCACAAGTTAGTCCGACAGTGACGGGCTGAATGATCAGAGGTTGCCAATTTCCCTGGTGCTGTGGAAGGATGAGTGAATGCTAGAGCGCTTGTCTGGTCCACAGCATTGGCGCACCGGGTTTAGCCTAGACGGTCTCCCACATAGTCAGACTCAGACCAAATGAAAGAAGACAGTCGTTCAAATTCCTTCTTTATTAACCACACACGAGTTGCGCGTACGACCATATGAGCGGAACAACTGGGGGTAGACCGCGACCCCTCCATAAATGCCTCCTGTCTACAACATGAAATACATAATTCTTTATTCCAACACCGCAAAGTCATACTGATGTATATTCAGTACAATGCTAATGATGATGAAAGTACATGCGCAGATATTGATTGAAAGTAAGAATAGCTGACGTGACAGAAAAATGACAGGACGTGTACGACAGTCAGAAGCGAGACCTTGATAAAAAGATCAGTGTGAAAATCGCGGACAGACCATATGATCGAAGCGAGGACGCACGTCTACTGATTGGAGACTTTGAAAGATGTGACCTAGAACGTCGCGTTAGGAATCCACAAAATTGCAAGGATGCTAAATGATGGCCGTACCTGCTCCTCGCCCATCGCGGCAGTGACCGTAACCATGACGGTGTCTGCGACTTCGTACCCAGCTTGAATTTCCTCACCAAGCTTGCCGTCAGGAAGTTTGACATCATCCTTAGTCCCACCATCAGCGTTCATGAGATTGAGAAAGCCTTCATCAACACCGAGCTACCGTGGAATTGAGTGACTACGGGAGACGAAGGTAAAAGTACACTCACGAGCTGGTACTCAGTGCGGTTCACGTTAGGAACGTCCATGTTATGGGTGGAAGGGGAGATATCTTCCTATAAAAGGGACATAAGGAGCCGTAAGCGGTGGCGCTTATGATCGAGTCAATTACTGATACTATACCATCTTTTTATCAGTGAAGATCTGTACGATCGGAAGTTAAAGCAGTAGTCGGCAGGTTTAGTAGAACATGAACGCACGTCCACACCGACGAGATGGACCTTGGCGTGACCGTGCTTTCCGGTCTTAGAGGTGGACATCTCGACGATCTTGCAGGGACGACCTGGAATGAGGGTATCGGACCGGCAGTGCAGGGCAGATAGAGTCTAACGCACCTTTTATAACAACGTGGCCGTTTTTGCGGAGCGCAGAACATTGCATAGGGAAGGTGAGCGAAGCACCTGCGCTAGCCTATATGATGATCGTTGTGCGATCAGTGTCTGGCACGATCGCGGGGTGTTGTAAATGAGATGTACATACTTGCTCGAACTGCTGGTTGTGTTGCTCATCGTCAGACATGGCGGAATAAGAAGTAAAAACAAAAATCTATGAACGATAAGAGGAAGATGGCGATGAACGAAAGATTCGTCCTGTAGCAAAAAAGCGATATAACTTTCAATCTCCGATGGATGTTTCCCGTTTCTCCTCCACGGTGTGTAAGGTAGTCGACTATAGTCGCATTGCTCATAAGTAACGACGAACAACTCTATAATACAACTATCCTTCAAGCTAGTACTGATTTGAGGCTGAAGTTCGATCAGGTACAAGACAATTTTTTGGCTGCTATGCACCCGTTTGGCGGCACACCGATATGTCCTAGATGCAGTAAGGCTGTTTATGCTGCAGAACAGGTGGGCAGCCTCATTGCGTGCTTCTCAAACTCCTTATGACGTCCAACAGGTGATGGGACCTGGCAGGAAGGTGGGCAGATTGTAATACTCTGCATGCACCATGTTATTAATCAACGTAATCAGCTCTATCACAAGGTGAGCTCCCGCACATGCATCGGCACGTGTGATTTACGACAAGTTCGATCAGCCTTGCCTGGCTTGTACGACATGCAACAAGAGATTGGATTCGTTGACGCTGCTTGAACACGATCAGGAGGTGAGTCTTGCCTGTAGTGTATCTTTACCGCACCGTGTAGCTTACCTTTCCCTTCTTAGCCATACTGGTAATCCTCACGACTCTTTGTGTCTTCCAATCGTTGACCTGATTTTGCAGCAAGACCTGTCACGTTCGAAACTTCGGTACTCGCGACCTGAGGCATGCCAATCTCCCTCATCGCAATGACACGCCCTCTTCACCTCCACCACTTCCTGCGTCACCTGTGCGCAACTCCTTCCCCGCGCCCACTTTTATGCGTGGTGAATCAGTAGATCTAAGCCAGCGGCAAAGTGCCCCATCCCCAGTGCGTGCGCACAACACTGGCACGGGACGCTATACGAATGGTGTTAGGTCACCACCACCCATCCTCAAAGCGAACTCGGTCCTCCCTGCGCGGTACAATCGTTCACCCATCAATCCTATTGCAGAGCTTAGCTTCGAAAACACAAATGAACCTGTCAACACAAACGCGCACCGCGAGGAAGAGATGCTGGCAGAATCTACACCGCCTTCGGCCATCACATTTGCGGGGACAGCTACTAGCACAATACGCGTCGGCGATATGCCGCGTACTGTCCCATTGAGTCCAACAAAATCGGCGAGTAACGGCACTAGTGCTACGTCTACCCCGAAGTTCTCTTCTGCAACACTTGGACGCTCCGATTCACCTGCGATAGCGCCATTGCAGCCCACTGGCACTGGCACACGGTATGGCGCAGCACTCGGTGGCGGTGGTACCCCAGTAAAGGTCTTTTCTGCGGGGACTACGCCAGCGTGTCCACGGTGTGGGAAGAGTGTTTATTTCGCTGAACAGGTAAATTTTATCAGAGCTTAATGCGAATTGGGCTGATGTGCGTGGGATAGATGAAAGCCATAGGAAAGACTTGGCATAAGGGGTGTTTGAGGTGCAAGGAGTGCAATACTCCATTAGATTCAACTAGATTGACGGAGAAAGATGGTGATCCCCTTTGCCATCGATGCTACTCAAAGGTATGATTTCTTTTCCCTTTCATGTTTTCCGTATTCCTTATGCGTGCAACGTAGCTGCACGGCCCAGCAGGAAGCGGCTATGCTCTGCTCGGTAAAGCAGGCGGTTAGGCATGTACGTCAGCGATTCGGCACTCCTCGTCGTTCATTTGCAAGATTAGTATGCTACTAATTTTAACTGGTGGATGAATGGACGCTATGTATTTTGCGTTTTTGTTTTCTTGATTTTGACGAACTTTTGATTTGATGATGAGATTCTACTGTACTGCGACTCATCTTGATGGTGTATCGATACCTTTCGCTGTCTCCGCTAGTGTTCTTTTGATATACACTCGACCATGTGTTGTCCAATACTGACACCATCCTTGTTAAATGGTTGGTAGCCAAATTTGCAGGACTTATAGATAAGTATACAAGCATGATGTGGTTAGAGCCATGTACTAGATGCGGGTAAACAAGAGAATAAATGGTATGTGGGGCTTGACACTGTCAGAAGACTGGTAGCAGCCTGGAATCGGGTTGAGACCAAGGGAATGTTGCAGTGCACATAAGTACGTGTTACATGATGTCAGTGACATTGATATGATGAATTGTTGTTAGAAACACACTCTTTCATGTATGAATGCTCAGCCTACCTGTCCTCCAGGCCATTTATCATGCCTTGTCAGTGGGATGTTCATGACAGGCGAGCCAGCAGATTTCCTGTTTCTACATGTGATGGTCCACCATGACCCCATGTTTTGCTTTGTTCCTTGCAGACTCAGTCAGCATTGAACATCCAAAGATATTGACATTTGGGTACTAGCAGTATGTATACAATTGATGCCATCTTAATATTTGACCAGGTTCCAGACCTTAAATCCCCATATGACAGTTCCCCAATACCAACCACTCTACCATCAGGCTCAAAGATCATTCTCATTGAATACCAGCAGAAGTTGGATGCAGTTTCACACAATATCTTTGGCCTGAAGACTGTCATGGATTGAATACAAGATCTTTTTCAGTGGTTTGTGGATAACCAAGAGAAGATTCTTCAGTTGACAGACTTGTATTGGCACTCTGGTGCTTCTTAGTTGAAGTCCTATCCCACATCATGTGTTAGAAAGCAGTTACTGGAGCCGGGGATTGTCAGCCAGAGCCAATTCCCATGCTGCTGACCAGAGGACTATGATTGAGATCTATTGAGGCAAGAAATGGCTTCTCTTCAACCTCCAGATCTAATTAGCATGACAATCATAATTTCTCTCTAATCAGTGAGGCTAGTCACAAAGAGCTGGTCAAGCTCTCCCATCAATGCCTCATCACTCTCAATATGCTCCATGGGTGATGTGCATGCATAGCAAAAGCAGCTTGTCCTGTGCTCACTCTGTACTGGTTTCTGCCTCCACTGCCTGATGAGGGTGTGGATGTGCTAGCAGTAATTGAGCTGAAATTAGAAGACATCCATAATGATGAATTTGACAAAGGTGTAGCAAATGAGACAACTGAAGGCCCAGGAAATGCATACTGCATGGGTGTTTTGAAAATCACTGGGTTATATACTTTCACCATTTACATTATTTTATATGAATGGACAGGTATAACCAGGACATGCCAGTAGGGTATTTTGTAGAACTCCTTCAGGGTGTGATTTGGAGCCCTTATCTGTGGGAATCCATGGTAATATGGTGGAGCTACAAGCATTACAAAATGATGACTCATGCAGACAGTTTTTTGACCCTAGATTTAAATTATATAAATTATTAGTTATGACACCATAAAGTCATGCCACTATTAAATAAATTATGAAGTGGTGCCATTCTGACATTATTACACCTATTTCTAAGTATATAATAAAGGGTGTCCCATATATCATAGTCATAATTACTATGAAAATCATCTCCTCTGTTCAAAGGGATAATATCCATTCTCTGTCTACTGCTGGCCTCTCTACTTGTCAAATAGCCTCTAGAACTGGTGTATGCAAGTCTACTATAGCTAAGCTCATCAAAGAATGTCACCTAGACAAGGAAAACTCTAGTGGAGGTCATCCATCCAAACTCACCTCTACTGATAGGAGGGTCATTATCCAATATATTATCACAGGAAAGGTTAATAATGCTGTCAAAGTCACTTATTGTATCAATTTCATTATCACTACTATAGTTTCTTTCCAAACAGTAAGGAATGTCCTCAGGGAAGCCAATCTTAGGGCTGTAACAAAGAAGAAAAAGCCTCTTCTTTCCATCACTTACAGGAAGAGAAGGCTAGCCTTTGTCCTAGCCCATCAACACTAGACTGTAGAGGACTGGAAGCAGATCAGATGGTCAGATGAGACTAAAATCAATAGAATTGGGTCAGATAGAAAGATATATGTTGTGGGTGAGGAAAATAGCTTGCTAGGTATAATCAATAAGTTCCTAGGGTGCAAGGTTTGTACTCGTCCCAAGGGGATTGCTACTGGGCAGCGATCCTCGATAAATGTGAGGAGTAACACAGACTAGACTCTGTCTAATGACCTGAGTCAATCCTATCCTTGATAGGATGAGGAATCTGCGAATGCGGAAAGTGTGGATGGGTGTGGGAACAACATGCGAGAAAAGTGGGTTTGCACGCAGATAGCACATGAACAAGACAACGAGGAAAAGAGACTATGAGCCTATACAACAAAGACTGGGTGAAGTCGGACCAGGTTTACGACTGGTACTTGCTCCTAGTCGGATGGATGCACGACTTGGATTCAGTCAATAGTAGATTCAGGGTATGAAAACAGCGAGTGGAGTACTAGGGAAGTACTCTCTAAGAGGAAGTGATGGGATGGCTATCAAAAGGTAAAAATATCATAAGTAGTTTTGTTCTATCTATATAGGATTGCAATCCAATGAACCCTAAGTTAAAACAACCGGGTCTGGGTTGTGTGATAGGGGTCTGCTTTGACTATGGAAGAGCATCTGTGCATATCATAAGGGATATCAATGTGTTAGTGGTACATTGAGCATAGTAGGTACTCACCAGGAAGGACGGACATTGGACGGGACAGGATAGGACAGTCCGGGAGCTAGGAAAAGGTAATATGGTTGGTCTACGGGTGTTCCGTGCGATGGATGGGTGACGGATGGGGGACAGATGACACGGTGTAGGGAGCATTCCTATGCTGGGCTCATATTCATTGATTTTCTGATGTATCATACATCCATCCAACTCTCATCCGTCCCATCCGACCCTCATCTGACCCATCCGATGCACATCCGCTTTTCGGATGACCTGCAGATACCTTCGGATCTCTTCCTATAGCTCATGCATCCGCCCTGTCCACATCCATTCGACCTCATTGGTACGTAGTTACACTCATTTTCTTGTTACTAACTGAACACAGACATATCCTCTCACACTCCACTATTTTCCTTATTTTCTTATGGCACAGTCTAGACTCGCTGTCTGTATAAGAAAATACTCTACCCTATAAACTATAGAGATTTCGGAAAACTTATCATGTTACCTCTCCCGCTTTTCCTTCTCCTTACCAGTATATTGTTGTGACCTATACCCACTATCAATTTAACATTTGATGACTTTCCTTTGAGTTTGAATTGCATCCTACATGCATCCGCAGGTCCAGTCCACCATCCAATGCATCCAATGCATCCAACACATCTGACGCATCCAATGCATCCGAGGAATCTGTACGTTCATCCACTTCATCCGCTTTTCATCCACTTTTGCAGATCCTTTGTCCTATCGGGTCATTCTAGACAGAGACTACTCCCCAGTAGCAATCCCCTCTAGGGTCAAACGTGCTTGTTACTCAAGTGAGGTGGCAGGCAGCAAAGACCCAACTTTGGAGTAGTTCGTAGTATCCCACTACTCTGTTTGTTGTACCCACAACGGACGAGTGACAGATGTATAACAGATGGAACGGACAACACTTGGTATGGATGGGTGATGGACGATGGTCATATAATGGATGGGTGACAGACGATGGATGTATAACGGATGGGTGGCAGACAACACAGATGGACAACAGACAGGTGAGACGGATGGGTGTAAAATGGATGACACATGGTGAGATGGATGGGCGTTGGACGAAGGACAGAAAGTATGGATAGTCACCTGTAAGGTCCTTGATATTCACGGGATACAGGCCTACAGTGGGTACGTTCCCTACAATGTGTGGAAAAAGAAGGGGGTGGCTCTTACAGACAGAGATCAATGAAACTCTCAAGTTTGGAGAGGTTCTCTAATGGTATGGGGCTGTATGGTATGGAATGGTGTGGGAATGCTTACAGAAGTTGAGGGAAGGATGGATGCTGAGCAGTATGTGGACATTCTCAACCACCACTTGCTGCCTAGCGTGACAGAATTGGGAATTGATAAAGAAGATATCATTTTTCAACAGGATAATGATCCCAAGCATACATCTAAGGAGAGCCAGAGAATGGTTTGAAGAGCACAGCATTCATCTCCTTGACTGACCAGCACAATCTCCTAACATTAATATCATTGAACATCTATTGGGAATACTCAAGAAGAGGCTTTTAGCCTATAAACACTCTCCTAAAGGGGTATGGAAGTTATGGGAGAGAGTCACAGTGGAGTGGAGAAAGATTACAGCAGAGGACTGTTAGAAATTGATTGAAAGTATGCCTAGAAGGATAGAGGCAGTAATTAAAGCCAAGGGAGGTTACGCAAAATACCAGAACACCTGATTATCTGTGTAAAATACTTGGGTCAAAAACTGTCTGCACAAGTCATCATTTTTTAATGTTCATGGCTCCACCATATTACCATGGACTCCCATGGGTAAGGGCTCCAAATCATGCCCTGAAGGAGTTCTACAAAATACCCTACTGGTATGCCCTGGGTATACCTGTCCATTAATATACAATAATATAAATAGTGAAAATAGTGCAAACATATGGATAGTTTTTTAAACCATGCTAACCATGGCAGGGGTGCACTGTTCAGTCTTGGGGCATCAGCCCAGTGTGTAGAGGGCCTGGCAGTTATGATAGGGGCCAGGGACTGGTTGTAGGGCAAGGTCAGGTAAGACTCATATATGCTGCCCATTGTGGCAGTGACAACAAGGACACTGTTTACCACCAACTCTTGAGCTCATTTAGACTGGCATAAGGATCAGTAAATGTACAAAAAACAAACAAATCATATCACTTTTCCAACCACAAGTCTAATAAGATCAGCACTCTAAGCATCTATGACCTGCAATGACAAAAACATCAGTAAACTAGTGGGGGCTTGTATAAGTTTGTACAGACTTGTACAGACTCACAGAGCCTACAGCTAAGTCCCACTTGTACAAGCTTGTACAAGCCTGTACAATTTCAAGGGTATTGTTAATAAAGTAAATAATTTATTTTATCTATGAGATCCTATGACTTAATTAATTGTTACCCTTTAATTAAGGCCACTTACTTGGTTTAAACTCTCAACTATAGAGCTTACCACTTGATTAATTTCCACACTTTCTAGCAGCACTTACCACTTGACTATGTGACCATTAATACTATGAGCTGCAATTGATATATATATCATTACCATTGGACTTGAAAGAATATCAAGAAAAAGACTTGGGTGAAATTCATTTTTACTTATTAAGACTAGGATTTGGATAAAGGTAAGAAAGTAACCTATGTAGACTGAGAAATTTTCTGATAAAATCAAAGTTGTAGTCTGTGTCAAGAGGAGTCTATCCATGGTCTCATGACTTCAATAGGATAAGACTCAGTAAGATTAAGCAAAGTACTTGGAAAATGGTCCTGTTCAGAAAGTTCAGGCACAATGATAAGTAATGGGAATTTCACATTAGACTATCATATTTGTAGACTATTGTATTTCAGTTTTGAGCTTGTGAGGACTGTCAAAGCTTATGATCTTGTGCAACCTTGTGGATGCTTGTAAGGTGTATGGATCCTGTGAGAAATCCTAGTTTGCTGATGATGGATTCAATGAACTCATGGACATTTCACTGCTCATAATTAAGATAACTAAATGGCAACCTCCATTGAACAACTTCTGTATTGCTATTCCAGCATACTTCAAAAGCTTGGAACTACTTCATCTTGACCTGATATATGAGCATTAGGCCAATTGGAGATGGTGAACCAGTGTGAATGAGCCAGAGTTTTGTTGCAAGCTGCATATGCTTGTTGAGCTCTGTGATTTCATTAGACAGTACATAGTAATCTCAGGGTGCTTATATATCTGGTGGGAGGAGATGTGTTTCTGCTGAACCTTGGCATATACAGTGGCTCAAAAAAGTATTCCAATATTTGTGCATTTTCAAGTAATTAGACAATAGCAAGTTAGGACCTCCCTGTTCAATAGTGGCTATAGGGACATGTCTAGCAGCGCTGCATCAGGGCTTGACTCTGAGATATGTAGCGTGAGAAATGAGCAAATATGGGTATGATATGGCAATTCTAATCTTATGACTCATTGGGACACTTTTTTGACTTTATATTTAACCAACACTATTCTATTATTTTAATACTTTGTGTTGCCCCAATTAGCTTTAATAACTGCTGGCAACCCTCCTAGGCATACTTTCTATCAATTTTTGACACTCCTCTTTTACAATCTTTTCCACTCTGCTGCAACTCTCTCCCATAATTCAAATAGCCCCTTTGAAGGATCTTGATAAACAGCAAGTAGTCTTTTGAGTAGTTCCCAAAGATGTTCAATGGGATTAAGGTCTGGAGACTGTGCTGGCCATGATAGAACATTGATATCATGGTCTTGGGGCCATTTTGTAGCCAGCTTTGAGGTATGCTTGGGGGTCATTATCTTGTGAAAGATAATGTCTTCTTCATCAATTTCTGACTTCCTGCATGCTTTTGAGTAGACACCTCCCTCTAGAATGGAGATATACTGTTCTGCATTCATCCTTCCCTCCACCTCACAAAGAATTCCCACTCCATTCCACCCTATACAGCCCCACACCTTCCTCCTCCAAACTTTGGTGTACCTTTGACTTCTCTTCTTTTAATGGTTCACTTGCCTTTTTCCACACATATTTTTGTCCATCTGACTCCATTCTATTGATTTTGTTTCATCTGATCAGATAACCTTCTTCCAGTCTTCCACAGTTCAATGTTGGTGCTTTAAAGCAAAGGCCAGTCTTCTCTTCCTATGAGCTGCTGAGAGAAGAGGCTTTTTGTCTTGGTTATAGCCTCAAGATTGGCTGCCTTGAGGGTGCTTCTGACTGTTTGAGTAGAGACAGGAGTGGAGATAATGGAATTGATGAACTTGGTGGCTTGGACAGCATTTGAAGCCTTGCCAGATAGAATTTGATGACCAATAGCTCTTCATTTTATGGAGTAAGCTTGAAGGACATCCCATTTTAGTATTTTCCTTATCTGGTATGTCATTTTTTATGACTCTAGCTATAGTAAACTTGCCAAGACCAGTTTTGAAAGCAATGTCCCCAATAGATAAACCAGAAGTACAAAGAACAAATATATTATCCTTTTAAGCAGAGTGTTACAACAATATGTGCACCTTATTCTTTTTTCCATCACATTATCACCCTTTCACAACATCACTGGACTACATCTGTTCCTCTCACAACTCCTTCCCTGTCACAGAAGCTTGATGCCCAGTAAAGTCTCAATGTGATGAGATTGGGCACCAGCTGACAAACATCTGAAAAAAATCTTCTTGACTAGGCAATTTCCCAAGCTAAAACAGAATCCACTTGAGTGCATTCCATATATTACATGATGGGGGCAGGGTTTTCTGTGATTTTCATTGTAATCACCCGATTCAATCATATGTACAATAGTCAAGCAAATGGGATTGTACTGTGATGACAGCAGACAGGATCAGATTTTCATCGCAGTAGTTTACATATTTCACCCGATTCAAAGCCTATTTATAATAGTCAAGCAAATGTGACGACAGTGGACAGGATCAGATGGACATGGGATGTTTACAGTGCAGTCAGGAATAGCGAACCACACGGGGGGGCATGAAAGCAGGGGGAAACATACAGGTAGGATAGCAATAGGCAATGAAAAAGACATACAATGCAGGGGAAAACATACCAGTATAGTGCACCATCACAGATGGCACAATCAGAACCCTTTGTCCACGTCCCTGTGCTCTGCAACCTCTCTGAATTGGCCTTGTACTCATCTTGCTGTGCGGTCATGAGTGCTGCCCAATACATGCAGAATTCTTTGGTTGTTCCACTCGTCTCATTCACCTGCTTCAGCCAATGCCATGTGCATAAGTTTCTGTGTGACAAAGGTTAGTGTGAAACATTAAGAGACAGGCATACTAATACTCACTGAGCGTTCTTCATGGCACCTGGTCACATCTTCTTCTTTCTGTCTGTTTTTGCAGCTGACTTGTTGGATATACTTGGTCCGTTGTTTGTCTGCTTAATTGGGCTAAGGGCTGGGCAAGGGACTGTCTTGGCGATTCCATTAGGTCCAAAAATATTGGTGCTTTGTAGCAATGGAGTTAGCAAGGACAAGTATGCAGTATGAGGTACTTACAGTGGATCCTGCAATACAATCTCATTCTCTTTGTCGGCATATTGTATGTTGCGAGACGTTCCTGGCGTGTGACGAATTGGTGAGGTCTTATTTTCAGAAGTAGACACGGTCTGGCGCAAAGGCGATCTGGGAAGAGATGAGCCTTGTGGAGTGGGCTGCAGTAAGTAGACTCCAAATGGTGGGGTAGATGCATCGTGTGGGTAGGTTGGCATGATGTGAGTATTTTTGAGGGCAAGAAAACCATCAATGGGTGAAGAGACACAGTTGTTGGCACTAGTGCCAGGCTTGGAATCTCGAACAAGACTGACTTGATAGTGTCACATTTGGTAATAGTCTTGCTTAACTCAAGTTGAGTCTCTGTGAGTTGTGCTTGGTATACATAGAGTTGTTTTTGTAGGGCACGTGCCTGCTGTGCCACTGTAATGAAATTTGGTGTGGGCTGGTGCATATATGCACCCTAGAACGTAATGTGGGAGCCAACAGTATCAAAAACTTAAGCAACTCACATAAGAGAATCCAGAAGGAGTAGAGCCTGCAAATGAGTGCAGATCATCAAATAAATCTGGTGAAGCTTGAGGTAGTGATGAAGATAGGGGCATGGGAGCTTGTGGTCTGAGTCTACTCAAAGATTCTTCATTTGCACGAAGAGAAGGGATTGTGAAATTGTGCGAGTATCCAGCAGTGGGTTCAGAAGAAAATCCATGTTGCTGGTGGACATGGTGGTAGCAGAGAAACATCTGTTGGGAATGTGTTTGATGACTTGGAGTTGTTCATGTGAGCAAAACATATCTGGACTTCAATGAAAATAGACTCTGGGGCTGGTCACCAGTCTAGTCTACTCCACTGTGAAGAACACTACAGTTAGTCAAGAAATTTGTAAAATGTTTGAGCTTATGCTTGCATTGGGACAATGCCAATGAAAATGATATGATGTGCAATGAGAATGACACAGAATGATATGATAGATGACAACAACAACAGGAATGATACAATGCACAATGAAAACAATGTGATGCACAATGAAAATGAAATATGCAATGTGTCTTCATTGAAAATCTCAGATCTTATCATTTTTACTATTATGTAATTACAGAAATATCATATTCCCCCCGTCCTCATCATGTTGGGTTGTTACTAGGCTTGATGCTTCTCTTCTCTCAGATCCTTGGACATCCTCTTGCTTCTCTTTGATTGTCATATGCTTCCATTCTTCTCTCATGTTCCTTCTCATTCTATGATATTCCACTTCTTCACTTCTAGCTTACCTTGTGTACGATACTTCCATTTCACTCTTCTTTTTCCCTTGATTATCACATCTACCCTTGACCATATAGACCAGCCCTAAACAGGCTTACTTGGTATATATAGACCTTTCCATACGCTTGTATTTCTCTAACTTAAATCTACTCAGTTTTACACCTTGAACTCCAGTTCCTCTGGGATTGAACCTCCTTCACATTAGGAGCTCCCACTGCCAATTCTCTTTGCACTTCACTTTGAGCCTTTTGAACCTGATCTCTTTGTCTGTGGACTTAGAGTCTTTAGCCTTTGGACTTTGACCTCTGTTGTCGTTCACTCTCACCCTGATCTCACTTCAGCCACCACTGTTGTACCTGAACATGAGGATTATATCCTTGTCTTGATATGCTTGTCACTTTGATCGTCCTTGTAGGACTTGGCAAGAAGAACTATCCGAGTATGTAACACAGAGGAGATAGGCTTCATGATGATCATGTTGAATTTCATGATCTTATTTGGGTTTATATATTCAAACAATATTGAAATCAAACCATATTATTAAATAATGTTAGGCATGAATGGTCTGATTTTGTGATTTTAACACAAAGTCAAAAAAGTGCCCCAATGAGTCATAAGATTAGAATTACCATATCATACCCATATTGGGTCTGTTTCTCACCCTACATATCTCAGATTCAAGCCATGATGCAGCACATCCAGACATGTTCCTATAGTATTATTGACCAGGTAGGTCCTGACTTGCTATTGTCTAATTACTTGAAAATGCACAAACATTGGGACTGTTAAGGCCGTGCTCAAAGGAGGGCTGGATCCAAGGGGCTTGGCTTCAGCTCGTGCGCTGCACCCCTTACCCGAGTACGTGCCCCTAATTTCAGGGGGTCCGGTAGTACCAAGTCCGGTAGTGTTAGTACCAAGTCTGGTAGGATGTAACCTGGTAGTACCGAAGAGCGCAAATCAAAGAGTAGACTGCTTAAGGCCAGAGCCGGTAGCAGAAAGGGGACAGAGGTAGACTACCCGAAGGTAGAGCCGGTAATAGGAATAGACTTAGGGGTCAACCCTTAGCCTAGTGTCGGAGGTTGACAAGAGTCGGAGAACTCAAGTCCGGAGAGGCAGGAATGAGCAGGACTATGTTTAATATTCGAACTGAGGTATCTACAACAAGTACAAGAGTTTATATACTATAGGTATAGCTAAGGATCAGTAATCCAGAGTTCAGAGGCAGTGAGGAAAGCATATGGTGAGTACATTAGTAAGTCTGAACGGATCAAGTAAAGTAAACGGATCATAAAGAAATGAACTCGGAGATGAGATGGGTACCGGAGATCAATAAGCAGGCGGATATCAACATGAGCCGGAGGGCCGGAAGTAAGGGGGATTCTAGATTTGGGTTAGGTCCGGTGGAGCGGACCTGTCCGGAGTTCAGGTCCGGCGGTCCGGAGGAAGTGCACTGATGGAAGTAGTTTGTGGATGTCGGAGATATGGGATATGACAGGGACACTTTTTTGAGCCACTGTACATCAAATTCACAGGAACAGGTGAACCATGTTCTCTGTCTTGCTGTACCCTCTTCTACCAGAGTTGTCTACCTTTATCCATGAAAATGCAGCCTCAGTCTTGTGATGCAGCTTTAGACTGCAGTGAAGAAGCCACTCTGTGATCATAAGTTCCAAGTGTGGCTCTATTTCAGAAGACTTGTGTATGCTGCCATTTTCATCACAGAAGTTCTTGAGCAACAAGCTGGTTCATTTCTGTTTACTCCTACACCATATTTATGATGCCCAGACTTTCACCATCTCAATATTAGTATCAAGAGTACATGATGAATATGACCAAATTGATCATAGAATCATATGTGTGATATACTTGTTCCCTACATCTATTCAGTCTGATGTTTGACACTCCTGCAATAGAACACTGTGACTGCCAACTCTGTATCATTGAAAGCAAGCTCCTGATAGACATGGATGACTGGACAGTCACGATGCAGTACACATGTGTCAATAACATCTCAGCAGGTTTTGTATATGTGCATGTGAGGGAGTGTAATACTCTATTAGATTCAACTAGATTGGTGGGAGATCTCCTTTGCCATTGATGCTACTCAAAGATGTGATTTCTTTTTCTTTTCATGTTTTCATATTCTCTTATACATGCAGTGTAGCTACACAGCCTAGCAGGAAGAGATTATGCTCTGCTCAGTAAAGCAGGTGGTTAGGCATGTATGTCTGCAATTCAGCACTCCCCATTGTTCATTTGCACGATTAGTACATTACCAATTTTAACTGGTGGATGAATGGATGCCTGTTTTTTTTCTTAATACTACTGTACTGTCACTCATCTTGATGGTGTATCAATACTTTTTGCTGTCTCCACAAGTGTCCTCTTTCATATATCATCGACCATAGATTGCCCAATGCTGGCACCATCTTTGTTGAATTGCTGGTAGCCAAGTTTGCAGTACTACCAACTGATTATAGATAAGTATGGAGCATGTGTCTTCATTTCAAAGGATGATATGGGAGGGATCCTTGTAAAGAGCAAGAAAATGATATATTAATGATGACCTTGGGTATATTCAGACAAAGTACAACAGATGAAGAGCCAGAAACAAGACCAGTGTCCGGTTGTCTTATTGTTGTGTCAGGGTGTGAGGTTGTCGATGTCAAAGATGCAGGAGTAGTGCCAACAGCATCATGTGGTGGTAAAGGTGGCTGGAGGTCAGCCAAAGTTGAGACCACTGAGAAAGAACAGGTGTGACATTGTAGACTCGTTTGAAACACCATTTTCTGATTGAACTTACAAACCTAGTGCCTATGTACATCCTGCAGTCAGCAAAAGAGGTTATTCTTCAATTTACACCAGTTCTTCAGAACTAGTTGCCATCCAAAAATGCTTCTGTGGACACCATGGGTCACCATTGTAGAGTCCTGGGATCGGGGAGATGTAGCACCAATGGAAGTGTGGGATGCAGACAATATGGAATTAGCCAGAAAAAATGGTATCCTGCTGTGAGTATGGGGGGACCCCATGGATGGGAGAAAATATCAGGGTGTTGGGTGGGTGTGCATTAAGCTAGTGACATGAGAGATTTGAGTGAGAAGAGGGCAAGGACTCTTACCACTTTGTCTCGCTAAATAGCTTCACCACTGTTCTCATCTATCCGAGCAGTCAGCCTGAAATCCCCATCAACACATCACCCCAATGTTCCACATCACAACCATCTACTGGGACAGTGGCTTTGATGCTGGAGTAAGCTAAGAATGGGCAGTTTGCTCAAGGACTCCTCTAATGAGAATGACAGCATACATTGATATTCCACAATAAATACACATTTGAAAGGCGATCATAGAGAAGCTTAGCCACAGCATGATGAAACAACAACTGCTGTGTCTGCACACCAATAATGCATGGAATTTAATGCTGGGTAGATAGCTCTGGCAGGAGAGAGTACAGAACTGTACAGAAAAACAGAGAACGTGGTATGGGAAATCATAAATGGTATTGACATAATTGTATGGAACTGCGAGAGTCAAAGATGGAGGAAGCATGACAAGTGAAATCAAGACAAGAATTGGTGGTAGATTTGCAATCAACAGTGGGTAGCATGAAAACTTACCCATGTGGTTGTGTTGTTGTCATCTGTTTATGCTCTGTTGATTATCCTGTTGTGCTCTGCCTTGGCCCTCAACACTAAGTACTTGTACCTCGCCTTCTTACCATCAAATCTAATACACGACATTGTCTATGTTTGATCTGAGTGTCTAGGGGAGACTGTAGACCAACCAGCTGAAGCGCTGAAATGTACACCCAGTACATGATAGGTAATACTATGACAAAAAGCAGGAGTATTCTCCATCCTGGTACAGAAAGGGACTGCTGGTGATGTCCTCACTCCACAACTCCTTCAGGCCTTCAAGGCTCTCTAGAACAGCCATGTAACTCTCATGGGACACCCATCCATCCCCTTCACAGCCAAGCTTTGTATTCATGAGTTGGGTGTATAGACTAGAGCAACGAGTGAACTCAGCGAGAGTGAGACAAACGCTAAGAGTCCGTTTGGGAGCTCAGATTTCGCCAACTTCAACTAACATTCGCAAACTACAAACTACATTAGGTAAGCTTACTCCTAGCCAGAGCTTGAATCTGAGTCACGCTGATATCTCTAATACATACTACTATGCTCCCTCGCCTTTGGCACCATAGCAGCGACCCTGACTTGGATCAGCCGTTCGTTGGCAGAAGTGATGAAGACTCGGAAGATCACTCGGACACTGTGGACGATGACGAGGAGGATAAGGGGGATGAAGGGGATGAGAATGATGGCGACGCAGAGCAGGCGGATAAGAAGACTTTTTGAGCCATTATAGGGCTATTCCACCATATCATTGTGTCAAGCTCTGAAATTCTCAACATTGCAACAGATGCATTTAACTCCTATACCAATACCTATTACAACAAGACACCATATCATACCTCTTCGCTACAAGGGATCAGCTGGGTTACCAAACTTATTAACGGTCACCCTGAACGCATTCGATGTGAGTTGGGCGTTCACCGGCACATATTTTTTGTACTACTCAATGTACTTCGGGAAGGCGGGATAAATGATTTGAAGAATGTAATGTTAGAGGAGCAGCTGGCAAGATTCCTATATGCTTGTGTAACCGGTCTTTCGGTACACCACCTCAGCGAGCGCTTCCAATGCTCTAATGACACTATATCAAGGTATGTCTCTCAGTAGCTCATCCTGATGAAGCTGATCATTTGCTTTCTTTCAAGATATTTCAAACGAATCCTTGTCACATTCTCCTCGCATCCAATCTACCCTACATATGTTTGGCTTCCCGAGGCACAAGCTCCAATCCCCCCTAAAATCCTCGATAGCACAAAGTTTTACCCTTACTTCGCAAACGTCATTGGCGCTATTGACGGCACACACATCACTTGCCACCCATCAGCCACCAATCGTCAATCTTCTCGTGACTGCAAGGGAAACTTAACGCAAAACTGTCTTGCTGCCTGCGACTTCAACATGCGCTTCACTTACATGTTGAGTGGGTTCCAAGGGTCTGCAGCGGATGCTCATGTCTACCATGTAGCTTGTTTGTCGGACTTTACGATCCCTCCAGGAAATTTATATCTCGCTGATGCTGGATTTGCGGCATGTGACGAGTTGCTTGTGCCTTATCGTGGCGTTCGCTACCACCTTGCTGAATGGGATTGTGCAAACCTCTTGTATATCAGCTCCCAACTTACTGCACTCTCATACTTACATGTCTTGTAGACCCCGCAACCACGAGGAATTATTTAATCTACGTCACGCAACACTGCACAATGTTGTTGAGCGGATTTTCGGTGTCATCAAGAAGCGCTTCCGCATTATTCAACTCCCTCCTGAGTACAGCTCTGACATTCAATCCCGCATCCCTCCAGCGTTATGTTTAGTTCACAATATCATCCAAATTCATGACCCTGATGATTTATTGGATTACCGCCATGTGGATTCAGACAAGTGGAGTGCTCCATACTATAGCGGTACACTTGCTGACGGACCTCCCACTGAAGCAGCGCGCACCCGCACACATATACAACATGACCAAATCGCACAGGATATGTGGAAGGATTATTTGGCAGGAAGATGTCGTCAAGGGCAGCCAATGCCACCTGGTGTAGAAGAATAGTCAATATATCAAATGTAGCCACACACCTTCAGAACCAAGATGATGTTCTGATACCTGACCCATCAAACTGTACGTAGAACTTCCAATACATGGCCCATTGAGCTCTATATAGAGCATTCTCTCTAAGAAAACCATATGCCACATGTCACGCCTTCAGAACCAAGATGACGAGGTTCTGATACCTGGCCCGTCGAGCTGTACGTAGAACATCATGCAATTGAAGTAGTACAAGAAAACCTAGTTACTACCCTTCTCGTGAGCCTGTAGGTAGTCTGCTAGGAAAAGTTTGCAAACACCGTCTCATGTAATATTGAGGTAAGAATCAGCAACCGTAACGTCAGATTGAAATACTTTGATCATCTTAAGAACTTTGTGATCATCCAGATCATGCTCCTCTTGCACCTGGCGGATGGCCCTTTGCTTGCGCATTGGGACCAGCTCAACAAAATGACCCGCGATGGCTTCCTGAAGCGCCGTAGTTGCAGTATCGATACTGCTCGTAACCTTTCCACCAAACTCTTCCAAAGCAAGCGGCATAGTAATGCATTGAGATTTCAACGACCCTCCTGCACTCTTGCCCAACTTCGAAGAATGAGGAGGGCGAGATTCCTGGCATGAGCTATCATCGTCAACGGTTTTGCATTTGACGGCTGTTGAAGAAGCCGGTGTAGAAGTAGAACCTGAGGAGGGTACAAGGAAGTGCGGCGCCATGATTGGTGGGGTGACCTGAGGTGGGACAGTAGAACATTGGGTCTGGGGGTCTTCAGAGACAGGCGTCATTTCAGCATCAGCGCTCTCACCAAATTCAATGCTATTGAGCCTATTCTCTAGTGACATCATAATGATGTCACTAGCGCTTGAGCTGCCAGTCAGTGTTGATGTGTTTGCATTAATGTCCAGGCTCGTGTGGAAACCAGTCCAGGTGCTGGTATGAGACGGGAGGAATTCCACCAGGGCTTCATAATGTTCCCAGCTGGCATTTTTGATGGACTTCACTTGTGGGTCTGCCTACGAAAATGGTTAGCGCGGTGAAGAGACGGCCAAAAAAAAAATACCTTGAGTAGATCAGCCCATATTGTCTCAGATTTGGCGGTGATATTCGCCCCCTTTTCACGAGTGTATGTTATCCCAGAGGAATTTGCTATCTTGTTGATGACTTTGAACATTTTACGTATCTATAAAAGTAGCTATCAATAACAGTGCCACATACAGATTGATACAATTGAGATTAATACATACCCACCCCCACTTTTGATGGCATGCATCAGGGGACTTAGCAGCACCCACCCCAGTGCCCTTAGCTGCCAGCTCTGCAGCGGCGGCAACCCAGAATGTCCTGTCAAAATTCATCCCATCACCACCTTTGGCTCATTGGCTGGAGATGTATGCAATCAAGGTGGTTTCATCAGCCAGGGACCAAACACAGCGGGATTATTTGATCTCATTGGGTTCATCAGTTTGGGCGGATTTCCTCTTTCCCTTGGCCATAGCAGTGTTGGAATCCAGGACGACCATCGCCGAGTCGTCCGACGCCCAGGAATGAGATGACTAGAACATCCGAGCGCAAGGGAAACGGACCAGGAACAACGTAGAAGTGACGTCGGGCCCGAAGGAAGAGATGATTATGTTTCCGTTCAATATGTTAGATAAGAGAACAACTCACAGTATAAAGTTTAGCATTCCAGCAAACGAGCGTCTCAGTTCTGTTCCAAGAGACTGAGATGTGAGTTATTATACCTTACAATTATGTTAACCCCCGCGCTAATGATAACGTAGTCTTTACCTGTTAGGTACACGTTTCGTCAAATGGAGTTCTGTTCCAAGAGACTGAGACTCTTTACCTGTTAGATCTTATCTGCGCTCTACCTCTGATCACCAGAGGTTATGAGCCCTGCCATGACCCTCGATAATACGCTCCCCGGCACAACATCCTCGCTGTTCAACGTCCCGAAACTTGCCGAAGATGGCTCGAATTGGATCACCTATAAGGAACGAACGCTGACAGCGATCGGTGCGTGAGGTTTGATGCATTATGCGGATGGTCGTGCAATCAAGCCATTACCTTTCATCATCCACGAAGACACGGGATTACTGGAGAAACCAGACGGTTCGACTCCTACCGAAGCAGAGATCAAGGCGCACGATAAGAAAATGGATGAGTATGATCAGAAGAACTCACTTGTGAAACAGCAAGTCTTCAGTACCATCACGGACCGCTTGCTGTTACGCGTCCAGAAGCTTGAGTCTGCCTCTGAGGTCTGGGCAGAGATCTGCCAGATCCACGAAGGCAAGACTGAGCTGGTGCAGATTGATCTGCGCCGGCGCTTACATGAGACGAGATGCGATGAGGGAGGTGATGTCAAAACTCACTTCGCCGAGTTGCTACGCCTACGCGAACTACTCGCAGGCATGGGTGCCGGCGATCCTCGATATGGATTTCCACGCGATCATTCTCAGGTCCCTCCCCGAATCCTATCGCCCTCTCCTTTCATCCATTAACGTGACCGCTAGAATCACCAAGACCCCCCTATCATCCGACGAACTCATTAGTATCGTTACCGAGGAATTTGAACATCGGCAGCTTACCGAGAAGCGACCCAGTAAGAAGGGAGCAGGTGGTAGTGCACTTAGTGCCAAGGAGACTAAAGGGAGGGGCAGAAGGTCAGCTACGTCGAGCAAAGACAACGCTGACGTTACCTGCTACAATTGTGACCGAAAGGGTCACTATAAGACCGACTGCTGGTGACCTGGCGGAGGAAAAGAGGGCCAAGGCCCAAAACAGCAGAAGAAGAAGGGTGAGAAGGGCCAGAGCAAGACGGCAAATTCAGCTGCAGACGCTGGAGCCCAGGACCAGTACGCATTTGTGACGTCGGACTTAGCGAGTGTCACCAACGGCATCAAGGTGCCTAGTAACAGACGAGGTGCTATTGTCGACTCGGGCGCTACCTCCCATTTTTGCCCTGACCGAACAAAATTTACCAACTTCGTCAGTATAACCCCCCAGGAGATCCGCACAGCCAATGGCTCCACTTTGAACGCCGTTGGATGAGGCAACGTCAAGCTAGAGCTCCCTCTCGGGGATAAGCGCATGCGGGTCGTGCTCAGAAACGTGTTGTACGCACCAACAATGGCCTTCACACTGATATCGACGAATCGAATCACGGAGGCTGGCATGGCAGTCTTGTTCGAGGGCCGCCTGTGCAAGGTGTTGTCCCGCGGGCCCAAAAGGCACGTCATAGCGGAGATACCGCAGGTAGAAGGGCTGTATAGCATAGCGGCGAGAGGCGCACGTCAGCACCATGCGAACATCGCTCAAACCAAGCTTACCGTCAACGAGCTGCACAGAGTCCTGGGACATGTGTCCCAGACCGCTGCAGCCAACGCAGTCCGAAAGGGCCTTGTCACCAGTATCGAGCTGGATGCAAGCTCGAAGCCCGAGTTCTGCGACGCCTGCACGAAAGCCAAGTCAGCGAGGAAGCCTTTTCCCGACGAGAGTAAGACCCGTGCACACACCTATGGCGAGCTAGTGCATACCGACCTGTGGGGACCGGCGCAAACAGCCAGCATCAGCGGGAGTCTGTATTATATCAGTTTTACTGACGACTATAGTCACCAGACTGTCCTGCACTTCCTCAAGGCCAAAAGCGAAGCACTTACCACTTTCAAGGCTTATGAAGCCTGGGTGGCGCGCCAAGCACCGGGTACTCGGTTGAAGAAAGTCCGTTCGGACCGTGGAGGGGAGTATCTATCCACCGAATTCGATCAGTATCTACGCGAGCAAGGCATAGACCGCCAGTTGACGGTCCACGACTCACCTCAGCAGAACGGCGTCGCAGAACCCCTCAATCGGACGCTGGTTGAGCATGCTAGAGCGATGCTCATAGCAAAGGATATGCCTAAGTATCTGTGGACCGAGGCCGTCAATTATGCGACCTGGCTGAAGAACCACTTACCTTTGCGGGCTACCCCAGATACCACCCCATTCGAGCTCGTTCACAGGTCGAAACCAAGCCTCATCCAAGCGCACGAGTTCGGCGCAAGGGTGTTCGTCCACCTGCAGGATGCAGGGAAACTCGAGCCAAGGGCGGAGGAAGCGCTATTTGTTGGGGTGGATACGGTCAGCAAGGCCTATAGGGTTTACTGGCCGGGTAAGAGAAGGGTATCGGTCAAGCGAAATGTTACCTTCGCAACCGGGGAGACAACCGTTGCAGAGGATAGCCTAAACGAGGGGGAGTCAAACGCCGTCATGCATTACGATGAATACAACAACGTACCTCCTATCGTTCAGCCTATCCCTCAGCCTATCGCACCACCAGCTACCCCAGCCAGAACCCAACCAGAACGCCCCACAACTCCACCGGCCCCAAGGACAACTCGAACCAGGCCACCTCCAGGATATTACGCGGCCCTTAATGAGGGGGAGAACGCGTCCCTAGCCCTAGATTCGCTGTTGGAAGCATCACGGTTAGATCTCCTAGATGAAGAAGCTCACATTCACCTTGCATTAGCGGCCGCAGAACTCAAGCCTACCTTACAGCAGGCGTTAAACGGCCCTGACTCCGTTGAGTGGAAAGAGGCCCTGGATTACGAGATTAGCCAACTCAAAAAGTTAGGTACCTGGGAGATTACGGACTTACCTCGAGGCGCAAATGTCATACCATGCCATTATGTCCTTGCTACTAAGTGAGGACCAGATGGCGAGAAACTGAAGCTTAGGGCTCGTCTCGTCGCGAACGGTCAGCGCCAGAAATTCGGAGTCGACTACTTTGATACCTTTGCGCCCACAGCCAACATGATCACAATCCACACTGTCCTAACGATGGCCACTCAGCAAGATTGGGAAATTCACCAAATCGACATCAAAAGTGCTTACCTATACGCCAGCATCCAAGAAGAGATCTATATGTGAGCACCCCCGGGATATCTGAGAGAGGATCAGCGTGGAAAGGTGTTGAGGTTGAGAAGGAGCTTACCGGGCCTTAAGCAGGCCAGATACGAGTGGGCGGAAGAGTTGGCGAGTGTGTTCTTGAAGTTAGGGTTCAGCAGGTCAAAGGTGGATCAAGCAGTGTACTTCAAACGTACCTCGACCGAGAAGATGGTCATTACGGTATCGGTTGACGACATGGCCGTAACCGTGAACAACGTATCACATATCCATCAGTTCAAGTCCCAGCTGCAGAAGTTCTTCGAGATATCGGACCTGGGCGAGTTGAAGTGGTTGCTAGGGTTAAAGGTAACGCGCGACAGAGAAGCACGTACCTTGACGCTTTCGCAGAAGGCGTATGTCGCCACTATCATTGAGCGTTTTCGCCTAGACGATGCCAAGGCCGTCCAGACCCCAATGGAACCAGGAGTTACCTTGTCCACTGATCAATCCCCCACTACTCACACCGAAATCGAAGATATGAAAGACGTACCGTATCAACATGCGATTGGGTCGCTGATGTATGCAGCGACCAGTACCAGGCCAGATATCGCCTTCTCCCTAGCGACTCTATCGCAGTTCATGCAAAATCCAGGGAGAGCCCACTGGGAGGGAGCAAAACGCGCCCTTCGTTATCTGAAGGCCACAGATGCACTGGAACTCACCTTAGGATCGACGGATGGCGGACTGGAAGTGTTCATGGACGCAGATTGGGCATCGCAGCCACAGACACTCGATGTCTGGCTATATCGTGACGTTACATGGAGGACTGGTTGCCTGGAGTTCGCGGAAGCAGCCGTTAATAGCGCTATCTACAGCGGAAGCAGAATACATTGCGCTTACCAGCGTGGTGCATGAACTGCTCTTCCTAAAACTCCTCATCAGCAAGCTCTACCAAGCACCCCCTCTCCCCATCCCTATTTTTTGCGATAACCAAGCAGCTATTGCGTTAGTGTCAAACACCAAGTTCCAGTCACAAACGAAACACATTGACTTACGTTACCATTTCATACGCGCGCACTGTCAGAGAAGGCACGTTCAAGCTGCTCTATTGCCCCACCGAGGAGAATGTAGCCAATGCCTTCACCAAGGCTCTAGCACGCCCTCAGTTTGCAAAAGCTTAGGACCCGCATGGGACTGGCTTGCGCTCGAGGGGGAGTGTTGGAATCCAGGATGACCATCGCCGAGTCGTCCAACGCCCAGGAACGAGATGACTAGAACATCCGAGCGCAAGGGAAACGGACCAGGAACAATGTAGAAGTGACGTCGGGCCTGAAGGAAGAGATGATTATGTTTCCGTTCAATATGTTAGATAAGAGAACAACTCACAGTATAAAGTTTAGCATTCCAGCAAATGAGTGTCTCAGTTCTGTTCCAAGAGACTGAGACGTGAGTTATTATACCTTACAATTATGTTAACCCCTGCGCTAACGATAACATAGTCTTTACCTGTTAGGTACACGTTTCGTCAAATGGAGTTCTGTTCCAAGAGACTGAGACTCTTTACCTGTTAGATCTTATCTGCGCTCTACCTCTGATCACCAGAAGCAGTTCTACCACATAGATGGAGCCATTTGGATGAAAGTCGGGTTGCGGGCATGATCGATAGGATATGTGTTGGTGTGACATGTATTGGTCACACTGACCGGCAGTTCGGCAAGCTTACTTAATGTAGTTTGTAGTTTGTGAATATTAGTTGAAGTTGGCGAAATCTGAGCTCCCGAATGGACTCTAATAGATTAGTAAGTACCTAGAGCAACGAGTGAACTAGTCTAATCAGCACTAGAGTATCAAGCTACAAGAATATAAATGACATACCTCAGCGAGAGTGAGACAAACACTGAGATGAAACATACGACCGCGGAACTACTAATATGATATGAGGGCATTATGTAATGGTGGCTTGAGTGGCGAAGGTGAATCGCTGTACAGTACCAAGAAGTAAAGAAGAAGCAAAATAGGTAGTACGAGTGCCAAATGCTAATAGGGTGGCTGCCTGTTGATGTTGGAAGGAGCGCCACTGCCGCTCATGCTCTGCAATTTCGTCCTGGGAGAACTCAATCGGCCAAGGCACACCTTCGGGAGCAACTTTGGCCCAACTGTCACGGAGAAAGAGCAAACAATGGCGTAGGTTGTGGATACCATCTGACCATGCACGCACAACATACATCGGCAGCATGATCAATTCTTCTATGTGCAGTAGGACAAATGCGATATGTCTGCGCTTGTGTTCACTCTGGATGAAAGCCTGATACAAGTTGTATCGTGTCGCTAGCCAGTGATGCAGGCGGTACCCCTCCCGCTCTGCCAGATCAAGTGTGTCCGAGGGTTTTCATAAAGACGCGAGGATAAGTGGATCCAAATGGACGTCGAACAGATCGCCGTCGTATACGATGGCAGGTGGCAAGGCCACTTGTTGAAAGTAGGGTAAAATAGCAGTGTGCTGCTAGTCAATGACACCTTGGATAGAGGGTACGTGCGATTCGGAGATGAAGATATTGCCAAGGCTTAGGTCAGGGTGCCATAAGGTCAGGGCGCTAAGTGCCGAGCCTTGCGGGAGGATGAAGGGTATCGCACAGATGTACATATCCAACAGATGCGTTTTGTGAGGGTGCACCAGGGTCCTACAAAAACTTGGTGTTTGCGAATCAAGAGTGTGTTGAACGAGAAGTTTTTTGCAGCAGCCAAGTAGTAAGAAGTTGCATCAGGCCCTGAACGCAAGACATTCAGACAACGCAGGGGGGAAAACAATTGGTTACCACTCACAAGGTCCTTGGTCAAGCACTAAGATAGGGCTCATGCACAACCAACTAACATCACATGACCAAGGGTGACTTTTGCGTGACTTTGGAGTGTACAGCTAATGGCTGTCGTAAATGTCACTTTTTAGCGAAAAAAATTCCACAGTCTTCTTTGTATTTGTATTTAGAACAACTCTGTGGGGCTGGATTTTTGAAAAATTGAGAATTGCGAGTGCCATTAGAAAAATGAGTCCTATGGGCTCGGAAATGAAATCTTTGTGTGTGACAATTAGGAGGTAACACTACGAAAAAGGTAAACCTTCACCGCTGCGTCCGCGTCCTCAGACCACCGCACCGCAGGCTGCACAATGCCGAAGCGTGCACTGGGTAACCTGAAGAATCTTGGTGCATATGCTACAAGGAACACCAAGAAAACCAGGCTCAACCAGGCACAAGCCAAAGACAAGGAAAATGTGCAGGTAAGCTTCGAACTTGGAGACACCACTCAATTTTATCGAGCAGTGCTGGGGGCATGCCAAGCGAGTATACTGTCAAATGCCACCCTCAGCTAGCGAGGAAGATCTGGCGAAGAACGTTGTTGATGCGCTGGAGTCTGTGGCTGTGGAGCAGATGCAGAAGTAAGCCCCCTTTTTATTTGATTGTTTTGTCTCACCTGAAAATTCAGATATGCGCGCTGTTCTCGCAGATTCATGGACACTTATAAAAAGGGTCTAACGGGAAAACAAGTGGCATGGGCAAGCAAAAAATACAGAGGTCATCGAGTTCTCCCTTACACTATTCTTGCTGAGCTCGAGAAGGCTGGACTTTAATACTAGTATCATTCACCTATCATTTCATATAATCTATTGTACCTAGCATATACAGCATCTCCCTGTTCATTAATTACATCTAACTACATAGCACAGTTATACTACGATACATACGATACACGCGATCCTCTCGATCCTCTCGTTCTTTCGGGTCACACACTGGTCACTGCATGTTGGCATTGGTCACATCGGGTCACGGGTCGTCACAAGACGTCACAGGTTGGTTGGTTGTGCATGAGCCCTATCTTATCTGTGATCTCAATCCTCACCACCAATGATGGTCAACAATGGCCCGATACGGTATTTTTCGGCAAAACATTTCAGCAAGTCATCAACATCAACGGCGAAAAGTGGACGTGTCTGCAACTCAGGTGCAACATCCTCTTTGAAATAGAGGCTGCCATACTGAGAGAAACGAACAGACTCCATTCGACTCTCAAAATCCAACATGGCGCGCATTAACGGCAATACTTGTTCGCGCCCAGCAAGTTGGTTCCAATGGATACCGAGGGGTTCACCAGGGAGAGCTTCCATGATGATATAGTCAACACCGACACCGTTCGTGGAGCACCTTTCAGCCCCGCTCTATGTCAGAACACGCGGGACAGGTAGCTGGAGGACCTCGCGAGCAAATTCCAGGGTTGCCACCTCGCTTGCGGTTGTAAGATATGATGGTCCAGCTACAGGGCATGGTATGCGCACGATGACCTGTGTTTGATTGTCGAAAGTGAGACGAAATGCTTTGTTATAAGAACCTAATAGGAAGAAATCAAGTTAGCATGAAAAGACGTGCTGAAACTCGTTTTCATCACCTTCACTTAGTTTTGCTACTTCAGTGCAATTCCGTGCGCCTACTGCCTTACAGGCGATGTAAAGGAGGCTATCGACATCGAACTTGACATATCGGCAGTTGTTTTCTGTAATTGTGTCAAGGGCAATCCTGAAATCGACAACGACTGCTACTTACGTCCCACTCATTGTATAACCAACGTCCTGTCGTATACCGGAATAATTTTTGTACTTCTGTTGGATCCAGATTGCTGGTGGCAGTAGAGTGTATCTTTGCTGTACATAGGCGGAATGATGAAGGCAAAGAAAGAAACGAGCGAATACTGCCCCACTGGGTTCGCGAGATGAACTTGAACTTAAAGTTCATCTTTCTGTAGGTCTTACTAGCAAGTGGCAAAGCTTGCATGCATTGGAAATACACTGTGGAAGTGGAATATAGGATCCGAAGAATGACTATCACGATCCCTGATAACCATTCACAATCAAAATCTACAAATCTAGGGTGTCAAATCCTACCCAAATCTACTTACAACCAAAAACGTACAACCAACAGGGCATATAAAGGTCGAGTTATCAAGTCAAATCAATGATATCATTCTCCGCCACAACCACCCTCTTTGGTTTGCCCTTTAACGTCGAATCGACGCCGGGGCGTTTACTTTTAACAGAGGATGAACTATCCCCCTTCTTGGCTTTCTCTCTGGCAATTAGCAGGGGTGCTTTGACAGAAAGTTTCGTGGGTGGTAATGGTACATCGGAATCATCGGAGATATCAATTATATCGTCAAACTTGTGGATTGGCAGTATAGGTGACGGTGAACCCGGGCGCCTGGTTGAGCCCGACGAGCGCGGGGATATCTGCTGTGGTGATTTTCTTGGAGATTTGGTTATATGGGTTTGGAGGGATTCGGAGTCAGATGACTTGGTATGTTTCTTAGAGCCAATTTGAGAGGACTGCTGAGACAGATGAGTGCGAATAGGATTCATGGGTTCTATGAAAGGATCGTCAGAAGCACTGATGAAACCTGACATTGGGAAAGGACGAGGAGCGAGCACGTTGGCCTGGTGTTCCACAACCGCTTTCTTCCGACGGGTTGTTATCTTCTTTGGAGGGGATAGAGGAGGGAGAGCATCTCCATCGTTGTCACTTCGCGCGGTAGATACATATTTCTTCTCCCTCTCCCTCTCCGTCTTGTTCGAGATATCGATGATATCGGTAAACTTGCGCATCGGCTGTATAAGTGACGGTGAACCCATGTGCGTGGTTAATCCTGACGAACGCGGGGATGTCTGCTGCGTTGATTTCCTTGGAGACTTGGTTATGTGGGGTTGCGGGGAATCTGAGTCAGACGATTTGGTATGTTTGTTAGAACCAGGTTGAGAGGACTGCCGAGAGATATGAGCTAGAACAGGGTTTTTGGGCTCCATGAAAGGATCTTCGGAGGCACTGGGGATATTTGACATTGGGACGGAACGAGGAGGGAGCGCGTTGTCCTGCTGTTCCGCGACGGCTTTCTTCTGACGAGTAGGTTTCTTCTTCAGAGGGGCTAGAACAGGGAGAGCATCTCCATCGCTGTCTCCCTGTGCGGCGGAAGCAGCTTTCTTTTTCCCCTCCGCTTTGTTTGATCGCTTGGTCTTTCGCTCCAGCTTTCTGCGCTGGACGTCCTCGAAGGCTTCTACGAGTTCCGGCTCCACGGTCTCCACCATACATGCTGGCATCCATATACGAAGGTGGCTCTCGGGGTCTGGTGGAGGTTTCTTCCCCCTCCCCTTTTGCTTCCCGCAATCCTCATCCTCATCTTCGTCCTCGGTATCATCGAGAGCAGCATCCACTTCGATTGGGGGTCTAATTCCTTGGACACCGTCCTCAGCCAGTCGTACGAGCTGCGCAGGCGCAATCTCCAGTCGATACTCAAGAATTCCGTCCGTAGACGCGTGTCGTCGTGAGGAGTGAATCTTGACAATTAGTCTGTCTTCTTCTGCTTCGGATTCAGTATCGCTGTACTCTTGTTCCTTCCGGTTGTCTTTGCTTGGGGAGTTAAGCTTCATCGACGAAAAGTACTTTGTAATCATCTTTGAGGGTGTCCCGGGCGCGAGCTTGCCCGTTGTCTTGCTCTTTTTGGGGCTCATCGGTAAACCCTTACGCCTCTTCTCATCCTTTTCCATCACACCGCGCCGCAGGATGCGTTGTACGGCACTCGGCCACAGAACTGTGCGAAAGCGCTTGATGATCACGTCCTTCACACCCCATTCGAAGTACAGTTCGCAAAGTCCAGCGATTTTACCAATGTCAGGCTCTTTTTCCCAAGTGATTTCTCGTGTAGGTTTACCCTCTGTCTCGCTCGTGATAGGATTGGTGTAGGACAGTAGAATATCGACATCAGGAAAATCATCAGGAATCTTCTTTGCGAGCGCAGGCTTTTTCGATCCGACAAGGCCACTCTTGTTCGTACGCAGTTCTTCGCGCACGTCATTACGCCACGTGACAAGCCATTCCTCTAGTTCTTCACGGCTGAGGGAGCTGGCAGCTTCAAGCAGTCGGTCTCCGAATCCACAACGTGCGAGGGCAGCCGCTATGAGCTTGCCGCAGCCTTGCACGCCAGCCTGATGGTAGTCTCCGCCGGAGAGGAGGCCAATTAGGATACAGCCCCCTCGAGAGAGTCGGATATCGTTGTGGGAGACAAGGTCAACAGCGCGATACGTGACGACATGGTTTCCATCATCACGTCCATCAGCGTTCTTCACTGGGTGGGCACGGTTTCCAGAAAGCGTATTGCTGGGGCTGCGTGAGAGAGTCAGCGTTTGGTAGTTTGTTCAGGGTGGGAGAATTTACTTGCGGATGACCATGGTGGCACCAAAGAGAAAGTTGTCGACATCATCGGAGAGGACACCATCAATAATTCCAATGCGATTCAAGTACGCAAGTTCGGCTTCGGCTTCACCAGGCGCCTATGCATCGTAAGTCTTCTTTCATCATCAACTTTCGCATACGCGCACCGTTCTCCATTCGAACCCATAAGCAGCAATGATGTTTTTCATTCCAGTGGTGAGCCAGTGTGCATTGCCGCTCACTTTCTTTCCACGCTTGACCGAAGGCCTTTTCGGACCATCGAATACGAAGAGTGGGAGAAGAGGCATGCTCATGAGTCTGGAGCAGCGAAAGAAGAGCGTGCGTAGCTCCGGATTCTCTCCTTCTTTACCGTACGCGGCATGGAAGAACCAAATTGAGGCATCGATGCCTATGCGAAAGCCCCGTCGGCCACCGACATTGGCTTCGAATCCTTGTGTGACAGCCAGATGCGTTAATGACTGTGTTTGTCCAGCGGGTCGTAGCACCTGGTAGACCGTGAGTTAGAGCGAAATTTGATATCAATTCATGCGATTAACCTCCCAAAGTCCCGCTACACCCATATCCTGCAATAGTTAAAGTAGAGATCACAAGAAAAGGTATCGCAAGGTCATGGTTCAGAGTGGTGAGCATGCACGTGACCGCGTAAGTCAAAGCACGAGTCAGCTGACGTTTTGCTAATAGTCCAAGCATATCTTGAGCTTGGAGCTTGCGCCTATCGTCCACCTGCCTGCGTCTCACGCAGTTCTCTTGTGCCCTCCACCATCTCTTCTACCAATGAGGGATGGTGACCGATACTGATGTTGCTTTCTTACATGCTGTTGAGTACTTGCCCTCCGAGTGTAATACAATGCAATACACAATCACTTCCTCCGTTGTCGCAAGATAGACAGTGATCTCACTTACTATATCTCACTTACTATTAAACAAACAAACAATGTAGACTAGAGCCACCCAGCGGCAATATCACTTGTATAACAAATCCATCCAGCTTCCGCAATAATATGCATGCGTTCGATTTCCTGAGCCCTTGTCTCCATGAATGCCCTCACCTCGTCCCGCTTCTTCTCCAGGTTGGGCAATTCTTCCAGATCTCTAATCCAGATTCTGTTCTCTCGGAATCCCTCCAAGTTCCTGATTTGCTGATCGGCGTAGATGCGGGCTTGCACGAGGTGGCTCAATTCGCGCTGTTTTCTTGCATGGTTTGCTCCAGTCTTGATTAGTCGCTGGTTATCTTTGCGAACTTGCTCCAAAGCTTTCATTGGTTATCCGCTGCTGACTACGAGCCATTGCATCCAGCCAACCGTGTCAACTCGTTTAAATTATTCTTCCCGCGGATGGGACTGGTCAAGGTATCGCGCATAACTGTCGCGCATGAAAGAGTATAGGAACTGCGGAACTGCTGCGAGAGCACAATTGCGTGAATGAGGTTCATACGTTAGCAAGGACAGTGCTTGGAGTCGTGCTACTGGAGGCGAAGAGCAGAGCAGATTTGTCAGCAAGCTCATTTTGAGCGGAGTTTATAAATGAGTGACGACAGGGTTCGGAGATTCATTTACATCTTGCCCATCTTCTAGTTCGTTGCACTCGCCGTCCAGCTCACTCTCCTCTCTTGTTGATATCTCAGTTTAAAAATGTGGAGGCCTGCTACTCGAGAGGTTACCGGAACAAATGAGGGTCAGTTCGTTTTCGCGACAAAACTTACATTCGCTGATACATGTTCGTTCAGTTCCCCTCGGCACCCGTCGTCGTTTTGGACCCGCGCCTGCAGAAGAAACTTCGCGCCCGCAACTTGCTCAGCCATCCCCCTCTGCCTATCCAAAACAGTCTAATCAAGACCAAGACTCAAGGAGGGGAAGGGAAGAGACTCCAACCAATTCTCCAGGTAAGCCCATCGCCCTTGAACACCGACTTCCCAAGTCGTGCTTCTTTGCCAAGCATTTCTCTATAGCAGGTCTTTCTGAGATTTGCGGGCGATCCTAGCAGCTCGTCTGTTGCGATTGCTGTTACAACCTTACTGATCACTAACTGACTGTGTTACTAACTCCTGATGCCGTGTGCTTTTCACTTACCCACAGCTGACGCTAATGGTGCTCGCAAACGGCGCAGTCGCTGGGGAGAAGCGAAAACAGACATCCCTGGTTTGCCTACTGCCATCTCCGCTGCCGGCGTTTCCCAGGCACAGCTCGATAATTATGCAATTCACCTTAGGTTGGAAGAAATTAATCGCAAGCTGCGATTAAATGATTTTATCCCGCCCGAGCGTGAGCGGTGAGTCGATGGTGGTTTGATGTCTACAAGTAAGTATGCTCACTCTGACTTCAGGTCACCCTCACCCCCTCCCACGTATGATGGCCACGGTCGCCGTACCAATACTCGTGAGGTCCGGTATCGCAAAAAGCTCGAAGACGAGCGAATTCGCCTTGTCGATCGCGCTATGAAGAATGACCCCAACTTCCGCCCTCCTGTCGAATACCACCAGCAAAAACGTTCCCAACGTCCCTCCGAAAAAGTCTATATTCCTGTCAAGGAATTTCCTGAAATCAATTTCTTCGGTCTTCTTGTCGGTCCTCGTGGCAATAGTTTGAAGAAGATGGAGAGGGAAAGTGGTGCCAAAATCAGTATTCGCGGCAAGGGAAGCGTGAAGGAAGGCAAAGCTCGTCCTGACCAGTATGCTGACGATGCAGAAGAAGATCTCCACTGTCTCGTTCTCGCTGATTCTGAAGAGAAGGTTGCAGCATGTGTGAAGATGATCAACAGGGTTATTGAAACGGTAGGATCTTCAATTCGCGATTATCGACATCTTACTGAAGGTTTCCCAGGCTGCCTCCACTCCCGAGGGCCAGAATGACCACAAGCGTAATCAGCTCCGCGAGCTTGCAGCATTGAACGGTACCCTTCGTGACGACGAAAACCAAATTTGTCAGAATTGTGGCGGTCTTGGGCACCGAAAATATGACTGTCCAGAACAGCGCAACTTCACAGCTAACATCATCTGTCGTGTCTGTGGTAGTGCAGGCCACATGGCGCGCGACTGTACCGTTAACAAGGACCCCAACGCAATCGCTATGGGCAGCCCTCCTACTGTGAACAAGGGAGGGTTCGATTCCGAGTACGCTAGCCTGATGGCGGAGCTTGGCGAGAGTGGCAGAGGTACAGGCGGCGATACTGCCAAAAGCTCGTGGGGTGGCCCCAGTGCTGGTCATGATATCACTGCAGGCGGGTCCAACATTCCTCCTTGGCGTCGACCAGAGTCCTGGCAATCCAACAATCCTCCACAAAACCAAGGTTACCGCCCACCGCAAGCTTACGGTGCCTACAGCGCTCCTGGGTACAGCGCGCAGTGGGGCCAGCAAGGCTACCCAGGTTACGGCTCACAGGATTATGCAGCGAACTATGCCCAGTACTACCAACAGCAATATGCTCAGCAACAGCCCTCTTAGCGACGAGTCTTTGCCTATCGGTAAACTCACCTAACAGCCCCATGATTTCCGCCCGCTTGACCAAGATTTGTTTCCACATTCACCTCACAGCAGCTCGTTCTTCCCTCACTTTCGGGTGAACCCTGGAGTCCAGGAACCGTACTCACTGCAGCTGACATCCAGCATTGTTTAGGACCGTTATTGATAGCAGGGTAGCTCTTATTGATTGAATTGATTGTAGCTCACGTTTCCTTCATGAATTTTATCCTGTAAACTTGCAAGCATGATTGTGTGATAAATCTCGACCACGCTCGGTGGCAGCGGACAAGCGGAAGCGAAGCTCCACGCAAGCTTGAAGGCAGCTGAAGGGTGAGCGCTGAGCTACGACGAGAAGCTCGCATCTCTAACTTGGACTGCGTTGGCGAGCCGCTGATCCCTGCTCCTTCCAGTCGCAAAATGATAGTCAGTGACTGTGAACCTACTTTACACTACAATCCATGATAGAACAAGCGGTAAACAATACAACAAGTAACAGACCCTAATGCCTGAATCAGGAGACGAGTACAGAGAGTAATGAACAACAAAGACAAGTAAATTGTAGAGAAGAGATACCAACGTAAAATATCCCGCCGACGTCACAATCAAGGCTAGAATGTAGCTGTGAAGTTGCGATAGGACTCCTGCCCAATTACTCCTTCGATTTCACCCCCAGTCTGCAGGGGTGGCATTTTCTCCCTTTTGAACGTCATAATCTTTTGGAGTCGAGCGCGCCAGTTGGTGATCGCCTCCACTTCCTTAGTGTCTCGCTCTGTGCGTTCAAATACAGACGCAAAACAATCCGCCAGTAAGCTGAGTTGCCTGACAAGCAGAGGGAGCTGTTCCGCCGATATGAGCTTGAAGCCACCCACAGGTGTAAAGTCGCTCATGCCAGGGGCACGTTGGATAGTGACCTTAAAATATTCGTTTTCGTGGATGTTGTTGGAAAAGGCAGCGATTGCACCAAGGGAATGTGGTTCGATGACAATGTTCACAAACTGGAACTGAGTGGCAAGTGTGTCGAATCGATAGGGGAATCCGGAGTCATTCCACACGATGCGGACGTAGTCATTGCCAATATGACGTTTCTTGTCGACGCAGTACTCATCATCAGGTTTGGATGGCATCATCGTGGCGGTGTGGTAAAGGACTTGACCTATGTCGTCCCACCATGCATAGGCATATTCGCCGTCTTCGTCCGGGCTGAGGCCACCCGCATAAACGTCAACTTGGCCTCGAAGATTGATGAGTCTGCCAATGCCCTCAAGGAATCTCGTATATGCAGGTGACCCATGGGTATTCCGTAGAATGTCGAGTTCATGAGTTTGACCAGGTGCAACGTACATGATTCCCACTTTATGGGTATCAATCACGGGAATCTGATCCAACGACCGGAAGAGAGGCGGAAGTAATGCGGGATCGACCATCCGCTGGCTAGCGGGTTGGTTCGTCCGATCAGGATAAGGGGAAAGTTGCAGAGCGAAAAAAGCGGGATCGACAGCAACATATTTTCGACGTTGAGATGGAGCACTCTTACTCCACACATAGCCAGTGATTGGATCTGGTACTGGAGGTGCAATTCCACCATCATCCCCTACGGCAACGGTTTTGATCGTATCCTAGAATGGATGAGTCCATTACTTTACGAACGAGGGTGCCGACTTACATTGCGAGGATCCGTTTCCAGCGACTGATCAACGACTGCATCGGGACGCTCAGAGCGCGGAATATCGCGCTCCATCATCATGCCCGCAGGCACAGAAACCATATCGGGATCAACATCACCGGGACCAACTGAGGGTATATTTTCCAGCTTGCAGAGGAACCTTGTGAACCCAGAAGGGCGGCGAGATAGGACTTCGATCCAACCAAGGCGCGCCAAAGAGCGGATGGTGACGACTGAGTTACCCATAAGCCACGTCTTTTCGCTGACAGCGGGGTCCGGAGATGTCAGGTTACTTGGATTCATCACAATCTCACTCAGGGTCGAATGAGCGGGTCGTGAATCGGCGCTGGCGTATGTATACCGCGCCAACCAGTCGAAGCACACCTCAGTGGGTTCATCGATGTCATCCTTTCCCTCGTTCGCTAATAACAACTGGCGAGTGATATATGGGATATGTCGAGGACGATGTGGAAGTTTGACTGCCAAGAACCAGACATATACAACGTAGAACGATATCATCCGGACATGCTGTGACATTGCCCACGAAATCGTGGGCATTGCACCAGGACGATTGTGATGTTGAAGGTATTGTAGCGCAACACCAAACACCATTTTGAAGTCTTCTTCTCGGAGATTAGCATGTAGCGCGCGGATTGAGCCGACGATGGAGAGGAAACTCAGGATGTGGACAGCCATGTCTGGGTTGGACATTATTTGCGACAGCTTCTCCAAGATTGATGGTAGGGACCTCTTGAGCGAAGATAGGAGCTCAAAGGCACATAACGTCAAAGCCTGCAAACAGCAGACGATGGTCGCTGGCTGACTATCCAACCCTTCTCGAAGCACATCAACAATAGCGTGTCGCAACGGCACGTCGAAGTGCCGCCGATAGCTGACGAGGACGGTGAGTGTGTGAAATGCCAACCCGTGAGCGTCGCGAGGTTTGAGACCGAGAGGCCAGCGGTCAATACTGCATGCCAATTCACCGCTTGCCAATCCCGAACAGAGGGAGGTCAGCAACCTCGCGATCACCTCGCGACACTTGGGGCCGCAAAATAGGTGTTTGTTTGCGAGTTGGACGGGGAGATGACAGAGTACATAAGAGAGAATTTCCCAGTTTCTCTCTTTCTCCACCACGTCGAGGATGGCAGACAAGTAAGAGTCGACACGCAGGACACCAATAGACTCGGCTATTGGATCATATGAGAAGATGCCCTCGCTTGGATTGTCTGGGTCTATGGAAGTGAAGGGGAGAGATTCGGGAACCTGCCAAAGAGTCTCCCGTAATTTTGCTTGATTTGCACCGGGCGATGGCGCTGGGGGTGCTCTCGATCGACTGCGGCTGCCTCCCGATTGATTAGGCCTGATTCCCCTTCCACGAGATGCTCGTCTCCCATCACGCTCTTGAGTACCTCGAGGCTGCGGTTTGCGCACATAAGGGTCGTCGTTGTTCAGGTCACCAGAACTATTCCTCTCATCTTCTGACTGTTGCGGCTGCCCACAAAGCGATGGCTCTGGTATCCGCCCGATCAGCGATGCCAAGGTCATGATATTGCCATCCGCGTCGTGATGGGCGTCGACGAAATAAAGGCGATGGTCCCTGTCGGCACGGATTCGCATCGTGAACTGAAGAACGGTAAGACGAGCGCGGGCGGATTTCGCTTCCCCAATGAGCTGAACCAAAGTGTCGAATATCTGGCCTGCTAAAACGACATTATGTTGTAATAATGCGTGAGGAGTGAATGCGAGTTGGCTGAATATCGAAACCAACGACACGACCGCTACAGCCGCACGAGGCAACATTGGCTCTGATGCAGGGGAAGCGACCAATGGCGCGCGGGCACTCTCATGTTCTTGAGAGTGTTGGGACTGGGAACGAGAACCCGCAAGCGATGATAAAATTGACATGACCGAGGGCATAGTCGAATCTCTGTCTCTGGCATTTCCAGCGCGGTGCTCTGACTGCTTTCGTGAGAGCATAGGAGTTACAACAGCAGAAGCACTGTTGGAGGAAAATGCAGGTGACGCTGGCGTGTCAGATGTGTTGACACATCCAGTGTCATCATCATCCTCTTGAACTCCTTCGACAGCAACAGCGGTCAAAAGGTTTATCCATTCCTGTAAAGGTGCAAAGAGAGTCGGTGCGTCGGGCGCTGATGGGGCAACTAAGGCTGATGCAGTGTGTGCCTCTACTGCGCGAAGGACAACTTCGTCGCCCAGTATCCTCCATGCTACACTGCTGTCAAATATCAGGTCTTCCTGCGGGTTTTCTGCCTGCAACCGACAAAACTTGAAGACCAGGTCTGCCAGGGATCTCCTGTAGCTGTGCATGTCCTTGAGAGAGTCATAGACGGATCGTAATGCCCTCATGATTTCTAGCCGCGTTAGCGCTCGGGTAGGAGCAAATAGAGTGGGATTTGAAAGAATGTCCTCCCAACTCTTCAACCAGTCCGGTGATGCAGGTGACAGATCATGTTGTTCAAACATCATGCTTGGGAGTTTGGCGGTGTCTGCGTCGGTAAGATGGTCCGCAATAAAGAAGAGGGTGGTTGATAGAAGAGGAATCATGTACGTTGAATGGTCCCGGGCTAATAAAGATGAAAGCGTGCGTAGGAATGGCGTAGGAGCATCGGCAGGCTGGCCTAGCGGCAGGATCAGAGGCGCTCCATCCATAGTCCTGCGAAATCAGTTAGGATGTACGCGCCTGCTTGGAGAGAAAGAACGACACACTTAATCGGACGAACGAAACTCGCAAGTTGGCGAAGAGTCGCTCCTGCAACGCTTGCTTCTTCATCGTCCATATCAATACCATCCTCCCTCTCGTCAAACTCCTGGAAAATATCTCTCATTGTACATGCTGCTTCGTCCATAATCTTGTCCTTCTCCAGGTCATAATCCTCTACGTTATCCGCTGGAGTAAATTTGACCCAAGCTTCAACCGACTTGCAGAGTAATCTTCCGAGCCGTGTATGGTCCCATCCAGATATATCGTCCTTCGACCATGCCCGCTCCATAAGATCTTTTTCAAGATCCTTGTGTCCGGGAGCAGCTGAAGTGGTGTATGAGACGGAGGTCAATCTGCAAATATATGCCCGAGCCATTTTTGTGCATAATCCTTGGCGAATAGTGTTTCTCAGTGTTCTGTGTGCGCCTAGCGCGATGATTTTAACGATATGAAGGTCCCTCCCAGCATCGGTAGGAGGAAGAAGATGTCGTTTCAGAATTGCCATGCACGAACTGCCGTATGGTCCGGAAAACAAGACGTTCAAAGATTTCTGAATCCTGTCTTCTAAGCTAGCTGGCGGATGAGTGCGACCTGTCAATATGGATACACGGGGTAGAGGGGACGCAAAGAAGGCCTGCGCGCGCAAGAGGACAGGAAGAATGAGCGCCAAGAATTTGGGTGCGAGCGCTTTGAGCTGCGAATTAAGGTGGTCTAGATAGATTATGACCATTAATTCTGCTGGGTGCTTTCGAGAAGGCAAGTTTGGAGATGAGATTGAGCGAATTGATATGGATGACGGATGGCGTCTGTGGACTCCAATAGTCGGTTTGGGGCCGATAGGTTGATCTGTGTGAGCTGCGAGAGGCGGTGAAGATGCGGGATCGGCAGCAGGACTTAGAGGAGGTACCGTCAAGGCTCGACCAAGAAGACCAGCGTAGCACTGAAGCACACTAGCGAGATCACCTTCAGATACACGAGCCGCGGATTCCGGTTGCTCCAATACAGAAGATAGGAAGGTAGCCAACAGCTCAACGTGTCGCTCGCGTTCTGCACGGTCAGTAGAATCGGCAGCATCCCCGGACATGTAGGCATCAAAGGCACCTTCCATCCATGTCCTGAGTAAAACGAGTAAGGGGGTTTCGATACCAACGACTTCAGTTCCTCCTCTCGTGAGAGCCCGTAGAGCCCGAAATCGAGGTTCCCCTACATCTGCAACCCAGACGGTGTGCAAGAATAGCGAGAAGTATTGAAGGATATCTGCTGTACCCAGGTGGCCGTCAAATCTCTCCCAGAACGAGGCCATGATTTCGTATCCTGCTGCCTGCAATGAAGGAGGCGAGTCGTGACTGCAGAGTGCAGCCCATACTGGGTTCAGCACGGATGGTCGAGGCAGCGGTGATTGTGATATCATTAGGGTAGCCAACGAACGTGCATGGGTGAGACTTGGAACTGCAGGAGGAGCAAGGGCCTCAACGAGGGCATCGAAGGTCAAAGACTGTGTCTGAGGCTGGACGGTGGTGGATATGGTGTCGGCTTTGCGCCGCCATGCAAACGGCGCGAAACCTGTCGTGTTTGACCTTTGTCTGAACCGGGGGTTTATATCTGCATCCTGTTGACGAGACATGTGCTAGATGAACCTTATGGCTTCCTAAGCCATTCTCCAGAAGAGCATAGTGATTCGATACAACATACCTTCTACTACCTCAGATCAAGGCTGGCTATTTCTAGGCAACAGATTTCGTGGCGCTCGTCTCGACGAGAACTTGAAAATGATAGTGATTTTGTCGTAGGCCGCCGATGGAACTGCACGAGTGTAGATGTGGAGGGACAAATCTATCATTTGAAATATTATTTGGGATATATATTCAAGGGAATATCGTCCTGTATTGCCACCGAATGACGGTTAATTATTACATTACCGACCAAGTACTTCCCAAAAGATGCTTTGAAAAGTTAAAACTCGAAAGCGAACGATCAACCGATCATGAATAGTGTATCAGCACATAATCACGAAGACTTGCAGCTTTACTGTTGTAAACTACCTCGCCTTGTATAGCTACTATAGAATATATTAATATCAATCAGGTCATACCATATTAGCTATAGTCATATCCGATCTGAGTCCCCATCCAAGTTTAGTCGCCCGAGCGGATGGCCTTCTCCCTGTGCGTTGATCGGAGGAGAAAAGAACATTTAAACGGTACGGGTCGGCTATGAAATCAACAGTGGTCAAGATGTCGCTCAATCACACAAGAACGCACCAAACCACTCCAGATGTGAACTCTTCTTTCACTTCGACTTTCCCTGCTTCATCCTTTGCTAGAACGCTGCCAGGAGATGCACCACAGCACTCCATGTCACAGCCTCGGCAACAAAACGCCCTGGACATCTAATCAGGTTGTGAGAAGAATGATTCCGGAAAGAGGCTGGCCCCTCGCCCTCTCCTTCCGAAACCCCACACAGGTTTAGTTGATATCGTGTCTGGCGAGAGTGTCCCGTCACTTGCAAAGTGTATCTCTGACCTGAAAACATCAGGATCATCACGTCCTTCTCTGGACATGTCCCTGGAGGGCGACTACGTCACAGGCATGGGACTCAAAAAGAAAACTACTACAAACCATACGTTAGGTATAATGAGAGAGTCTGTAGTAAGGCATATTAGCGGACATGTAAGTACAGTGCCAACCTACCGACGAACCTTTTGGGATGAAATAGCCTTCGGAGACGTCATCGCTCGATGTGGCATGAGGAAGACCTGTCGGATCAATGAGGATGAGATCCTTGACACATCGAGTCCCTCACCGAGTGGTGCAACGTTATGCCAACGAATAGTCTCCCAAAAACCTGCCTCCACGTAATTTAAGGATGGTCAATCGTGAAAATCTGGTGGCCTATCGGTTCAATGGCAGAATCGCTTTCTTGTTGAGCGCGCCGCTGAACCTCAGGATGTGAAACCATCGCCAGTATGAAGGAGCTGAAAGTGGAAGAACTCTGTACAATCCATCAGGTTCTGTCCACAGTCTACTCCATAGCAGCATAGTAGACCCACTGTATCAAACCCCGCCAAAAAAACATCTATACGTTGACTCGTTCTTGTAATTAAATAAAGAGTGAAAAAAAACTGACCAACAAAGACAGTCAAGGCAATTTCTTCCACTGCCCGTTCCGCGAAGGCTTCCTTGCCCTTGTCCCTTTGACTCAAAAGATCCGACATTATTGACTTTGGTGTGCTTCCGGCGGCCTTCAGTCCCACTTGAGTATTATTCGCATCCACGAGAATATGTCAAGTGCCCACCACATTCCTTTTTACGTATTCAAACGGTGCGTCCATGGATTCAAGTGCCAGCTTCCGCGCACACTGGAATGTCGCACCCGGAAACCAAGCAGGCAGTCGTGTAACTGCAACGAAGTATGTCAGAAGCTCTAACTTTTGAAATAAATTGTGTACGTATGGGGAATGCCGTGAGTATTGCACTCCGTTCTGGCGGAAGGCCGATAGTCAATAGCTCCGTGACGGATTTAATGGGAGAAGCATCCCAAGAGACTTTTTCGTGTCCGTACGTCACCGACATGATGATCAAAGCTGTGTACCTGATGCCGTCTCATTCATTTTAGGCGCCAGCGGGAACAGGAAAAGGTGCTTCTCGAATGCCTCAGGAGAGTCAAGAAGGTTGGACAGTAACTGGCGAGCCTTATCCAAATAGAGATCTCGATAAGAATTTGTCAGAACGCAATGCCCGGTGGAACAACTGTCGATGAAACCTGAGCGTATCCCCATGCTGAAGAAACGCGGCTATAGGATCTATGCCGAACCTAACGATTTATCGCGATCATGATGTAGGAGTGTGACCTTACAGTTTTGGCAGAGGACCTGCAGGGCGGTCAGAGTATATCGTGGAGCGTTGATCAAGGAGTTGCTTTGCAATTTTATCGGAGGCGATTATAATGACGGTCTGGCCTATCAGATGACACGATACAATGGGACCTACTAGAGATGTGAGAGGGGCACGTATTCGGCATCGCAGTACTGACCGTATTTATTCTTCCATTCACTGTATCGTAACGGGACCAGCGATACAGTAGCAAGAAGACGGTCACGGCGAGGATATTGGCGAGCGGAGACATCTGAACACTCTGTACCTTTTATTGTGGTGCTGGGGTGTGTTAGCTAGAGCCAATGGTCGAATTGCGGAAGACGAGCTTATTTGTACTCCTGAGGTCACAGGGACAGCTGGGAATGCCATGGGATGTCTTTACGAATGTTTATGCCGAACAAGTACAATATAGTGACCAAAGTAACATTGGTTGTGGCTCGCCATTTATTTCCATTGCTCCTTGAGCGTGGGTCGAACTTTGGCGTAATCATGCCAACCTAAACACAGTTGTAAGAAACCTTCTTCCTGACACACTAGGCTGAGTTCGTACTTACCTGGCTGCATATCCTAAAGTACACACAACAGGTGTTGCACACACGTGTATATCCAAGATTCGGATTTCCAACGGTTTCAGATCGGCGTCGGGCCGTATCATAAGTTACAATTCATGTATGTCCGTAGCGCCCAGGGAGGCTCCGAATCGCGGCAACATGTCTCAATTGTACGGTGTGTTTCCCTAAACAGGTTGGTTAGGAATCGACGAACACGATCTGCCATTGAGATATGGGTAAACTTGTAGATAAAATTGTGTATGTAGAGTCCGTGTCAGCACAATTGTCCAGTCAAAACGACGACGACGCAGCAGAGCTCAAATGCTATTTGCATGATCGAATGACACTGGGAATACATTAATGTAGGCAAACGAGTACGAGGCAAGAATATCGAGTGACGCAGCAGTAACGTAGTATGATTATCGTCCTGTGAATGTATGTGGTATGTGGTTTGACAGGAATCCAGAAAGGTGACGGCTAAGCGATGATTGCAACAGTCTCGTTCGAAGAATACTAATAAGAGAACATGGAGAGATCCTATCGCGTGATCGAAGTCGGTAAGGACACTCTCTTTGCGTTGCTCCTTGCCTTTGACAAGGGTGACGATGTATGCGTGGCTGGTTGAATTACAGATCGAATATTACAGTCGCGAGGGGCAACTTCTCCGCATTTGACGTGAGCCCTAGAGTTATGGCAGTCGTGAATCAGATCGAATCATCCCGCAACGATGGGAAGGTCAAGAACGTACCGCAGACCACAATCATCACATTCCAAAATGGGTTTCCAGCCAATCCTCTTTGAGCATATATCACATTTCTGCACGAGTAGTCCGCTAGAGAAGATCAGCTCTAAGGGGTTCCATCCTCCATCGGCATGACGTGTCGGAGATACTGATCCGCTGGTACGCTTCGTGCCAGGTCTTAGTAAGGTAAACCGGTGAAGTGTAGGGGGAGTGCTCATGGAGGAATGGCCTTTCATCGCTGCAGTGGACAACTGGAGTGATGACTGAGCAGTCTGATAGCTCTGCACGGACATGATGGAGTCACCGCTTGTTGGAGAGTTGCTGTTGTCAGTCAATGAGGTGCCTGGTGTAATGGGTTCTGCTGTTCTGTTTGGATCGAGTACAGGCCGAATGGTGAGAATGGAAGACAATGATGGTGGGATGGCATCTGTAGCCGTGGGGGTATGTGCCCGGACAACGGTGGTGCTGTATTCTGACAATGTGCTAGAGTTGCTGACCAGGAGAGGTTGGGTGCTATTGTCCGAGTGTCCTGAGTGTCGACAACGAAACACGTTACCAAAAGTTGTGGGAACTCAATATCAATGATCTCACCGTTGGCTGCCGTGCTCCAATCGCTATTTGGATCCACGCTGACAACCAAACCTTGAATAGCATCCATGAGCTCTTCGTCGCTGCTCTCTTCGCCGCTAGATAGGGCCGCAAGAACATCCTCTTTGACGGAGGCTGTGTTGTGCCTTATGTCCTTTCCGATACCAGTACCAAAACTCGGGATGCGGGGAGCCGCACCCGGGCGTCTACCTCCTGTCATAAGTTTGATGCTCCCGACGTGCAAATCATCAGTGTCTGGACGTGACAAAACCTCCGCTTCAATTTCGCCTAGTCTGTCTAAAATGAGGCGAGTGGTGGGGCGTGCCTTTGGATCCTCAGCAAGACAGTCGAACGCAAGAGCAAGGAGTGCGGGTGGACAACCGGGGCTAGCCCATCGTTGCACCTCCTCGGCGTCAATCCCAAAGGTTGGGCCAGTACGCTTGAAATGGCGGTCATCAGCTAACCTCCGCGCCGCAATTTCGCAGAAGATGATGCCGAGAGAGAAAATGTCAGTCGGTAAATCGAACTCCTCCCCAAGTAGAATTTCAGGTGACATGTATGAGTCGGTCCCACAGAAAGTTAGACGTTTACTCTCCTCTTCGTTGCGGGCGGCAATTCGAGCGAAACCAAAGTCTGTGATCTTCAACCTGCCGTTTGTGGTGACCAGGAGATTTTCGCCTTTCAAATCGCGGTGTATGCACTTGCGTGCATGAAGGTATGCGAGAGCACGGGCAATATCTGTAGCAAAAGAAAGCCGGAGACGCCACGGAAAGGGTTTCGTCTTATCAAATATGTACATTCTGAGATTTCCTGAAAGAACAGCATCAAGAGAAGCAGGAGACAAACCTTTAAAAATGGACGTACCGTTCTCAATGTATTCTGATATGATGAAGATTCGTCCATCTGGAGGCGGAGCACGTGACAGGCCGAGGTAAAGCACAACATTTGGATGCCGAGCTTCTCTGAGGCGACGCTCAATGACAGTCTCTAGCTAGTAACGCATACTTACTTCATAAGTCTCCACTCCCTCTCAAAATATTTGGCGACATTGTAACTGTTGGATGGCAGGACTTCCTTGATTGCGATATCAATGCCCAGGTATGATCCTATACGCCTGTTAGCTTGGAGGAGGGTCTGATTAAACAGGATACCTTTATAAACGTTCCCAAAAGAGCCTGATCCTAACTTCTTCCATTCCCCTTTAATGTCCTTTTGAAAGATCGGTGAATGTAAGTTGAGACGATAGGAACAGTACGTACCTCGAAGGGTATAACGTCAAATGGGTCGGACATGAGTGGATCGTACCAGATACGCTGGTCCACAGCGGTTGAATGAAAGAAATGGTCGAACTGATGACTACAGTACAGGAAGCAAGGCCTGCATCATAGGCAAGGCTGACCGTTTGTGAGACAGATCAAGTTCCACGTGGTTCAGTGCAAATGTCAATTAGTCAGCTTTCTATTTTAGGGTACAAAAGTTCGTTATCGGGGATTCACTTGGAAATTTGAACAGGCATCTCTATTCTCTGTGAACTTTCGCATCAAAGGTCATGCATCATGTGGTAGTACTTCACTTAAGTTTCATCGTCGACGCAGAGGAAATGTCACTTGTTCCTTCTGGGCAACGCTGTGTATTGCGTGCTTGTTGAACATTATTGTTTCACTGATAGTCTGAGTTTTCTTGGTTGGTGGCCTCCTTTGGCAAGCGCCCACGGCGGTGCGCCCTTCCTTCTTTTTTTCTGAGCATTTGGCACATACTCATGTATGGTTTCTGGCCTTCCCATCACTGCTTCGGGTGTAGAGGGATTGCAATTGAGGAGTATTACTAAGTGATTTACAGTAGATTTGCAATAACACTGCTCAGATTTTGCCAAGTTCACACTCCCTCGCAGACCACCCCTCTAGACTCGTAGCAGTGGTGGGAAGGAGAGCTGATCCCTCTCGTTGTCCACAATTTAAACACACTCAACAGAAAATATAATACTACGCGCAAAATCACACTTCCGAACATCCGTAGTCACTCAAGTAACTGTGCCAAAGCATACTGTTAAATGAATGAATCATCGTTAAGAGGTCGGAGTCTCCCAAGCCTGGCCTGAGGTACTATAAATAGTCTCATCTCAATTAAATAGCGTCCGTCAAGCAAGCTGTGTTAAGTCGGCAACGCCGGCACAAAGTTCGTTATCGGTGACAACTTGTTCTTGGAAAGTTGCAACAGCAGGGCCCGTCTCTATCCTCTGTGAACTTTTGAGCTCTTATCTCTCAACCTAAATAAGTGCGGAGGTCACCTGTTCATGTATGGAGGTATATAATGAAGTGCACTGACTTTAAATCATGGACTTATTTCTTGTTCTTCGCTGACCATGCAAAGCGGAGGTTTAGTCGATTTCTTCAGGCCCTCCAGATGGGCTCTCGACCGTGAAGAAACGACCTTCGCGAACTATGGATGGAGCAATAAGGACATGGATCCGGTACCTCCTCGTCTGAGAACATGGACGTAAGTACGACAGTTGCACTGTTCAACTTCGACGATTCACTCGATGATTCTTCGTAGCACCTGGAATTATGTAGGGCATCGCACGACCATTATCACCACACATTTCGCTGATGCCGTTTGTTAGATATCCTATTGGGTTTCTGATGCCACTAACCTCGCCGTTTGGGAGTTAGCTAGCTCCATGCTTGCAATCGGTTTATCTTGGTATGACTGCTTGAACTGCTCCGACATTATCTGACGTTGCGTTAACTGCTAGGCGTCAGGCTATGCCGTGCATTGCAGCTGCCTATGCGATTATCTCCGTCGTGATGGTTTTGACTGGTACAATAGGCGCTCGCCTCCACGTCGCCTTCCCTGTGTTGAATCGGTCGTCTTTCGGGTTCTGGTTCAGTTACTTCACGGTTTTCAGTCGCGTCTTGTTATCTATGTTTTGGTTCGGTATACAGGTAATGCTTATGGCAGTACATTTATGACAAGGGTGCTTATGCATGAATTTAGACGTACAACGGGTCGCAATGCGTGTACCAGGTGCATTGAGTGGTACTTTACTGACCTTTTGGCCATATTGACTCGAAATACGGTTCAGATGCTCAAAGCCATTTGGCCTTCAATTGCAAGGATGCCTAATCGACTACCTGTCTCCGCAAATATTACAAGCTCTGGTACATCATTTCCCCTGCTGCCTTGTGATATACTTACCTGACCAAATTTTCAGGATTGTTATGTTATTTTCTCTATTGGCTCATCCAGTTTCCGTTTCTTTTTGTGACTCCTCATAAAATTCGTTGGTTATTCTTCGCAAAGGGTGTGCTCACACCTATAGCGTGGCTGGCAATGATCATATGGGCCTTTGTCAAGGTCCCTGCCTCACAAGGCTTGTTTTCCCAGCATGCGGCTATCGGAGGCAGCTACTTTTCATGGGCATGGCTCAGTGCGATGAACAGCGCCTTGGGTATCTATGCTAGTTTATCGGTCAATATTCCGGATTTCACTGTGAGCCAAAAGAGTCTGTACATCTACTATCCACAGTCGCTTACGAAAGTCTGCAGCGCTATGCCAAGAATGAACGAGCGTATGAATTCCGATCTGAGATCTACACTGCTGTCTAATGAGCTTTCAGTCAATATGTCCAACCTTTTGTCATACCAGTCGTATTTACGCTGTGCAGCTTTGTCGGAATTGCTGTGACTAGTGCTGGCATACAGCTCTACGGCGAGGTCCTGTGGGACCCTCTCCTGTTAATCGATCGTTGGGAGAATCGGGCCGCAGCCTTCTTCGCCTCCTTCGTATTTGCATTGACGACAATTGGTACTAACATCAGCGCCAATTCACTCGGGGCGGGAAACGATATGACAGTTCTGTGTCCCAAGGTCAGTGTCTGTATTCTTTCCACAGATAAATGCTCATTTGGAACAGTATATCAACATCAGACGCGGACAGATATTGTGTGCGATTATTGGTGGTTGGGCTTTGTGTCCATGGGAGATTCTCGCCAAGTAAGTCTTTGCCGTCTGCACGGTTCTCAGAGCCCTTATCATCATCCGATAGTGCTACGGGGTTCTTGAGTTTCATGGATGGATATACCATTTTCCTGGGCCCTTTTGCTGGTATTATGGTCACCGATGTGGGTGTACCTTACATGCATGCCCGCCCGCGCCTGGTCGTCGACTAACCTTTGTGCTACACAGTTTTACTTCGTGCATAAAGGCTGTGTCGATGTTCCCGCTATGTATGACCCTGCAGGACGATATCGCTACGCCGCGGGATTTGTAAGCTTTGATGCTATTCGCTATGTTCCGCCTCATGATATATTTGTCTGCTTAGAATTGGCGTGCAGTCTTGGCGATGGTGGTGACAGTTGGGCCCACGCTTCCCGGCCTTATCGACTCGATCAACCCCGCTATCAAGATAGGGTACGCGACTCGTTTATTCGACATCGCATGGATGTATGGGGTACGGTTGTACTAATCTCCTTCGCGTATATTGCTCACCTCATGCTAGTTTGTGGTTGCATCGCTGGTCTATTACGTTACATCATACTTGTTCCCCGCTCACGATACCTATGTTGATGGCCTAATCTCTGCGGACGACGTCACACCCATAGACAAGCACTATGAAAAGGGCACGAAATCTTCTACAGAAACGGTGCAGAGTGGCGTTGAAGGCGAGGATAAGAAGAGCGTAAACGTCGAGACCACTGAAGTGCAGGTGTAACACCTACCACATCGCGTATCTCCCCGCCATTAATATTGATCAAACGTAAAATTTACTTGACGTTTTTGAGCTGCCCGTTATGTGGAATGGTCTGAACAGAATAGTCCAGATCCGACTCTTACTGGAGCTCAAGAATCAACGAACCCAAAATGCAAACGAGAGAAGTATAGTAAATATAGCAAAGCCTCAAGCTATCAGCCGGTAACATGTAAGTAAGAATCAACAGCTTCAGACACGTGACTGAGATGTGGAGCTTAGAGATGTTCCTGTATGCGCAGTTCAGGTTGTGAGTCTAGAAAATCATCAGGAACACACACCTGTGCAATTTTCCCCCCTTCGGATAAAATGGCGAGGCAAGACCGCAGATCCTTTAAACACCACTGCCTTTCGAGCCAGGAGATGAGATTGCGACTCCAGAAAGACTGAAATACATGGGTGAGCCTCTCGTCCCAGGGATTCGGAGCTCGCGAGAGATGTACGGCCCAGTTTTGACATGCATAGTTCAGAACATTGGAAGGTGATCGACTTCGTTCCCATGCTTCGTATGCGAAACCCGAAAATGCCTTCATAGCATGGACGATCTCTATGTCCGAGGGAACCTGATGCTGTAGTGCTACAGAAGTGGAATGATCCGGGTGCCTTAACGCCAGGAACACCGGAAACATCAGGAAATCTGGCAAGGTCTTGAACTGCTGGATGACTTGAAAAGCTGGGTGTGAAGGCAATTCTGGGCTGATTATGTACTCTTTAGTGGCTTCCAATGTGCTCAAAAATTCTTCCATTGTCAGCCAGACATTTGTCAACCGCCATGCTTGACCATGTGGTGTCCGGAGCCAGTCTCTCCCGCCCTGGGTCTGAAGCCAGTCTCGCCCGCCCGTAGACTCCAGCCACTGTTTCCCGCCCGTGGACGGCAGCCAGTGTTTCCCGGGCAGGGTCTGCAGCCAGTCTTGCCCGGCCGGGCTCTGCAGCCACTCTTGCCCAGCCAGGGTCTGCAGCCAGTCTTTTCCGCCCCTGGACTGCAGCCAGTGTTGCCCAGTCAGGGTCTGCAGCCACTCTTGCCCGGCCAGGATTTGCAGCCACTCTTGCCCGCTCGGGGTCCGCAGCCAGCCTTCTCCACCCCAGGTCCGCAACCAGCCTTCTCTGCCAGTGAACTGCAGCCAGTCTTGCCCAGCCAGGCTCTGCAGCCAGTCTTTTCCGCCTCTGGACTGCAGCCAGTCTTGCCCGGCCAGGTTCTGTAGCCAGCGTTGCCCGGCCAGGGTCTGCAGCCACTCTTGTCCACCTGGGGTCTGCAGCCAGCTTTTTCCGCTCATGAAGTACAGCCAGCGTTGCCCGCCCGGGAACCGCAGCCACTCTTGTCCGCCTGGGGACCGCAGCCACTCTTGTCCGCCCGGGGACTGCAGCCACATTCGCCCATCCCAGGTCTGCAGCCAGCCTTCTCCAGCCGGCGACCACAGCCACTCTCGTTCATCCAGGATTTGCAGCCACTCTTGCCCTCCCGGGGTCTGCAGCCACTCTTGCCCTCCCGGGGTCTGCAGCCACTCCTGCCCCTGGACCCGCAGCCACTTCTGCCCGCCCGGGGTTTGCAGCCAGTATTCCCCATCCAGGGTCTGCAGCCACTCTCGCCCGCACGGGGTCTGCAGCCAGTATTGTCCGCCAAGGGTCTGCAGCCAGTATTGTCCGCCAAGGGTCTGCAGCCAGACTTCTCCACCCCTGGCCTGCAGCCAGCATTGCCCCCATGTGGTTTGCAGCCAATCTTGCCCGTCCAAGGTCTGCAGCCAGTCTTGCCCCTCGAGGGTCCGCAGCCAGCCTTGCCCACCATGGGTTTGTAGCCAGGCCTGTTGCCAGTATGGTAAGAGTGGGGGTGACCAAGCGGGTGACGAGTGCAGAGGGGTTAACGGTGCTATAAAAGGTGGCAGTGGCGGTGAAGGTGACGACAAATGTGACCGAGAGCTTGTTAGCGGAGAGGGTGGCAGCGAGTTTGACGGAGAGATTGGCGGTGTTGTAAAAGATGACAGTGGCGGAGATGGTGACAGCGAGTGTGACCGAGAGGTCGGTGGTAGAGAGAGTGGTAGAGAGAGTGATAGCGAGTTTGACAGAGAGATTGGCGGTGCTATAAAGGATGCCAGTGGCGGAGAGGGTGACAGAGAGGGTGACAGCGAGTCTGACAGTGCTATAAAAGGTGGTAGTGGTGGAGAGGGTGACAGCAAATGTAGCAGAGAGCCTGGTGGTGGAGAGGGCGATAACGAGTTTGACGGAGAGATTGGTGGTGTTATAAAAGATGACAGTGGTGGAGAGGGCGACAGCGAGTTTGGAGAAGAGATTGGCGGTACCATAAAAGATGACAGTGATGGAGAGGGTGACAGCAAGTGTGGCAGAGAGCTTGGTGGTGGAGAGGGTGACAGCGAGTTTGACGGAGAGATTGGTTGTGCTATAAGAAGTAGTAGTGGCGGAGAGGGTGACAGCGAAGTTGACGGAGAGATCGGCGGTGCTATAAAGGATGCTGGTGGCGGAGAGAGTGATGGCGAGTTTGACGGAAAGATTGGTGGTGACAGCGAATTTGACGGAGAGATCGGCAATGCTATAAAAGATGCTAGTGGCGGAGAGAGTGACAGCGAGTTTGACGGAGATGACAGTGGCGGAGAAGGTGACAGCAAATATGACTCAGAGTAATCAAAGGTTCGCAGCCGCCGTCGCCAGCCATGGGATTGCAGCCAGACTTTCCCGCCTTGGGTCTGCACCCAGTCTTGCGCACCCTGGGTCTGTAGCCAGTCTTGCCTGCCCTGGCTTTGCAGCCAGGCATGCCCGTCCAAGGTCTCGAGCCAGAATTGTAATTCTGAATTGCGATGCCCCCGTAGCCATAGTAGAGTTATAAGTACTTGCAGTGGCTCCGGTGGCTGGACAATGAAGGCTAACGAGTGTTTTAAATTCTGCGGGTCCTGGGGTTCCATAGCTTGGCTCTGCCGTTTCAATTCTGAGAGTGCATCTAGGAGGGCCGTGCTTTCTGGAATCTTGTGTGCCATCAAGTGGAGAGAGGAAAGTGCGAGTAGGGAATGCGGTGATGTGACATGTTGTACTTGATGGAGGCTGCAGTTGGAGCGGTGGGAAACATAGTCGCGAACGGACGAGTGATAGATATTCACGGGGAGACTGCCATCCGTAGGAACATCTATGACAGACCTTAGCTGCAACAACACGATCTCGACATCCCTGCCCTGACCAGGACCAAGAAGTTCTGAGATGTGTGACATCGGCAGGGGGTCGGCAAGGGCGGCAACCACGGACAAGTGCAGGTATGCCAGCGAGGGGTCGGCACACGTGGATAAGATAGAGTCATATAATCTGTAGACCTCCGTTCCTGGTAGCAGTTCGCTCGTTAGTTCGAGCATGAGCTGAAGCCGATCTCGGGGATCATAGTTTCGATCATCAATAAACTTCATCATCGTGGACGCAACGATAAAACGTCTGCCCGCTCGGCTAGCCAGGCGCGCAAGTTGATTCGGTGATGGTTGTGGAAAATTGGGTTGGCGATTTTCCAGGTTTCTGAATGAATGCTGCAAGAAAATATAGATATCATTGTCGACATCCACACCATCTAAGGAGATGGTGGCAGCAACACCCTCGCCCGATGTCCTCACTGGTATCTCGCACACCAGCGGACGCACGTCTTCTGTGTGCATGGCTCTACGGATATGTTCTTCCGTGCGACTTGTGAGGAGAATGTGTGTGATGGGCACATCAGGTTCACAAAGAGCTTCGCCAAGAAGGGAGATGAGATCAGCGAGCTCGCTTTCGGAGGTCGACTCATCTAGGGATTGAGACTCGAGTGATTCAGGTGTGCATTCATCAAGGGCATCAATGATAAAGGTCAAAGGCGGGCATTCGCGCAGTCTAAGTTGAAGCCTCCGGAGAGGTCGGAGAAACAACGCCTCCATCTGGTCGCGAAGAGACGTGTCGTGGTCTAGCAGAGCAGGATTCTCGAGGATAGCTCTGTTCACGTCAAGCCGGACGCTGGGAAAATTGCTGGCAAGCTGGTAGGCAAGCGTCGCAAAGAAATAACCAGTCGTGCGGCGTTTTGTGTGCTTGCGCGAAAAGAAGAATGTTCCAGCGAGCCGCTTTTCCTTGCTCCCTTCTGTCACTTTCAGACCCCTCATCCTTTCAGCTACAGTGAACGCAACAGCAGATTTTCCGACGCCTGCAGTGCCGTGCAACCAGATGAGTTGACTCTTTTCTTGGCTATCCAATAATTCATAGATGTGGTTGAGGAGAACCACTCTGGTCCCTTCCAAACATTTCGGATGGGGCTGACGTTCACGGGAGTCATATTGAGCACCCTTGACAGCGACCTGGGAAAGCTTTTCCCAAGTTCCTTCAGACATATGCAAGAGCTGTCTGAATGAGGTCAGAGGGCGAGAAAAGGACATAAGAGATTCGCATACTGACATTGACTCGTTATTTAGGCGTAGTTGTAACTGTGTTCGATCAGAATCGATAGTGACTCGGATAAGCTGGGCCGCAGCAAAAAAAACTGTTAGAATGATGAGATTGGAAGGTGTGAAAGTTGCTTGAGATCAAATGGATAGGAGTGTTCAATGGATGGACGTTTCAATATCGGGCAGAAGTTAATGCTCGCTGGATGGTGGACGTACGTGGAATGCAGTTAAGGACGAGCATGGGCGCTCGTCTTGTTGCCACAGGAGGACACAAGGCTGTGTGTGCCGCCGGCCGGTGGAATCAACGGTTGGCGCGCAAGAATCATGAATTGCTCAGTTGCGTGCGCACATTAATGTGCTGTCAACCCCACGATTGAAGGCCTTCCGAAGTTCCTACTATATCCCGGCTTGTCGATGATCTTGAAAAAGAAGCAATAACTGTCTTCCCTCGTCATGTTCTTAGTACTCGGTATTACATATCTTGCAAAATAGGAAAATAGGATATCATTGTGGCAGTTTCAAGCAGTATATCAAGATAACACAGAACAAGCTTGCGCTCTACGAGAGACCATACCTCTATCTCACCCTTTCCGGTTCCCCACGGAAAGTGTCAATCCAGATGCAGGTGCGCCCCTCCCTCTGCGTACCACTAGCGACTCTTGAGGCCTTTTTGCCTCAAAATCCCAGGTAGCAAACATTTGCGCATCGGGTAATGTGAATGTCGGAGGCTCATTTCCGCGTCCGTTGGCTGTGCTGTCATCCTTTCCTTTTGTGCCGGTAGGCGCTCCTGATGCTGAGGAGTTCCACGGCGCGCTGATACCAGCGCCGTAATAGAGTTTTTGATTGCCCCGTTGTAATACTGGTGGATGTGCGAGACGCGTGGTACGTGCGAGCACTGAGGGCTATGGTAGCATTACAGTGAGTAGCGAGACAAGAAACAACAATGCGAAACACGACTTACAGGTAGGATTTGACGCGCAAGATCTGGTAAGCGCGAAGATTGCTGCGAAACCAAAAAAAACGGGTTTGTCTGATGAAAAGACAGGACGGGGTGGGCGCAGACGGGAATATAGGCTTTTTGTCTGACTCTTTTTCATCTTTTCCTGAGCGTATGTCGTCCAAAGTAGACTGCGCGACGGGGTAGGAAGGACCGATGAGTGCGATGCGAGGTGGGCAGGGCGCGAGGTTAGCGTATAGTGTGTCTTGAGGGTTCCACCGTGGATTGTTTTGCACCTGGGAGAGGAGAGTCGATGCGACTTTGTGTTTTGCGGGATTTGGTGGGCCGGGAGGAGGAGCAGGATGCGTGAGGATATGGTGGTATGCTTGGATGAGCGCCTGTTCTGTTTGTGGGGTTGGGAGGTGGGGTGGTTGTTTTCGGGGGAGTGAACTAGTTTGTGGACGCGAGGGGAGGTGCCACTCCGGCGTTGAAGCTAGGACGGACTCGGCATAGTTGACCTGTGTGACATAGTCGGAAACGGTGTTTGAAGTAATATGCTGCGGGATGAGTGAGGGCGGCTTTTCTTGTTTCACGGGGTGAGTTGCTGTCGTGGGTTTGGGTGACACACTGCGCGGACGCGAAGTGTCATCTGGGAGGGGAGGGAGGAAATCTGGAGTAGGGGAGCGGTATAAATCGTCGCTAGAAGAAGGTAGCGCATCGAGAAGAGGTATCGCATCCTCTTCGTGGCCTTCCTCGAGATAACCTGTGATAGCTGTCTTAAGCTGACGGTGAGCAGGAGTATTTAGAAAGCTACCTCTGAATTCCAAGAGGTCATCGAGCCTTCTGGCGCTGCTACTCGCATACCTCCCGATCTCCTTTCCTTCAGAGACGCAATATTCGTCCAGTTCTTCGAGGCTCACGCCCAGGTCGCCCAACGAACTCAGCACATCCCATATTGACACCTTCGAGCGTCCTGAAAGCTCGGCGTAGCTGCCACAGACAGAAGAGAGGAGAACAAGATAGCGAGAAACGAGGTTGGCGAGCACAACGGAAGCCTGCGATGACGTCCTCGAAAAGTTATGGGCATGGAGAATCTTGAGGATGACTGAGTCGAGGATGGTCGCAGCGGCTGCTTGAGATGCCATGTCCGTGTGTGATCAAGGGGTTTGTTGTGTGTGGATGTTGACATAACCACAGGTTGACCAAGGTCCAACAACTTACAAGTTGCACAGGCCACAGAAGGGAACGGATCTCTTCTCTTTCTCGTCAACTACCATGTCGCTCGGAAAAGACGCTGATGCTTTCAAAAGAGTCCTTCACCGACAGGATTATACTTCGTGGCACTCGCAACCTGTACCACTCAACACATCCACACCTGCACCTGCACCTGCGCCTGTAACTGCAGCTGCATCCACGTCTGATGCGACGCCAAGCACTACTAAAAAGAAACGACCAAAGACGAGCACGTCTTCAGTATTTGTACCTTTGTAAGTCATTCTGACATTTATTCTCTAGACATCGTATATTCGCAACCGGCGGACACGGGAACAGGTACGAATGTCAATACTCAGCTAGTGTATGCAATAGACCATCTGAAGGTGTGTTTTTCTTCTTCTTCTGACCGTTGTAACCGTGCTGAGCATGAGATGTACATAGTCTACCCATAATCCCATGCGCATCCAGGATATAGCAATAGTCACCGACACGCCGCTAGACACTGACATGGTCCTTCTGGAGAAATTCAAGTCGCACGATCGTATTCAGTGGGATCCCAAGACTGACCTCTACTCGTATCGCGTATGTCCCACTAACGCTCGTCAGAATCATACTGACGCTTGGTGTAGCATGAATTTAGCTTTCGGAATAAAGTCGCGCTCCTGACAGAAATACAGCGACAGACGCGCAAAGGTGGTGGGATTCCTGTCCGTGCGCTGAAGGAGTCTTGGAAAGAGGCGCCACAAGCTATCGAGGAACTAGAGAAAGAGGGCGAGGTACTTGTGACGCGGACGGCGAAGGACGGTCAGTTGCGAATGGTGTTTTGGAATGAGATCAAACCGGATGACGAGAGTGGGGGCAAGCAAGTCGAGAAAGGCGAGTTCTAGCTATGCTATCATAGCAGAGACCATCTACTGATCGCTTCTCGCAGAATTCTTCGATCTATGGCATTCGCTCAAGGTACCAAACGACGTTGACCTGCTCAAAGCGCTGCACGCCGGCACGTGTTCGAGCTATTTCTTCCGTGTGTTGTCTGACAAATCTGCAGAGGGTCTCCAAGCTACTGCAGAAGAAGCGCTGATCCCGAAAGCACCAAACCACAAGAAGAAAGGAAAACGCGCCGCCCCGCGACAACGACAAGCAAAGATTACTAACACCCACTTGAGGGGAGAAATTGACCTTTCACGAGATTACGAGAGGAAATGATGGTTTTCGTGTCGGCATCTTATCTTTCTGAATATCTTCCTCCCTTGCGCTGTCGTAGAGAAACGAATGGAAGATCGCAGGTGCGGGTACATTTTTGGGGAATTCCCGGCGATATGTTTCTCTTGGATACAGCTATTCCTTATACGACTCGAGTTTGCAGCTGCAGATATTGAAAACTGATGTATCGCACCACAACAATTTCCTTCCAATACCTGCAGCTGCATCAGCAACATACCCCATATGCAGTGTCGCCACTTCTAGGTATCACCGCCTCCGCAGCTCCCTGCTATTTCAAGAGTCATTTAGGCGCCGCCGGTCCTGTTTCCAGCTCCAACACTTTACTCCTCAAGGAATCAAGTAAAACTTCATTGAACGTCGTTCTGAAGGCGCGCCGTACGAGTTTAGTCTTCCTGGCTTCTGCTCCTTCATTCATTTGATGTAAAGACAGGCGATGTATTTGATCAGGCATACATAAGTAGTATATTATTATGAATAAGAAGATAACCGTTAGACGGATTCCTTCACATGTTGGACAACAAAAAAATACTGCCGGTGCCGAGGATTGCGGTGACGCCCACGATCAAGACCGTAGAAACAGTACCAAGGCTGATTCCACGAGGACCGTCCCAATTAGAAGGGAGGGACAAGGTAACGGAGGAAGCAGGGACTGTGAAGCCTGCAGATGAGCATGCGGCGGCGTATGCTGATCAAAGTGGTCAATAAAGCGTGGATATGGCAGTAGAAAGATGTTACCAGTAAGAGCAGCAGATGAGCCAGCGCGGGGGTCGGTGCTCGTTGCGTACTTGGCGATCAAGTCGTTGAACATGCATTGCTCACAGGATGTGATGGCCGTGATTGTGCTGGATGAACACAGACAGGAATCAACGGTAGTGCAATTCTGAGAATAGGGGAAGATTAGATGAAGAAGGGATGGGAACGAGAACGTACGGCGATTTGAGCGGTTGCACTGGAACACTGGTTCTGACACTGATAGCTGACGGTTAGGAAAGGGGAGACGAGGATAGAATAATTGGCTCACGTCGGTCAATAGGTATGCGTCAGTGACGTTGAGAAACTGGGTTGCATCGATAGTTCCGATAGAACCGCCAACGGCGATTGATAACGAAAGAGCTATAATATGACGCAATGATAAGGGATATCTGAATACAAGATGAAAAGACTGACCTTGACCAGCAAGCAAGATGAATGAAGCAAAAGCAAAGAAAGTACGCATGACTAGGCTATAAGCAAGAGATCCTTCCAGAGGAGAAGAGAGAATAGATTTGGTGAGAAAGTGTCTTGAGAGAATCTTATGAGGTATCCCAAGGCTGTGGCAGTGTGCGAGCGGGTGATATCCCGAGTGACCGAGTCCCGAGCGCCCGCCTCCACGAAGCACGTGATGTTATTGTTGACGCGAACGTCCAAACATCAACATAACTTACAATCTAACCGCCATGGCTCCAGTAGCATTCAGTGGTACAATACCTTCAAAGAGGAAGGCAGATCTTCAGACGATAGCACTCGCTCTACATATCAGTGACTCTGGAACTAGGGATGAACTTCAAGCTAGAATCAAGCGTCATCTCGAGCAACATCAATCCAAATACGAAGATGACCCTACGTTTTCTGGTCTGTATGGGAAGAAGAAGAAAAGCGTCCAACCTGCTCTGGGGTCAGTACAATATATAGAAATATAAGTCTCGTCCTTATCTTACTCTCATCAGGCGCTTCGTGCCCGGTTCACCAGAAGATTCAGAAGAAAGGAGCCCGCAGGTCACTCGCAGTGCTCGTCGTGTCGTTCCAGTTGGCTCACGTGAGACCATCCCAGTTGGCCCACGTGAGATCACCCCTGTCGATGATATGCGCAACGTGTCTATGATGCTCAAGCACCTTCCCATCTCTCCTGAAGTAGAGCCCTCCCCCTCCCCATCACCCGCTAAACCTTCCCCCCAGAAGGAGCAACACAAAACCAGATAATCCTCGACCTGTCGCGTCCATTCAAAAACGCGTCCCGTCTCTAAACCTATTGCTGATGTCGCTTCGGAGTCCCTCGCGAGGCTGCAAATCAGCGTGCAGAAAGCGTACTCGATCCACCTTGTGACTACGCGTGCCGTAAGTGTCGCCCTCCTGTAGAGAATCAGATCCACTAATGACCTCCTGTTTAGGTTCTCTCGGACTCTACAAATATTTGGTTCCTCACTGCTCTCCTCGAGCTACTCTACGTTCTATACATGGTTATCCCATGGCAGATCGCCGAGGTTTGTTTTCTTCACACTTATATTCAGTCCACGTGTTCAACCTCCGCTTTAGCTAGCCTCAGGCTCACGTAGTCAATTCTACCTAGCGATCCCTTATCCTCCAGCTCAGACCTTCTTACAACTATCTTTCTGGACCGTGCTATTTCACTGGTCGGTACCTACCATCCTCATCCCCCTCGTCTTCGGCCTCCTCGTCTCCTTCCATCCAGCCAATTCTACGTCTGTCCGAATTCCCCGAGTCCTTGCACTGGATCCCCTTTCAGCATCTATTGCTCGCCTTGCAGCCCATGTCGTCTACCCCTTCCAGACTCTCGATGCTTCTCTCCAAGGCGTAGACGTCATCGGTCAGAGATGGCGCCTCTTGACAGCATCTGTTGTGGTTGCTTTTGCATTCGCCGAGGCCATTTTCTCTGCGCCCAGCGCTTTTGCCGAGTCAAGAACCCGCTTGCGCGCAGGTACTCCTAGGCGTACCATCGCACCTGAAGACACCCTCGTCTCTGTCACCGCCGAGTCATGAGTTTTGCGCGTGCATCTACTTTCATACTATATGACGACTCGTTCATGACCTCGATTATTTTTGGCTTTGTTTGAGTTGCTGTTTTGTTACCGTTGTATTTATTCTTTACCTATTTGACCTGGAGTATTTTGTTTCTATCCCAGCATTGATGTTGGCGATTTTTTACGTCGTGTATGTACCATCCAATACATGGATATTACTATCATCCTGAGATATGCTTCCGCATCAACCCCCATCTAGGTGGTGTCGCAGTGGGTGTTACAGCCGATAATTTTAGTATTTTAGAATTTTCAAACTCAACCCGTCCTTTACCTTTTGCTCGTCAGTCCCGTCATCGTCCTCGTCCTCGTCGAACATGCCTACCTATAAATCAGCCGCGTTCAGAAACAAACAACCCTCTGACCCATCGGAATCAAAATTCCACCCTCAAGTGTCTGCACTCCAAGAACTATTTCCCGCTTGGTCAAACGAAGGTGTGTCCTCATTTTTGGATGCGACGTTCCATTAATACTCCATACTTCCAGACCTCCAGTCTTTACTCAATGAAGTCGGAGGTGACATTGAACTTGCTGTAACCCGAATCAGTGAAGGTGCGTTCTTTTTCTTTTTCTTTTTTTGCTTTTTCTTTTTTCGTTTGACATGGATCTGTTTTGTTAATTTCCGTAACGACCCATAGGGCACGCGGAACAATGGGGCTCAGTTATGCGCAAAAAGGACAAAAAGACTCCTGTAGCCCAGCACGTACCGTCAAAGGACCCGAGCATCTCACGTAGTGATTCGCGTGGCGGTCGAGGTGGGCGTGGGGGACGCGGTGGCCCCGCAAGAGGTGGTCGTGGTCGTGGTGGCGCGCGGGGCGGCCCTCCAGTCAACGGTCATGCGCATGCTCATCCTTCCCGTGGTAAACCTTCAGGTCTCGCCCCCGAAGACAAGCCGGCACAGGTTGAGGATCTGACTGAACATGCCGTCGATAAGCCAGAGTCGAATGAAGGTTGGAGTGTTGCGCAGGAAGTAAATGAATCGCCTGTAGCTTCGACTTGGCCTTCAGAGTCTACGCCTGCTGAACCGGTTGCTGTTCAATCGCAGCTATCGAATTCTACACCGTGGGGTGCTAATACTGGTTGGGGTGCTGCGTCCAAACCTCCTATATCATCTGCTAAACTCCCGGCGACTTCTAAACTTTCGTGGGCCCAGATTGCAAAGTGCGTAAAGCTACGAGCTCGATTTTATGTTGGTAGCTAATCATGCTGGCATCGCTTGCGCGCAGACCACAAGAGAAGGTCGTCGCAACGTCACCTCCCGCACCGGTAGCACCATCAGCTGTCCATCCTGCGCCTGAACCGATCTTTGAACACCCTCCACCACCCCCAGCTGTCAATGGCGATGTAGAACCAGCATCGGAGGGTTGGGAAGACCCAACAACCGTTCAGCCTCCTGAATGGGACGACGAGCCTCAACCCTCACTCCAACCCCAAACCCAACATCAACCTCCTGCAGACGTTTGGGCTTCATCTCAGCCTCTGCCATCATCGGAGCCAGAACCCGTACCGGAACCTCCCGTTGTACAAGAGGAGCCTGCTGCCCCACCACCAGAGCCTGTGGCTGTTGTCTCGGTCTCGGTTCTTCCGGCCCAAATTCAAAAGCAGGATGCGCCGACGAGGTCTAAATCGCCTGTGTCTCTTTCTTCGCGTCATGCGGTTCGGGGCAAGTACAAGGGTATCGATCAGGCTGTTGTGATGCCTCTGTCGACTGGTTTTATGTCTGGTCTTGAAAAGGTAGGGATGCAGTTTGGAAGTTTGAGTCTTGGTGGAGATGTCATCGAGCCTACGCCGTGAGTCTGAGGGTCTAGAATCAGTGAAGATAGTTGGCTGATGTGTTTCGGGCAGAGTCGAGCTTCCTGTAGCTGAAAAGCAGCCATCCCCACAGCAGGTCACGCAGCCTCTCCCACCTCCTGCGCCTCCCGCACCCATTCAGCAACAAGAACCTCAACAGAGCACTCCTGCGTCTGTTGCGTCTGTTGCTGCATCTATCGCAACCTCTCCCTCGCAACCTATCTTTTCTCCTCCGCCAGTGCAGCCTGTTCTACCACCTTCGCAGACGACACAATTCGTACCTCCCCAACCTCAAGCACCAATCCCGCAGGTACCTCAGCACGTTCTTGCACCTTCGATGTCCCTTCCTACCCTTCCGCCTCCGAGCACCAGCTTTACGCAACAGTCTCCATCGCAGCCGCAGCATCAGGCTCAGCACCAACACCAACATCAGGTTCAACATCAGCCGCAGCCGCAGCACCAGCCACAACACCAGCCACAACACCAAGTTCAACCGCAGCATCAACCGCAGCATCAACCTCAGCAATTGCCACAGCTCCAACCGTATGCTGCGCACTTACATCTCGACAGCCCACAGACACAGTCTCAGCAATACACCCCTGCGCAGCAGGTGCAGGCCCAGTCTGCCGCTTACTTCCGGCAAGATGCGCCGTACTTCAATGCGCCAACGCCCCCTCAGCAGCAGGATTATAGTACATCCATGAGTGGTGGTATGGGTCCCTTTGGACAGATCGGGACGCAGCATCAGCAACATCAGACACAAGGGAGTCACCTTAGCGGCTTTGGAGGCAGTGAATACTACGGTGATAATCAACGCGTTAGTCCGTTCCGACTTTTTGATGTAGTTATGTTCTGATCGAACGTGCAGCAGGGCTTTTACGATTCGTATGCGCAGTCTCCAGGGTTTGGCGGTAATCGCAATGTGCTGGGTCATGATGATGTCAAGGGCCTCCTACCTCCCAACACCAGCATCAGCATTCACAACCTCCGTCGTCGGTAATTCCTCCTTCTGCGTCTCAGTCGTCGCAGCCTGCCACCACAAACACACAGCAGCCATATGCACCGCCCATGCCCTACTATTATCCTTATCCCAAAGCCAGTACTATGGTACGCCATACAACCAGGTTACCCTACCCCCTTCGTCAAGTACCCTGCTCCTACACCGCCAGCGATGTTCCAGCACCAACACCAGCCCTCGAAGCAGAATGACGGATTGAATATGAGTGCAGGCGTGCAGCGGGGATTCGGCGGGTATGCCGATGACATCGGGTACCACCAGCCCCCGCAGCAGCAGACGCAAAACAACCACCATACGCCCAGTGAGAGGCAGCTGTATGGACACGGGCAGGGGTTTCTTGGGTCGTGGAGTAGCCGCGCAGAGCGGGTCACCTGAAGCTGCGTATCGCAAAGATTCAGGCCAAGGCGTTGGCGTGCAACAGCAACCTGCTGGTCGTGGCGTGCGAGGAACAGTACCCCGCAAGTCCAGGGTAATTCAGAGGGCAACTTCTACCCATACCAACCGAGCCGTCAATATTGGCAGTAGGTGGATGCGCGATAGGCGCATCTGCTGAGTTCTCGATTTTTGTGCTTATTGTGTTATACTGACGTGTTATAAGTCTCTGCTCGCGCTCATACTCATACTCTTTTCATACTCTTTTTTGTTGCTCTTGATATCACGTTTCTATAGTCTGCATTGTGTGCGTTGCATTGTAGTATGTTCTAGCACCACTTCGTCGTTGTGAATAAGACCAGGAGGGCTCATTGAGGAGCTCTTCGAGTGCTCTGCTTTGTCGTCTTGAGTGAATCGTGACGCGAGAGGGACAGCTGTACTTGTATACTTGGCGTAAGAGCTATAATACTTGTTTGAATGCTCTGGCCAAGCCATCAAGCTAAGATTCAACGCAAGTAACCTGAATGTACAACGAACGAACGCCGCCTCCGCCGTAGTCAAATGATTCAAACACCGTGCGCTGTGTATATGACGCACATATCATGAAACAGCATAGCTAGTCACGCAACCTCGAGGAAGGCTGAATTCTGAAGCCGTGAATTCAAAAGCATGAAGGCAAGAAAATGTCACATGATGCTTGTTGCCACGCCCACGAGCCGCTGGGGCGATGTTGCTGTGGCTGCTGTGCAACTTGATCTGATGCATCAACAACTACTTCATAGTACCGTCAAATATTATGATCATGCGTTTTGAGCTAAACTACTTCCCTTGGCACGCACCAGTAGTGTCACCGCGGTTGCCTCGGGTTTGACGACAGGTTCCCCGTCTCTGAATCTGACGCTCCTGGGCTCATGCCATACAATATCACTGACATCATTGCACGCCAGTGCCCAAAACTACGTTATCGATAACGTTAACGCTGCGCCCAGCTGTGACGGACTAGCCTCGGCCTCAACTATCACCGTCTGCCACCACCTCATGCAACCATTCTAGAGTCTTTACCAAGTTTAGACTCTTCGCTCTAGCATCCGAATTATAGCCTTCGAACGCTTCTTGAAACACTTATTTATGAGACGTATTCTCATGTGAGGAACGGATGCTCGTTACTAACCACTGACTGTGCATGCCATTAGTAGCAGGCTCGAGGCTGCAGTCATGTATGGCACACTGTTTCAAAATTCATTCTACATTGGGAACACCTTCAATTTCATTCTATACGGTAAGCACTGAAACAAGGCGATCACCGATATTCCTGACTTGATGTTTTACAGGTGTCGAGTTGATGCTGTATTTTAACACCATGGAAGCATACCTGGAAAAAAAATCAGAGCGCCTGAACAGGCCCTCTGACAAGCTCTATATGATTTTCAGTACTATGTTACTTTTTCAAATTACGGTCTTCGTTGCCACACAATCGATTCTGGCACAGGAGATGTGGATTATCAATCCAGGCTATCCTGGTGGGGCGGCTGCATACTATGCTACCCACGTTTCGGCGTGGTATCAGACAATGGGTGTGTCTGCGTCCGTTCTAATGCAATTGACGAGTGATGGCCTACTCGTGAGTGTACTCTGTTCTTTCGAGAACGAGTGGCCTGATTAGTAGATTAATCGATGCTATACGGTTTGGTGCGGAAGTTACCGCGCGATCATCGTTCCCTGTTGCCTCTGGACAGCGTCCCTCGGTAAGATAGCCACCTTCTTCCCTTGCGACTACTCAGTTCATCAACAGTGGTCGGGATCATCGAGCTCATCACCACTGGTTCCCCAAATGGCGATTTCTACGAGGGGCTGGCTGCACGCGTTGGGTTGGTGTATTTTTCCTTGACCATTGGCCTCAACGTCATTACTACATGTCTCATCTGCGGTCGCATAATGTTTTATGCAAGGCGCATGAGGCACCACCTCGGCCCTGAAGTTTCAAAGACTTACTTCACTGCGTTAACTATTATCGTCGAGTCTGCACTGCCATACACGTTATTTGGAATCGCATTTCTCGTGTCATTCGGTCTTGAAAGCGATACCTCGATTCTCTTTCTCTCGTTATATGGCATGTTTACTGTGAGTGGTTCATAGCTGTCATATCCGAGGCTTTGTTGCTCAATTATTTCTTAGTGTATTTCACCACAAATGCTAATTCTTCGCGTTGTGCGACGAAGAGCATGGAGTATCGGAACAGCACAGCTGAAGCCAGCGACGGCTCTGGTATTCGCCACTAGCTCGACTGCGGCGCCTCAGATCACTTCTGAGACTGAAATTGGTAGTGCAGTGATTTAGCGTCGAGCGTTAAAGGCCTGCAAGGAAGTTCACTGAGGAGTGGGGTCGCTCTCGGGATTACTCTACTGGTGATGGTTCGGTAGATGTCCAAATTCGTCACAAGTCTGTCGTTTAGTGGTCGTTGTAAGTAACCTCTGAGTGTCATTGCTGAGTGATGATGCCAAGAGGTTAGTAGAAGTCTGATAGGCAAGCGAGCTACAAAGTTTCACTCCACCGAATGTTTACTTAGCGGTTGAAAACAGTGTTCTGCCGGTCAGTGTACGTTCATCAAAGTTAACGTACGTTCAGCTGCGAACTTTCCCATGGATGCAAGTGAACTGAACCCGTGCAGTGCCAGATGTCCTGCTTGGATATTAGATAATCATGTCTGATTGGACGATGAAGCAGGAGTGAATGTTCAAAGTGCAGTACACGGTGCGTCAACGATCGCAGAATGGATAGTACTCGACTACTACTAAGGAGCAGGTTCTTTTAACATATTCCCTTCTACATATCATCTGGTAGCACTAATTTTCTGAATCTACTCGTCAAGAACATCATCAACTTGAGGAAAGTCTGGATCGTCGATTCCCTCTGCATCTAAGTCAAGAAGCTCGTACAACTCAAGCTCAGCGTCTAAACCTCGAATGGCGACTTTATAAAAAGATCCCAGCCATTCCTCCGCACGAGAATAGTCGAGTAAGTCACTGATAGCAATGCGGGAGAATGAACCACCAGCAGCACCGACAGGGACTGAGTGCATTGATTCTGTGGTGGAAATCTCCTCCTCCTCCTGAACAGCTCGGATAAGGTCTGCTGCAACATCGCTTATCCCTCGCCTCTCGAAAGCAAGGCTGCGTGGCTCCCGTTTGCTGCTTTCTCCTGATAGATCGTCACCAACTGCATGAACTACTTGAGTAGGCTCTGCTTTGTCAGTGTCCTCGGTGTCACAGTACCGGCGTTGAAGCCGCTTCTTGACCACGTCATTGCGTACATGCTCCTCATGAACATACATCTTGAGTTCTGCCAGAAGGGTGAGCGTCTCAGTTGAGAGCCGATTGCGCCATTTCGTGAGAATCGCGCCAAACATGCTAAATAGGCGTTCACAAGAGGCGGAATTCGGGCAAATCGAGAGAAGACGTTGAGCGATAGTATGAAGTGGTCGACGTGCTGAACCGGGATGTGACAGTCCTGTCCATATATCGATTGGATCGACTGAAACACCCTGAGGACTGTTAGCAATGTCTCCTGAACTTGAAAGAATCAGTTTGATGAAGCATACCTCCTTCTCTGCGCGATATAACAGTGAAAGCTTGTAGTTGTCCATGTATGCGAAGTCATGGGAGCTATTCAAATAGTCGTCCAAGTCCGTATAAAGATCGAGTGGTATATCGTTAGTGTTGTAAAAACGGTGCCAAAGACGTGCAAAAAGTGTCGCAAGCCCCGCACGCGTTGTGAGGGGTACTTTCCGGAATGGAGAAACCTTATAGAAAGGATTCACAATGATGGCAGCAATAAAGACTTCCTGGTCACACTGTCCCCAGCGGCGCTCGACGCTTGCAAGAACAGCTGTACGAGCTGCCAGATCAGTGTTGTCGTCGATCTTGGAGTAGCGAAAGTGCAGAAAACCAAATGATATTGCAACGTTTTCGGGTCTTGCCTGGGCTGCTTGATGAACGTTCGTCATGAGGGAAATTGGCTCCAGCAACGTTTTCCATCTACAGAGAGCATTAGTTCCAATTTTTACATTTATTTTTGCACCGTACCGTGCCAATGCATGCCAAAATGTCGCGTTTTTGATTGTTGCAATGGCTGTTTGAGTCTTTCTGCGTGAGCGTGCATCTCCACCTGATATCAAATGAACTTCGTGCTTTGTTACGAGCAATTCGAGTGCAGGACGAAGCTCAAGGAGGCGGCGATAGGCAAGATAATGAGACATCCAACGCGTCAGCACTGCCCTGAGAACTGCGAGTGTCTTTCCGATTGTCGCCATCTGTATTTCGCGGAGAATGGCAAGCACACGTGTCTTGCTGCGTAGCCACGTAATTAGTTCTTGCGCCATGTCTCCATAGATCCCATAGTCGTCTTTGACCTTGAAAAGGTCACCGACGATGAGATTCCACTGTTGTTGTGTCGTTCATAATCAGCGAGTGTGACGAATCACGAAAATCACCATACCTGATGAGCCAAGCAATTAGGAACAACAATGTGGGGTAGCTGCTCTTGAAGCAGACGCCGAGCTTTTCGTGATTCACCAGACGCATCCGTGGTGCAAGCGATAACACTTGCCCCCCACTCGGACTCGATTCTGCTGATTGCGTCTAACATTTGCTTGAGAAGTTCTTCGGCGGTGTGAGGGTCCATCGAAGCATCGTGAACTTTAATCGTGTGCAGCTAAATAGACAATTAGTAAAATGATTGACGGTCTCCGCAGTTAGATTTACCTTTCGGCGAGCAGTCATCATAAACCCCAGGAGGTGATGGTGATTTTCACCAGTCCAACCATCACATTGCAATGTTGCGTCAGCACCTCGACATTCTTCTTTAGCGGTACCTTTGAGTATATTAAGGGCATGGGGTAGGACACGCTGCGTTAAGACTTTTGCAGAGGGAATTTTCGCTCTTGGGAGAAAACGGTCGCATAATACTTTCCATTCGTGGTTCTCAACCCACCGCAGTGGCAAACCAGCACTTGCAGTGAGTCTTGCAAGCCCAATTTCCCAATCAGCTTGATCTGAAGTTGTCCAAGCTTGGTCGCCAAAGCCGTTAAGTTGGTTGCCCAGTGCTATGGGGGAGAGAGGCGGAAGTGAGCCAGAAGCAGAGTGGTATTGACCGGATTGGATTAGATGTTGGCGCTTTGGATGGGATGGTAATGAGACTTCCAAGAGGGCAGGACTTGGACTGATCGACAGAGAGTCACGGTAAAGGCTACTGGAAGAACTCGAGGCTGTGTCATCCTCGGGAATTAGCAATGCGGGAAAACTCGGATGTGCAGACTGCATAGTCGATGACGTATTGAGATCTGGTGTGCATGGTGGGCTGGCAGCGAGAATGATTGGAGGTATAGCACTGAGATATGCTGGAGTTACGTTTGGCTGATGGACCCGAGCACCTTTTCGTGGTGAATATGATTGGTGGTATTCAAGCCGTGCTTGCGAACGGATATCCTCAGAGTGCAATGTGCAATCACGCAAGTGACATAATAGTGTCGTCGGCCGACTGATTAACCAGGTGCGTTGGGGATCATTCTGGCCACTGGCCCAAACTAGTACTCCAAGTTAGTAAAAGAAAGCTATAAAACAGGCTTGCGTACGAGTGCCTGCTATTGCCACTTCATCCCTCGGTGCATCTCGCTGGCCTGCATGAACCTGCTGCTCGTCTATTGCCTGCTCATGCGCAATGCGTTGCTCATAGAGCCTTGCACACATCACCTTTGCCTTTCCGCTGACTGTCGAAGCTGGGTCTTTGACAGTATAACCTGGGTGCTCCACGAAGTGCTCCCACCACCATCCTCGGTTTGACTTTGATCTCTTGCCGATCTTCGCCATCGAGTTGGCGTGTCGAAAGTGGGGAGTCCATCTTCGAGTTATAAGCCTTGAAGCGTGCCCTTGAACCGAACACACGAAAACCATGCGTTTATGTGAGTAATGATATGTGAAGCGGCACAAGGATAACGTCTAATCAAAGATTCTAGCATTGACCAGATATAGTATAGTTCATTATAGTAGGACCAGGAAACTCCTCAAAGTCGTGTTCAGATGAACATCGATAAACTTCGCCAGCTTTCCCACGAAATCCGGTCAATGACCGTGACCTTGGTTCACTGACCGGCAGAACACTGGGCAGAACACTGCTCGCAGGTCATGCCCTATGCAATCAGTGCGAACGCGGACCTTGGACTTTGATGATCATGTACAATTGCCATATACATATGTGCCTCCTTGTGGTGCCATGCCTGGCGATCTTGATGACCGCGACATTAATCAGCCAAGCCAGTGGTTCCGCGGGGACAATTAGACAGGATCAGCGGTTCAACGATCTGATTAGTGGATATACATAGTAAATCTCACTGCAAGTGTTCGTTCTCCAGGGCCAAGGATGGACGAAACAGCTGGCTGAGCACCATGCGACCTGAGCCCGGCTGTGCATTCAGTGGAGTGTGGACCATATACGAAACCTGTGTGAAGCTCAGCGTGTTTTAAATTGCCCGGATCAGCTGCGTTGTTGTCGCTAATCAGATGATGATCATTGAAGGTTATTGATGTGAAATTGAGTGTTGTAATACTTACTTCATGTTCAGTGTACGATGTGCGACACGATAAAATGACCACGTTATCATTGAAGACGGTAGCGGTGATCAGGCGGTATGTAAGTCCGTGAATTAATTAATTATGGACCGTAGAGACGGCCGGCCGTCGGGTTCTCGGCCCAAGCGGGGTCAGGAGGTACTATTCCGAGTAACCAAGTAGTAAGTAACCTTGGCAAGAGCGCAACCTGAGAGCGCTCATTTTGTCGTTCTGAGTTCGTGCTTCTGTTGCCGTGTTTTTTTACTGATTTTCTGCTAGCAGGCGAACCTGTGACGGTTCAAGCGAAAACAACTGCTAGTGATACTTTGACACCGTGGAACGTTGGCAGTGGTCGTGACATCTGGGGACATGACGTCGAGACTACGCCCACCAAAATTAACGATCCAGTCCAAATCACACTCGTTCGAATCCGAGTCGAATGTATATCTCGATACGTCTTCTGAGTCAATCTCAGAATCTCCGCTTGCATCCGACGATGAGCTCTTGCAGCTATCTTCCTCCTCCTCGAGCCCCATAGCCTTGAACATTCCTGACGCCGAAGAATTGTCGCGGGACTTGGCAGCACTTGCTCAACTACGCCAATCAGTACAGAAAAACCTTCGTCTTCGACCTATTCGCTCGTTTAGCAGACTGCCAAAGACTGCTGTTCCAAATATCACCAGTACTATCCCATGGCGTCAAGATAAACACAACCGCCACCCGCGGCGTGATTCAGATTCTTCCTCTCCTAAAAGTGCAGGCAGCACATACCTTACTCCCGTTGAATTTCCCACTCCTCCTGCCTCGTCTCCCCCCGAACCTCCAATCCGTATCAGGAAGCCTCCACATCGCTCCGTATCTATGCCCTCTCCCCGCATGCCCACTTCTGCTATCGATCCCGCTGAACTACTTATCCGTCTCGCCTCTCCCATTCGCCCGCTTCTCATTGATACCCGCCCTCTCGCCGCCTACGCCGCGACTCACCTTTCAGGAAGTATTAATATCGCCATGCCGTCTCTCATCCTCAAGCGCTCAAAACGTACATTACCTACTTTCGCATCCTTTCGCCAGTTCATCACCAGTGACGAGGGAAAGGACGTTTTCGATGCCTGGGACGTTGGCGGGGATATCGTGATTCTTCATGGGGAAGAGACTGATGAACGGGAGAGGGATAATATGGGAGTCATTGCATGGGCTTTATTGTCAGTCCTTGCAGGGTTGCTGAGCCCGGACAGGGTGTGGTATCTTCGCGGAGGAATTGTAGGTGCTCAACTTCATGCGCGACTCCGAAAGTACATCATCCATGCGCCCCAGTCTCCCTCTTCTCCTTCCCAAGCACCTTTGCAACTGCCAAAACCACCCAAGAGTGCAAAGGGAAAGGCATTCCTCCAACTTGACACTCACAGTGCTGGGCCTAGTAGCAGCGTGCAAATCGAGCAGGAGGATCAAGGCCATGGGGGCAAAGTAGAAAAACCAGGACACTCCCCATTACCTGTCATGCCTGGTCTGTCGCTCACCCTTGACAGCCCTATGGATTCTGACCCTCCACCCTCCCGACTTGCCTTTCGCCGTCCGCCTCCTCCACGGAGGTCAAATACTTCGAATCTCAGCGTTGACAGTGTCGAGGTAAACGGAACCTGCGATGCAGCAAATAGTAGCACGGAGGGCGGGCAGACTCTAGCGAAACCCCTCAAACATGTTGTGACAACTCTCCCGCGGCTTCATATTCACACAGCTCCTACGCGCAGCTCAACTCTCCCCATCACACCTTCGCAACAGGTCGTGTTTCTCCACCCACCGCCTGCATCCCCATCACATCTCACGCTTCTCCATTCGAATCACACACCTCCGGCGAGCGCATTTAACTCGAGTTTCAATTTCAATCTCACCAATGGTAGCCACACCAGGAATGCCAGCCCCTCTCCACCGATGCCCTTGACTCCATCCACTGCACGCCCGACGCCAACAACATCCACGCCCGGTACGACGTCCTCCGACGCCGAGAATGAGCGCGAGGAGTTCATTATCTCGACGATCCTCCCTAACTTCCTCTTCCTCGGCCCTGAACTCATTTTACCTTCACATGTCTCGGAATTAGAATCCCTCGGCGTGAAGCGAATCATTAACATCGCGGCTGAGTGTATAGATGATCGCGGTCTAATGCTTCGGGAACGGTTCGAGCGGTATGTGCATATTCCAATGAGGGATTCTGTCGAGGAGGAAGGAGTACGTAAAGGGTTGAGTGAGGCCTGCGATGTCCTTGGTAAGTACTTCGTATATTGATATTTTCCGAATCAGTTTTCATGCCCTACAATTCAACGTTTCCGTTGGTGGAAAATTTTGATTGATTTTGTCGTGTTCCATGATATTTTTCCTCAATATACATGGACTGATTCCCAACGCAGATGAAGCCGCTCTCTACAACGCACCCACGTATGTGCACTGTAGAGCCGGAAAATCGCGCAGCGTCACAGCAGTGATGGCGTACCTCATCCACAGCCACCACTGGCCGCTGGCACGCGCATACCAGTTTGTTCTAGAGCGCCGCAAGGGCATCAGCCCGAACATCGGGTTTGTGAGCGAACTCATGGCATTTGAGGAAGCAGAGCTCGGGCGTATCGCAAAACCTAAGCCATCTGCTGCGGTGGGTGAAAGCAGCGTTGGTGATGTCGGCGTGGGCACGGGCAGGCGGCCAGCGCATGTGAGAGAGAGCTTGCCCCCGATGCCTTCATGGGATCGCGAGGAAGAAGAGGCAGGGGAGGAAATGGGCCAGGACATGGAGATAAAGGACCGGGAAGGGCGGTATCGACATGTCAGGCGGGCTCCAGTGGATGAGAATACTTTGCAGCCGATGAGGCGAGTGAGCAAGGCAGGTCTCGAGAGTGCCGGATCGATTCCAATATTAGATGGGGACGACGGGGATGGGACATGATGACATATAGGAGCTATGTTATACTCTGCTGTCTTGGTGCACTGTCGATGGGTTGTTTTCTGATCGGGATACATTACATCAAGCCCGTCAATTACGATGAGTTGATTCCATCGTGCTAACCTGAACAGTCGACTTTGGAATTACACCGTCCCTAGGGCGTCCTTGTCTCCTGATTGCTCGGTCACTACCATACACACAAATAATTTGAATCAATCTTATACATCTTGGTCCAATATCGCGAAGCTTGACGAAAGGTAATACCATTTGGTAGGCTCACGGGGTACAGCGTCATCGAATCAACAGCTCATGTTCATACAAAGAACCAGTCATCAGACCCAGACCCATTCATCATCCAGTCGCCGCTGCACGTCAGTAATCTTTGCCCTCAGGGTCCTGAACCTTATCAGGTTTGATGGAATACTGCTCGATCAACTGGACAATCCTATTTAACGCGTGATCTCCCTCAGGACGAGCACGAGCTAGTAGCGAAGGCACACTGGTTTGAATCGCCGCGTGTACATGGTTTTTGACCGCCGTCTCGTAGGCCATCATGGCAAGCTTGATGACAGGACAAGAGATGGGCCCTTTTGGCGCAAGGAGGAACATAATCTGCATCATGCATGTCAGGTCCACGATGTATGTCATGATCCGCGACAAAGTGAGGCTCCTAGGTTAAAGTCTATCCTGAGCGCGTTCGAGATGGTCAAGGTGTACGTTCACTCACGCTGGCTGGTGGATCTCATGAACCCATGCAGGCGTGACGACGCCCGTAGCGGCGGGCATAACGTTAGGTATGAACGCATGTGGCGTAAGGATATTCACTATCGCTGATACCACGGCTAGGCCAAAATCAAAATCACTGCAGACGCTCTATGAGCTGAAACACGTCCAGTGAATGGTGATGACTCACGATGCCTTTGTCGTAGTATCTGGAAGGCTGTTATTTTCCAGACCTCGTAGCAGGAGTTGTTTGAACTCGAGACCGAGCAGGTCCTTGGCAATACAAGTCAGAAGGGCATGATGAGAACTCGTACATAGTTGACGTCTTACCCGGAGGGGGTCATCGAAATTCCAAACGGCGATGATATCGGCATGGATCGCAAACAGACATTCCCACATGGTGTAACCTGTGAAGTGTACACCTGCAGCAAGACCTCTCCAATGCCCTAAGAATGCCGCGAGTCAGAAAATTGTCTAAGAGCATGTTGCAGTGACGAAACCAACGTTTCTTGCCAATGCTATCCGGAACACAATAATAAATGAGAGTTACGAACAGAAGGATAATGGTCGTGCATACATGATCGATGCCTTGATCTTACGACCGATGTCCACTTGCTGGGCCATCATTGCAACTAGTACTGCTTTCGTCGCGACGTATCTGTCGACATTGGTAATTGTGACATCGACCAATTGCTGCACTGTGTCCTCCATCGCATCCTCCGCTGACGAGGTGTTTCAATGCAATTCTAGAGAGACAGCTGGTCATTACACACCGGAAACAGCGACATGCGGTATGTCACTACCGACTGCACTGGCTTCAAGTGATTTGAAACACAACTGGCGGAGAGTGTTCTTTGTCAGCTCTTCTGGCTCTGCATCACCCGAGACTTGGACGGCTTCTGTGGCATTGCGTTCCAGTGGTCCGTCATACAGGTCGAGTTGGGTGAACACGACTATGATCGGAACTGCCGTTGAAGATGAATCACGAGAGCACAAAATGTTAAACTTATGCGCACCATCACCGAGTATCTGCTTTCTTGATCTCAGAAAGTCCTGTACGCTACTCTCAAGCAAGCATTCCTTGGTACGAGGTATCGGGACGCAAAGCCTTGGACAGATCATTGTTCAGTGAGCAGCCCCGAGAACATAGCCAACTTAAAAGCGTACCAGATAGCATGTAATTTATCCTCCAAGTGAAGCATCTCACCTCGGCGAACGATGAAGTCTTTCACGATTGAAACACTGTTATTGTTGTCGCCTTCAAAGCCACCGCCGTCGTGAAGGACAAATTTCGAGTTTTCTGTGGTGAAGAACTGCTTATCGATATCCAATTCACCTCGCATGTGTTTGGAAATATGCTGTAAAGACAGGCGAGTTTCAGCATGTGTCGGTGCTGCATTGGTTCCTTAACCCAACTCCTTCATTGATTTTGAATGCATGTTGGATCAGTGATGATTTTTCAATGCCACTCTATAAAGCGGTCCTGTGATAATCCGTGCATGAAGGCAATGAAATGACAGACCTTCCCTAACACCAACAGTCGGAACCTGGGACAAGCCCGCACGATAGCGTCGGTAGTTGGCCGCAACTGCCTAATGAACTCGCAGGAACGTGGATACAAACCGAAAATTTCAGACTATATCGATGGTAAGAAAGCTAGAAGGACACTGACCATATTTCGATGATGACGGTAATCTTCCCTTGAGTTTCATAAAATTCTAACAATTACGTCATTCAATTTAATAGGATACGAGTGGAAAAATAGGTTGATGCTGGCTCGCCTCGTTTGTCATCTCTGTTAACCGATCTGTGCAGGAGATTTTCTCTAGTGAATAAAACGTCTACCAGCTTCTTCTGCGTGACCAAGCCCATGATATTATGCCGACAGTGTATAGATAAAGAAAATCGGTCAACAAACACCTCTCTAATCATGAGTTATAAAGGAGATTATATAAAAACAAGCCAGGCGACGCTCACACGACAGGGTCAAATGTTGCACTGAGAGTCATGCCCGCGACTGCGCCACCATGAAGGCCTCGCGTGTGATTACCGATTTTTAACTCGGCGAATTCGACCCTTCTTTTCGAGTCATGGATAGTTATACCAATGTCTAGATGGAGCAATTAAGATGTTAGTGAGATAACTTGGTTAGGAATTGTACGAGTCCTTACTGGATATGCAAAGGGGAGGTTTTGGCCGGTGATGAGACATATTGAAAGGATAGGGGTACTCTGAGCAAACAAGTAGGATAACGGAGTTACCCTTGTTTACCTTGCCAAGCTAGCAAGTTTCTGAGCCTGCCTCTTGGATGGCCGGCCAAACAGGACACAAAAATTGCCTGAGGCTCGAGCTTTATCGGCGTCTGCATTGTGCAACGGCTGGCGCGGTGCCCGCCCCATATTGAACTCATTGCTCAGACGAATTTTCAAGACCCTGTGCCATTTCCCGGTCACCAGCTAACGGCTCTACCGAGAATGCGAACGACTGGCCATCATAGAATGCAAGAGTCGGTGCAGAGACAGGGGTGTGTGAGGATGAAAACCTCAACGTCGGTAGTGAAGCGGCTGCATGCTGTCATTTAATATTAATATTGCCCACTGACCTACTGAATACCTTACCTCGGTTCACCCACTCCCGCGCGCGCACTCCCTTGTTCCAATTAGTGTTCGGTAAGCCTTCCCGACACCCTGCGTCTAGGTCATCGTCCACTTCTGCCACCACGGACCCCGCTGAGCCGGTCATCTCTGCCACTCGCTCACTCATCGATACCCGTCCTCTCGCAGCTTAAGCCTCAACTCACCTTTAAATAAATTTAGGATGCTTAAATATGACCACATATGCCCCTCATACCACAATAGCTCTCCCGCGCTTCAGATCCACACAGCTCCTATGCACTGCTCAACGCTCCCCACCAGGCCGTGTTCCTCTGCCCACCACCCAGTGCATTACAATCACCACCCCCTGCGAGCGCATTTGAAGGAGTTTTACATCACCGATAGCTATTAGCAGCTGCATTAGGAATGCCAGCCCATCTCCACCGATGCCCCTGACACCATCCATTGCATGGCCGACGTCCACAATATCCACGCCGAGCACCACGGCCCCTGACACGGACAATGAGCGCGAAAAGTTACATCTACGATCCATCCTAACTGAACCAATTTTACACGTCCTAACTCCAGTATTGCGAAGTCTGACAAGAGTTGATTAGATGTGGTAGTGCTCGCATTAGGTACAGTCACTGTCATCGAACCAACCGATCAAGCATGGGTTGTGTAAATGGTATCATAAATTCCCGTACTGGATTTCCCCATCGATGACAGTCGCTGTCACTTTGGCACCTAAAATCTCCCCCATGGGTACCGTCATAATATCACGGTCCAGTACAACGAAATCAGCTTTCTTCCCGATTGATAGTGAACCAAGGATATCCTCAGAGAAAGAGGCATAGGCAGCGTCGAGCGTCATGCCTTTGAGTGCTTCAGTGCGCGTGAGGCGTTCGGATGGGTACCTAGAAAGAGGGTAATGGTGCCAAGTCCATTTGAAAGCATAACAGAAACTTACCATCCTCCAGGACCCTGAGGCGAGTCACCTTTTACGGAGAGACGTGAAACGGCGGCGTAGAAACCAAGAAGAGGGTTGATGCCTTCGACAGGAAAATCAGAGCCAAGAGGCATTACTCTGTTTGGAGACGCACTGTGGTGCATCAGCCACGGCACAGTACGAGCCAAGAAGCGAATGTAACTTACTCGAGTTGAGTTCGATATGCATATGCGCCTTGGATTCTCTTCGGACCCTGAAGAAACTCAATTTGTTTGCTCTCAAATATAGGATAAAAAAGGACATACCAACCGATCCTCAGCATACCACATGTCGCTCGTCCTGCAAAGCGAGTTATGTCAGCTAGACAGGTGACAAGGTGTATCGATGGACTTACGCATGGGTCGGTTGAACACTAGGTATCACTGTGGAAATCGATATCGACAATGGAAACGTGAAATAAGAAATTTAAGACTTCTTACCACCTAACTTTCCAGTCCGCTTGATATCATCACGTGTCAAGATCTGCGCATGCTCAATACGAGGTCGCAAGGCGTCTATGGAAATCGAAGTGTTGGCGAGCATATCCTCATAAATATCAAGTACGACGTGATTTGCCCGGTCCCCAATGCAGTGGATGTTCTATATGCAGGAGACAAACGTTGAGTTGGTGCAGGTAACGGAGAAGAATAACATAATTCAGGAAAAACCAGACTTACAACTTGCCAACCATCTGTTGAAAATTCCCTTACCAGCTTCGCAAGCGCTTCTGGCTGCATCAGCATGAGACCGCTTGTTGACGGATTATCACTGTACTAATTCATTTATATCAACACGACCATGCTTGGACAGTGACGTGAGTGGATACTCACAGGCTTAAGGAGCGCAGCGCCGAACGAACCAAGGGCACCTATTGAAGATGAATATAAGGAAAACGGGAAGAACATTGATTCGAATGAAACGAACCATCCGCGAAAAGTTTGACGCTGCGCACTGTCAATCGTCCACCCACTCCATGCTGGATCAGTCTTGGGATCTGGTTTCCCCAGTAGTCATCAGAGTTAACACTGCCCATGAGATAAAATCGGAGCTGGTACACGCATCAACAGACTGCTACGCTCGAAGGGACAAAGAACTGACAGGCAGCTTCTGAGTCTCTGAAAGTCTGGAAGACAATTAGTTCAAGATTCGGAGGGAAAGTATGCGTCACGCACTTCTGATAGAATTGTATTTCTTCTGGGACTGACATTGCGTCGTGCACGCTAGTCAATCCCACTGCGAGCGCGTCAGTAGTAGCGCGCGTAAAGTACTCCATCGCGCGGGCCTCGCTGAAGGGTTGTGAAGGAATGAGAGACATAGCGTTGTCAATGAATAGTCCTGTGAATATACTTCAGACGAGGAGGTACTATCTCAAGAACGGAAGTTCTGAAGAAGAGAAACACACCGGTGGGTTTCCCGTGCTCGTCACGAATAATCAGCCCGCCATCGACCTCCTCCGGAAGGGGTGCCATAAGTTGCAGCACGCGATTGGACACCCAGGCAGCGTGAATATCAATGCGAGCGAGGGATATCCGCCGGCCGCGAAGGAGTGGTTCCCTGTCAAAGTCGTCCTTGAGTGTTGTGAGGAGTTGTGAAGAGGAAGCAGATAAAGAGACATACAGCATGAGGATATTGCGCTCCAGGCCATTTATTCTGGTCCCATCCCATGCCTTCTATCCATCGAGTTGGATCGCGTAGAATGTCAGGATGTGATAGAACATATGCTTTCAAGCGGCTCAAGACCTCTTTCATGCCTTCAGTATCATGATGGTAGACTACGAAACGACTTGAAGCAAACCATCTACAGAGGCACAGTCCTCCAAGTTGAGATTCATCTTGAAACCATACTGCAACATATGAGCATGTGCGTCTTCAAGGGTCAAGAATGAGGGCTCGAATTTCAAATTAAATTTAGCGACCTCGTACCAGTCAACCCGGGAACTACGATGCTATCAGGTTGGATGGTTATGACTCTCAAAGATACCTTGAGAAAATTGAATGGCCAAGGTAACTGGGTGGCGCCTGGGTTCTCTGACAACAATCGTTCCCTCCAACGTATGGTTATGTCCTCTGTCAAAGGAGCAGTACATGAGTTGGATGCATCAACAAGGCAATGCTGCGCGCACCTAGATCACCTGTGTCTACGATGAGGGTATCGTGCACGATGATGCACTGAACATTCGGAAAATCCGAGTCGACCGTGTAGATTTTACTGTTCACAGAACAGACTGCATAGTCTAAGGAATGGGTTTCAGGTCTAAGCCATGTCGTTCCTAGTACAACCAAGAGAGCGAGGGGCCATGATCTAGCCCACCAGCTTCGATGCTGAGGTGAATTGATACTAGTACTCTGCCCACTTGCTGGTTTGACTGGGAGTAACGAGTCCATATTGTGTGAGACAACACGTGAAGCGAGTTGGGATACAAGCAGAAGTAGTATGACACATAGGTGCAACGATGTACGTTATGTATGGTGTATAAAGGCTGAACTCGAGCAAGCTCGCAACTCAGACTAATCTAATTGGCTTCAACTTAGGGCTTGTCTGCGCACTTACGCACCGGCTCACGCTTCGGCTGCTCATCTCGTCGAAGTCTGATCCCTCCGCTTTGAGTTCAGCATGGCCCATCTTTTCCAACTTCTTATCGAAATCGCGCTTCCGATATCCTGACACAATGCGTTCGAGGAGCTCCGAAGTAGACACACCTGGTGTACGCCGTGTAGGGATGAATTTACCTGACCGTGTCAACTTCAAAGGAGTAGAGAGAAGGAAAGGAACACACCTTGGGCCTTTACGAATGCGTACACGTCATCATGACCCTCCGACACATAAGGGAGTTCGTCGTGCGCAACGTAGTCGATATTCCACTTTTCGAGGAAAGCTTGGTCGAGAACCCATGGGCAGTCAGGAATGATCTCGTCAACCCAGCGGCAGTGTCTCACAGCTTCACATCTATATCAGCGGTAAGGAACTATTGGCTTGTAGAGAACTTGAGCGTCATACCGCTCAGCATGTGTCATCACACAACGTGCTTTATTGATGATGACGTCCTCGTCAGAATTAACACCAACAAGTAAATGCACAGATGGAAAAGACAGCTTGGCTTGCCGTAATTGCAGAGCATGACTGGCTCGGACATCAGTATGATTACGCAGAGAGGGGGGATGGGATGTACCCAAAGTGAAATAGATCATATACTCCTATTATGAGTTAGCAGAAAGCATATCTAAGTTGAAGGCATGCGTACCATCCGCAAAAATCCTAACAGGTCGATTTAGTGGTGGCTGGTTGATTTTGTAGGACCGAGATGGCTGGCCCTCAATCGCCTTGCGCACAAAAGCCTGAATATCATCGGGAGTGAGGGCAGCGGGATTGAAAGTAGACATTGCTTCAGCGGTAGGCATTGGCTCATCGGGTGCAAGCGCAGCGGGTTTCGAATTTGAAGTAGACGGTACTACATCATCGATTTGAGAGGTTAATGTTGATGCGGATGAAGAATGGTGAAGGGTAGGATGCAGTGATGTCTTGTTGAAAGGATGCGAACCGGCGCCTGCTGTGACACTGCTCTCCACATCACCATCGTAGGTTTGGGAGTCGGTACCATCATCCGAGAGCATGCTGGAGGCCAGCTGATGACGTGCACGAGATGCTGCCTTTGGTTGAAACGGGGGCTTAGTGGAACGAGAGACGGTAGGGATAGACATGGCAGATCCTCCGTCATCAGTGAGAGGGTCATTGTCTTCTTCTGACCTGAGAACGCATGAGGGAAAACGAGGTGAACTGTGTGGGTAAGGGAAAGGAAAAGAAGTAGTACTTGCGCGTCATATGTGGGAGAGTCCATCGTGTGATGCTTTGCAAATGAACGCTTTGAATGGAGAGTCTTCTTGTGGTGGTGAAACGATTCAGCAGATGAATCCATATCGACCGTCGGTGGTGGTCAAAGTGGTAGTTAGATGTAAGCTGGCGATTCGATGCTCAAGTCTTCTACTCTTGGTATGCAAAAAATTGGTGGCATGATCAAGGATAAGGTGCTATTGGATAAGATCAACGCACGTGCACGTGATAAGTTAGAGGAACGTTTGGCGTAGATACATCTCGAAACGGCGACATAATATGTATGTATCCTCAGAGTACTAAGTGCTGGAGTCGAGCTGCGAATCTGACGATAATCCTAACGAGTTATTCGACTTTGAGCTTCTTGCCCTCTGTCTCATCCTCCTTTCCGGCTGCTTCGAGTTGCATTAAGGATGGGACTGGAGACATGGCGCGCTTGCGCTTGATGCTCTCCTTATCTCCCTCCTGTTTGGTGCGCTGCTTTGCAAACATAGCCTCAATACCGTCTTTGCGTGCTGCAACGGGTTGAACAAATGCAGGAGACTCGGCACCAACTTTTCCGACTTCCTTTGGAACTCGATAGCTGCATATAACCCGAGCGTCGGTTGTCTGAGAAAAGACCAAGGAAGAAGAGAGCGCACCACATAAGACCCTCGGCTGGCTGTAACAGTTTTCCAAGTTCGGCAGACCAAGTATGCGAACTAGTATCGAGCCACTCAGTGATGTCGGTGTGAGATGTAAGAATAACGGGTTGGCGATCATGCAGCCAGCTAAGTGATTTGCTGGCGCTCGCCGTGATTATAGCAAAAACACACGTTGGAATGGTTTCGTCTTCGAATCGTCAGCATCACCGACAAAACGGACAATAATCACTTATCAGCGACCACGCAGTGCGCACCTGAGACGTGGTAGAGTCCAGCCATAAGCATCAACTTCCCATCGGCATGCTTCGTGAAGTGAGGAAGTTTGTCCTTGCCCTTTGTCTGCCACTCGTAATACCTGATCGACTATTAGTTAAGAACTAGCTCGAAGTGCAAACTCAAACAATACGTACCCCTGGCTAACAACGACACAGCGATTACGAACTCGATATTTGTTCCACATTCCCACACCTTCCATGATGTTTTCCGAGCGTGCATTGATGGCTTGTTGACTTTTTGCATGAACTTTGCCATGAGGGATGCCCCATTGCATGGTCTGCATCTGAAGATCGGGTGAAGAAGTGTTGCGCCTGCGAATGACGGGGGCCTGCGAGTTTGGCGCAATGTTGTAGCGGGGCTGGATTTCAGCCAGTATGTCATGGTTTGCTTTCGTGGGTTTTGAGAACAGAACCCACCACAAAGTTGTCTTCGTTCACCCATTCACTGACTTCAAGATTGGGGTATCCAGGTAAAGCACGTATTTCAGCACACTAGTTACGTCAAAAACACTGAAGCAAAGTGCGATAAAAACTGACCTGCAGACCTAGGGCATATCGTCCACACATAGTTGGCAGAAGGAAACTTGTGCAAATACAACATAGGGGCGCTCGATGTATCCCCGACTCCCACGTTAGTGGAGTCCGAGGAGGGCTTTGTCGAATGCAAAAGGATCACACCTGAGACGCAGCCAAATATGGCTCCACAACATGTCCTACTCAAATTTGGGAACAAATTATTGATATTTACAAGGCTGTGTTTGCACTAAAGATCTAAGACCAGAGTCAGGAAATGTTCACCATTAGTTGTGATCCCATATTCATGATCAAATGGTGGATATGGGATGGGTGAAAAATGTTAAATATGTGGGCCTGGACTGATATATTATTAGATTCTTAGCCAGATAAAGGACATGTTACACCTGTGATTCACGCGCAGATACAATAGTAAATTTTAGATGTGTTGAATGATCAAATATGCACTATATTTTAACTCTGTTCCACAAGAAGCATTAAGAAATATGCTTAACATGTGCATAAATATGTCGAGGAGCCTTATTTTGGCCACAATTTTGGAAATGTGCTTAGACCATATGAGTGCCCCACTAGGGGGCACACTCAGTACCGTATTTGCAGGTCACTTGAGGCACTTCAGCAGAGCACTCACGACCAAGGCAGCTATATCAACAGACATTTGATTACTTTATCTGTCAGCTAGTTCAGGCAAGTACTACTATTTTTAAGATAGACCCGCAAGAAATCCGACATGACCCAATCATCTTTATAGGCTTTGAGAACAGGATAGCGGCTCTTTGCCTGGTGAAGTAAGCATCAACTCGAGACAAGGAGTAATTAGTATTCACCTCCAAAAAAACTAATTGCAAATCAGGAACCAACTGCCTTTTCCAGGACCTTGTCAGATTGAGGTGCAAGCCAAATGGATTACAAAGCTCTACAAAGTAAGTGTTAGTAGGCACCCCACAGGAAACCCAGTAGAGCAGACACCTATGTGGACTTCTTTGTACTCTGATGGTACCACCCTAATTTCTCTTGCAAGTTGTAGCCTCCTCGGTTAAGATGGCTGACTTCACCTCGAGGTTTTGTAATCTTAGGAGGAGCAGACAATGTCAAAGGAGCCGGTAAGCCTGGTATTGTAGGGGGAATTGAATTGACTTCTCACAGAAAGACTTTGTGTTGCATTAACACAGGAGGATCCAGTGCGCATTCTGGAAGAAATTCACAATGCATGGTAAGAGGCACAAAATGGTGATTATATTGCCAGTGTGAGCGAACTCTGGGCATGGGCGAGGCTGCAGGTTAGGTTAGATGAGTGCAGGAAGGGTGACACAACAAGCAAAACATTTGGGAGCATATTTAATCATGTCATTACTGCTCGATGACATCAGACAATGGAAATGGCAACAACAGAAGAACAAGGCCAAGAATACAACACATACACAACAAAACTCAATACTGTAAAAATTAAATACAAGGAGTGCAATAATGTGACAAACCATGAAGAAAAGACAACAAATACAAGGAATGTGACAGTGCGACAAAACTGTAAAGCAAAAAGAACAACTAACTAAAAGAATCCAATTCCAGCATTCACTACAAAAGGGTGTTCTACATATTGGCCTTTCTCTCTCTCTCTCTGTATCTGTTAAGGCCGTGCTCAAGGGAGGACTAGATCCGAGGGGCTTGGCTTCAGCTTGTGCGCTGTGCCCCTTACCCGAGTACGTGCCCCTAATTTCAGGGGGTCCGGTAGTATGTAACCGGTACCGTAGATACTAATCAAAGAGTTAGACTGCCTAAGGCTGGGGCCGGTAGCAGAAAGGAACAGAGGTAGACTACCCGAAGGTAGAGCCGGTAACTGAAGTAGACTTAGGGGTCTACCCTAGTCTAGTGTCGGAGATTGACAAGAGTCGGAGAACTCAAGTCTGGAGGGGCAGGAATGAGCAGGACTATGTTTAATATTCGAACTGAGGTATCTACAACAAGTACAAGAGTTTATATACTATAGGTATAGCTAATGATCAGTAATCCGGAGTACAGAGGCAGTGAGGAAAGCATATGGCGAGTCTATTAGTAAGTCTGAGCAGATCAAGTAAAGTAAGATGGATCATAGGGAAATGGATTCGGAAATGAAACAGGTACTGGAGATCAATAAGCAGGCGGATATCAACAGAAGCTGGAGGGCCGGAAGTAAGGGGGATTCTAAATCGGGGTTAGGTCCGGTGGAGCGGACCTGTCCGGAGTTCAGGTCTGGCAGTCCGGAAGAAGCGCGCTATTGGAAAGAGTTTGTGGATGTCGGAGATATGGGATATGACAACCATACACTCACCTATTTTGTAGTTTGTGTTTGTTTTTTGCAATGCACCGATGATCCTCTCAAACAGAAACATCCACCAACTGTGCATAGGACCATATCTCAAGAGGAACTCAGGAATGTGGAGAGCTGCATGATGATTAGGGCACCATGAATGGTGTGGAAATATTGCTTGAATACACTTGAGGTATGCCTTCATATACGTGGTGTATTGCTGAGCGTAATGGGGTGACATTACATGTGAAATTCCTTAATGGATCGTGGTTGCAAGCAGCATCATGCTGCAAACCAACTTCTGCCTTTGAGATCTGTGCTTGTTTGCACCATCAGCTGCACTTCTGGGTCCCCACAAATGCATAAGGGCCACTGGTAAGTCAAATTCGATCGACGACTTCCACTGTTCTGCCTTGAGCTTGCCATGTTCTGCATCCCCTAAGTTTTTCGGTGGGCCACAGTCCCATGATGGTCTTCGAACCCTTCCTAACCTTTCCTGAATATTGTTTATCTCCCTATCTCCCAAGACTTTGGCTGGTCTGCTCAGTTCAGCCATATGCAATTTCACTTGTGAGGCATACTCCTCTATCAATTCATCGGCAATGAATGCCTGATCACAAGGACCCAGCTCATTCTCCCCAACATCGACGTCCATAGGGACACATACTGGGAGTGCAGACTTTGGACTTGTAAGATGACACATTGTTTCCCCTCAAATTGTCAACTCACTAGCAGTGCCTCAATCATATCTTTTTTCCTAGGATGTGTTCTATTGGACAACTCCACTCCATATTCTTGGACCAGCACTTCCAGGACTACAACATGCAGGTGGGTCATCATGGACATGGTAGGGTTTGACATTAAAGTTCATCTGCCCTTCTCTAATTCCTTTGAATCAACAGGTCTATGGTTGCCCTTCCTGAGCTCCTTGTTCGCTTGTTTGTCTATCACAATCAACTCTCTGAAGTGGTATTGAACCAATCCCAGGAATAGATTATGCATGCCATTGATCATGATGAACCTTGTTGGATCCCAGTGTGGCAGCCTGCAAAAGCTCTGACCATCTTACCCCATGTTGCTTGAATATCTTGTCATGATTTGCCTTTGTCTTGGCATTTTTCCACTCTTCTGCAGCTGCTTTATGTTCCTTGAGTGTACACTGCATCCATTTTTCACAGTTGAAGTCTGCAATATTTGACTTCATAAGCCAGCACAATCCACACATCTGGTTTTCATTTGGGCCTGTGCAGCCTGCTAGTTTACAAGCCATGGGCAAATCATTGACTGCAATGGCAATGACAGATTGGGACAGTCTTCTGGTTGCATGCTGGACCATCTTTGTGAACCATGTCCCATCTTTCCAGGATGGCAAGAAGAAATCAACTACTGGACAAAGGAAATGATCTATCTCATTGAGAGCTGGCTCTCTGGGCCCTGGGATGATGCCAACCAAGTACATATTTTTGGCTTTGTACCAGAGGCTCAGTGGGAGGTTCAGCAGTCCCATCACGATCGACCCAATGGACTTCTTCTTACCCAAGGTTTTATTACTGTAAAGGTTGAACCAATCCACCGAGAGACTCCATGCTAACCTGAGATTAGTTCTCTTCAATCCATCAATGAAGGGCTTCCCATCACAACCCAGAATCTCTCCAATTGCTGTGCCATCCTCGATGTCCCATATCTGCAAATTGTTGCTGATCATCATTCCTCAGTCCATGGCCTCTTCCATGCCAGGACAGCTCAGTAGGCCAACAAGAAAAGAGTTGAAGTCTTGTACAATGTAGGGGCGCATGGGTACATACAATGCTTGGCCACTCTCCTTCATACGTTTCAGCAGCAATTGCCTGCATGGCTTACTTCTGCGGTACTTCTTGTAGGAACAGCGCTCAGGGTAACCTGACTTCTTCCTCATGGCTGGTGACCTTTTCCCTGTGTCTGGCAGGTAAGTGCATGAGCATCTGGTGCAGGTGGCAAAGGTTCTTGTAACGGCTTCCAGATTGAACTGCTTCCATACAGAGTGGATATCACTAGGAATGTATCCCTTTGACCTGTCATGTGCTTCTGCAGTGTTCCTGAGCGTGGTCTTTAGGAGAAGATTTAAGAGTTCCAGAACTGTATTACACCATGGCTGAGTAACATGGCCCAGAATATTCAAGACCGATGCAATGAACATGGCGAGAAGAAGGGTGGGCTTGGCATTGTTGAATCTTTTCAAGTAGCAGTCTGCTAACAGTTGAGTAGTGTGCTCTGTGTAAGTTCATACTCCTGACCTGTTTCAGTAGTTTCTGATGTGTCATCCTTTGAATGTGGATTCTGTTTGGTCCTGTGTGTAATTACATGCATGATGCTTTCTGCAGTGTCTTTAGTTTTCTGTAACAACTGGAGATGTGTGTGGCGAAATTGCTCATTACAGGTGTCAGTTCCAACATTCATGTTTGTTACCTCCCTCAATGTCTTCTCCATCCAGGCACGTTCTTCTGAGAGTGCCACCAGTGTTTCATCATCACCAACTGTATCCAGCTTGTCTATGGCATTCATTACTGCACGGACACGATTGTGGACTTTGTAGTCAAGAAGGTAAAGTAGGCAATAGTCTCTCCATGTTTCCTCTTCTGAAGGCTCTCTAGAATTGACATCCCGGTTTGTGAGTCTCATCTGCGACATGCCCAGGGCAATACTGTGCACATAGGAATCATCTTTTACTGCCACATCATCTTCCAAGGTTATTCTGAAGATGTTCCTGGCAAGATCCTCATCATTGACAGCCTGTGCCATTGATAGTATTCTTCCATAGGCTAGATTCATGGTACCAGTTGGTGTTTCATTTAGGATTTGATGAATAATAATGGTATTCAAAGTAGGCTGTGAAAAAGCTTGTGAAAATTAATGGGACCTTTTTCAGAATGTACTGAATGTTCGGCAGATGCAATCGGAGTCTGAAATTGAACTTTTGTAGAGTACAGGCAAGATGCCTGCAGAGCGCCCCCATATACGATGTTCAGAACGACTCCAAGCGAAGATCAAGAACATCTATAAACCCTTGATGACGACCCAAAGGCCCCCATGTAGCAGTAGAGGAAGAGGATATGTTACTCGTGGTACGAGAGGATGAGGAGGAGTTGATCTCTCCACTACCGCCACCCAATCTACCAGCCATCCTCCAGCTCCTAGCTCCGCTACCACCCATCCTGAAGCCCCTGCATCTAGGGTTAGATGGGACTCTAATTGGACCACAATTCTTATACAGTATCTTAACACTCATCCTGCTGAATGCCGTGTCCTATATTATGAATCGAAAAAGGCCCGTGATCCAACAATCAACGAACCCTCTCCTGGGAGCAAAAGTACAATATGGGCAAGTATCGCCGAAACTGTATTCCAGAATGACGTGGACTATGGGACTGCATATGCTGAGGATCGCCATAAGTTTGTGAATGCAGTGACCAATTGTCTTACTTAGTATGTATTTCCCCCCCTCTTATATGATCAACTAACCATCGATATCAGTCTCAAGACTAAATACAAGAAGCATTGCACTTCCTTTAGGCAGACTGGGGCCGGTGTCAACCCCCTGGATGCCAGCGGGGCAAAAAATCTGCAAGGTACGTCTTTTTTGTTTAAATTTATCAAACTAATCTACAAAATATTATAGAACAAGTTCTCATAGAGTTCCCGTGGTATGATATGCTGGATGGTCTTTGGAAAGACCATCCAGCATTCGCACCAACTACGATTTCATCTACACCAGGGGTAGACCATGCCGGTGGTCTCATGGCCTTACTCAGGGCAAGGGCAAGGGCAAGGACCAACAGCCTGTACCCCCCCCTTCTGATATCGCTGGAGACTCCACGGAGCCCCCTGACGTCACTGAAGATGATGTCCTGGACCTGGGTCCAGTCATCCAAGGGAAGGGGAAGGGGAAGGCCCTCCCCCTTCCCGATCCTAATGACCTCCTCAACTCTACCCCTGAGCCTGCTGCTGCCCACACTCTCATCACCCCCCTCTATAGAACCTCCCATGGCTATTCGCCCTAGTGGCCATGCTGTCGCCGATGATACCATGGATGAGCAACCATGGGAAGAGTTTGGGGAACTGGCGGATGAAATGTTTGAGCAAGATGTCCGGGAGGATGAGTACATCATCTCGCAGCATCAATCTGCTAAACGGCCTCATCCGTCCCCCTCACTGCCCCCTACATACGTGCCCGACACCCCCATGTTTCCCTCCCATGGAAAATTCCAGTCTCACATTGATCATGCTGTCAATCGTGGTCCCCTTTGCTCACCCTCATCTGTCGTGTCATCGGCATCGGCATCTTCATTGCGCCACACACACACCACAACATCCATGCTGTCACACCCATCATCACATACATCATCTGTCTGCAAGCCGGGCACCGCCCGCAAACCTTCCCAAAATCCAGTCTCTCAAAGTGCATGGACACCGAGATGCAGGATGTTCAAGGGCAGGTGCAGTCACTTACCAATGGCATGAGCTATATTTACACCACAAAGGCTGCTGCCTCAGAATACAAGATTGCAAAGGTGAATGCTAACCGTCACCAACATGACATAGAATTTCAGTGCAAGCAAGCCGATAAGGAATGGAGCGAGGCTGCCATCGTCCATCAGTATGCCCAAGAGGCGAAGTCCCTTGAGCTTCAAGTTCTCGAGGCCAAAAAAGCTGCTCTCCAACTCGAGATTGAGCTTGTGAAGCTGAAGGGGGGCGCAACGTCTGGTTAGGGTTGGTCATATTTTTGCATGCTTAGTGTTTGTGTGGTTGTTCACTCTTGTTGTTTGCATCTATGACATATGTTACTCTTGCAGTCTCTCATGTACGAGCTGCATGACCAGGAGTGCCATGATATGAAGTATCTCCTAACAGACCCACATCAGGGTCTTCTGGCTCTAGGGAGGAGATAAGGTCTGCTCCTTCATTCCCAAGGGCCCAATCATTAGTGCTGCCAGTACCACCAAAGATGCCACGACACTCTTAAAATCGAATGACCATGTTATGCAGGATGATGCAACACAGGACCCAGTAGGATATATACTGAAGGTCATTTTCATTCTGCATTGGGTGTCGAAGCTCTCGAAGAGATTGGAAGTGGCCCTTGAGAGCAGCAAATGTATGTTCCACCCGCACATGGACCTAAATATAGATATATATAAATAGATGAGGAAAAATAAAATAATACACATACTCTAAAAAGGGTGGTATTAAAATTCTTCTGGTCACTGGTCAAGGCCCCATTAGGAGGTTTCTTGAAAGGGGGAATACACCATGGTTCCAGGGGATAAGCACTATCTGCCCAAATCCAATGGTTATTCCCAAGTTTTGCATGATTTTGGAAAACATGAGTGGATTGAAATGCAAATGCATCATGTGCACTGCCAGTATGGCCAATAGAATAATCTGCAATAATGAGATTATGAGGCATGATGACAGCCTAAATAAATTTTAATTAGAAAAATAGGTGTCAAATAAATAAATAAAAATACCTGGCAGTTGAGAGAGTATTGTGACTTCCTGCTATAAAATGATTCTCCATAGTGACCTGGCTTTTGGTAAAGATTGATCAATGATCCATCAACTGCCAGAATACCATTCTGCCACTCTGGGCAGGACTTGGACCGAACATAGTGATGGGCATGTGCAGCATCATTAGAGTTGAGGGCAGGGAATGTAACAAAAGCATCATGCTGTGCAAGCAAGGCAGTCATAACACGATTGGATGCAGTTTGTGACATCCCCCAATACTAACACCTGCCCACTGGCAGATATCCTGGTTTGAAGCCGCATTTCCATAGTGGCCAGCACAATTAAGAAAGATGGTGAGTTGCACAGCAACAGGAAGTTGGGGATTATTGGACTGATTATGGAAGATGGGATGGTCATCGATCTGATCAAGGATTCATCAAAAATGTCAGGATTGACACATAACTTCATCCAGAATAGGTTAGGGTGATGGATAGCAAATTGGTCAAGAAGCTGGATTTGTGGTGCCCGCATAGGAGGCTCATCAGGAATATGAAGGACACGTGCTGCCTACACCTCATCCCGAAGAGCAGTAAGAGAGCCAATAATACGAGTGTATTCTTCATGAATTAAATTGAGCCATCTGATGTGCCAGATCCATCAGAAGTCTCAGACATAGGGGAGGGTAGTGATGGGGTCCTGGCAACACCATGATCCTCTGAGATCCCCTTCTGCTATGGCATGCCCCACCCAGGCCTTTTGTAACATTTAAAGTAGTAGTATCAATTTGATTGAGTAGTTCTTGACGACGAGATTGGCGAGACATCCTTGGGTGGTTTGTTATCTTGTTATCAGTCAATCTAATCTAGCCGAATTTTAAGCAGAGTATAAATATCACGAGGTGTGTATCTGTACTACCAGTACCCGCTGTGCCACCACCGCTGATGCCATCCATCTGCCACGCAGCAAGCACATCATCGCTGATGCCATTGATCTGCCACACAGCAAGCACTCCACCATTGATGCTACCTGTGGCTTCATGCCACACAGTGAGCACACCATCACTTACGCCAACCATCTGCCACGCAACGAGCGGTCCACCGTTGACACTACCTATGCCTTCATGCCACACAACAGGCACTCCACCATTGATGCTACCTGTGGCTTCGTGCCATGCAGCGAGCACACCATCACTTATGCCAACCATCTGCCACACAACAAGCAGTCCACCATTGACGCTACCTATGCCTTCGTGCCACGCAACGAGCGCTCCACCATTGACGCTACCTGTGGCTTCGTGCCACACAGTGAGCAGTCCACCATTGATGCTACCTATGGCTTCGTGCCACGTAGCGAGCACACCCATCAAAGCTCAAGTCACTACCATAAGCCAAGGCGAAAACTCGAGACCAGTAAGTTCACCTCGATCAAAACCCACATACACCATTGATCTCAAAGCAACGGCAGGTGCATCTCATCGTTGAATGTGTCTTCTTGCAGGGGCGGCAACTCCATTTTACTCAATACTTGTGTTAGATTACTCCTATTTGTTTACTAGCTATGAAATGCATGAACTTTGGTGTTTTTTTGTGTGCGAATGCTTCTAACCCTAACCCTGACCTTTGGACTTCAAAAGTTTGAAGTGTTTGAACCGCTAAGTATTTTGAATGGAGTTTAAAATTAAGCATTTCAAGTGGTTTTCAGAACCTTTTCAAAACAGCTTTCAGAGTGTTTCAGAATTGATTCAGAATTGATTCAGAGTGTTTCAGAGCGTACTTTGAATACCATTAATGAATGCTCACAAAGTAAATCCCAACAGGCCTGCAACTCTCGTATTCTGTGATACTGTCATATCCCATATCTCCGGCATCCACAAACCCTTTCCATCAGCGCGCTTCTTCCGGACCACTGGACCCGAACTCTGGACAGGTCCGCTCTACTGGACCTAACCTCAATCTAGAATCCCCTTTACTTCCGGCCCTCCGGCTTCTATTGATATCCGCCTGCTTATTGATCTCTGGTACATATCTCATCTCCGATTTCATTTCCTTATGATCCGCCTTACTTTACTTGATCCGCTCAGACTTACTAATGTACTCGCCATATGCTTTCCTCACTGCCTCTGTACTCCGGATTACTGATCATTAGTTATACCTATAGTACATATATAAACTCTTGTACTTGTTGTAGATACCTCAGTTTGAATATTAAACATAGTCCTGCTCATTCCTGCCCCTCCAGACTTGAGTTCTCCGACTCTTGTCAATCTCCGACACTAGACTAGGGTAGACCCCTAAGTCTACTTCAGTTACCGGCTCTACCTTCGGGTAGTCTACCTCTGTTCCTTTCTGCTACCGGCCCCGGCCTTAAGCAGTCTAACTCTTTGATTAGTATCTACGGTACTACCGGGTTACATACTACCGGACTTGGTACTACCGGACCCCCTGAAATTAGGGGCACGTACTCGGATAAGGGGCGCAGCGCACGAGCTGAAGCCAAGCCCCTCGGATCTAGTCCTCCTTTGAGCACGGCCTTAACAATGGTCCAGAATAGAGAAATAAATGAACAGTATAAATGACATAACAGGAGAACTAGAGAAGACAATGTTAGAGATGTTCTGTGCAGCCACAAACATTAAAGCCATGATGCAGAATTCTGCAGGACCTGTCATTCTCAACGAAGCAGCAAAAATTTTGGGCCAATGCTGTGACCCATTCACAGGAGGCAAGCACGCTGACATGGATATCTTATCCACAGTTAGACAAGATGCAAATTCTCACCAGGACATTCATGTCCTCAAGACCCCCATTCCTGATGATCTTGAGAAAGCATGGCAAACAGCAGAAAATTGCCTATATCAAGGGCATCCTTATGCTAGAAGCAACTAACTCACTCTATACAAGCAGTTGAATGTTTTGGGTGTGCAGTACTGCGGTCATGCCTGGTCAAATGAAGACTCAAGTGTGTTCTTCCAGCAGATGCCCCAAGAATTTGTGCCTGGCATGATTGAGTACATTTTCTCTGCAGAGGAGGAGGATCAGCAAAAACACTACTTCACATTGTGGCATAACATACCTCTAGTGGCAGAACATCAAGATCCTTTCCAATTGTATGGTGACTTTGGCATGCAGCTCTGGAGTTCTACCCACAGCCAACATCTTGACATTGTTCCAGTTAGTGCTGCTGTGGTCCGGTTCTCGTCGGTTCAGTCCATGGTTCTCACGTCAGCCAGAACTAGACCACAAAACAGTTCTGGGTTTGGGGTCTTCCAGAACCGTTCTATTTTGGTTTGGCCTTCCTGAACCATTCCGAATCCTTATTGACTTCGAAAATGTCGGCCTCAACGTCAAACCGTTGTCTTTGGGATCTGCACTCCTGATTAATCAGGCTACCTTTAGCATTTTTCAAGGTAATGTCATATCCCAGATCTCCGACACCCACAAACTCTTTTAAGCAGCACACTTCTTCCGGAATGCCGGACCTGAACTCCGGACAGGTCCGCTCCACCGGACTTAACCCCAATTGTTATTCCCCCTTACTTCTGGCCCTCTGGCTTCTGTTGATATCTGCTGTGGGGAATGTACCCACTGTAGGCTCGTATCCCGTGGTTATCGAGGACCTTACAGGTGACTATCCATATATCCTGGCCTTTATACGACGCCCGTCCATCCCATCTGTCTCACACATCACCCGTGCGGTTCATGCGGTTCATCCGTCCTATCCTGTCCTGTCCATCGTTCATCCTTACTGGTGAGTACCTATTATGCTCGATGTACCACTAACATGTCGATATTCCTTATGCTACACATGCGCGCGCTTCCATAGTCAAAGCGGACCCCTATCGCATGACCCAGACCCGGTTGTATTAACTTAGGGTTCGTCGGATTGTGATCCTATATATATAGAAGACAACTACCTATGATACTAGTACCTTTTGATAACCATCCCATCACTTCCGCTTCGAGAGGACTTCTCTAGTACTCTGCTCACTGTTCCTACACTCTGAATCTACTGTTGACCAAATCCGAGTCGTCCGTCTGTCATCCGTCCGTCATCCATCTGACTTGAGGCAAGTACCAGTCGTAAACCTGGTCCGAATTCGCCCAGTCTTCGTCGTATAGGCTTGTAGTTCATTTTCCCTCTCATTGTTTCATCCGTGTGCTATCCGTGTTCGACCCGCTTTCCTCGCACATTGTTCCCACGCCCGTCCGCACTTTCCGCACTTGTGGATTCCTCATCCTATCAAGGATAGGATCAACTCGGGTTGCTAGACAGAGTCTAGTCTTTGCATCTCCTTGCATTTATCGAGGATCGCTGCCCAGTAGCAATCCCCTTGGGACGAGTATAACCCTCAAACCTTAGGAACATATTGACTACCCTTAGCATTGTATTTTCCTCACCCACACCGCCTGCTTATTGATATCCAGTACCTGTTTCATTTCCGAACTCATTTCCCTATGATCTGTCTTACTTTACTTGATCCGCTCAGGACTTACTAATAGACTCGCCATATGCTTTCCTCACTGCCTCTGTACTCCGGATTACTGATCAGTTAGTATACCTACAGTATATAAACTCCTGTACTTTGTTGTAAACACCTCAGTTCGAATATTATACATAGTCCTGCTCATTCCTGTCTCTCCAGACTTGAGTTCTCTGACTCTTGTCAATCTCCGACACTAGACTAGGGTAGACCCCTAAGTCTACTTCTGTTACCAGCTCTACCTTCAGGTAGTCTACTCCTGTGCCTTTCTGCTACCGGCTCCGGCCTTAAGCAGTCTAAACCTTTGATTAATATCTACTGTACTACCGGGTTACATATAACCGGACTTAGTACTACCTGGACCCCCTGGAAATTAGGGACACGTACTCGGGTAAGGGGCGCAGCGCACAAGCTGAAGCCAAGCCCCTCGGATCATAGTCCTCCCTTGAGCACGGCCTTAACAGGTAAGTACTAACTAATCACAATTCTCTGACCCACTGACATGTACTTAACTATGCCAGACAGTTACTATGATCCTCCTTTTCACTTTGACTGATCTCCTCCGATACCTACCATTGTTCTGGGATATGTCTCCTTGCTCTGTGCACAAAACAAGCACCAGACGGTGAAATTGTGAGTTGTCTTCCTGAAAATATCTCAAGATGCATGCGCTCTCTCAATGCTGATGGCTCCCTCAAGGATGCCTGTGATATCATATTCTACAATGATCCAGACGATAATGTGCCACTACTGCAGGCTCCATCTTCGGCTCAATCTACTGTGAAGGATGCCTTCTCCATTTTACTCAGGGCTGGATGCACACCAGCACTAGTCGCAGCTGGTTCACAGTGTTCCACTCACACCTCAAAGCCCTCTGCTTGTGTTTGGGATGCTGATAATATGACCACAGCATCTTCATCAAGTAAATGTCTGTTATCTGACACCACTGATCCTCCAGTGCCCAAGAAAGCTGCCATGCAATTTTTGTCTCCTCTGAACTCTGATGATGAGGATGTACCTTCTTCTCCCCCTAACCCAGACCCAGAAGAATCATCCTCTGATGAGCTCATCCCTCAACCAGATGACAAGAATGAAAATGACGAAGCAGACACTCAGATGGTACGTGCTTCTCACTTACATTGTTTCTCAGCTGACACGCATGTTTAGGTGTCCAGAAGCGAATGCACAATGGATGTCCATACCATATTTACTCACATTTCTGATGGATGGGTCTGCAACTTGTGCAAGTAAGTTGTCCGTCTATTTTTTCAATTGTTTCTTACTTTGTGTAAGGGCTGCTAGTGAACCTGGCTCAAAGCATACATTTTGCAGTGGCATGTTGACATTGCGGACACACATTGTTTGCAATAAAAGGACCCATTTTCAAGTATACAAGCAGCACTGTGAGGCTGCAGACATCACAATGCACTCTTGCATGATTCCATCAGGAGAAGATCTTATTGTGATGCAAACAACTCTTGATGCCAGCCTTATTTTGAAACCGCCTGTGTTTACCAAGGAAGGACTACTTGAATACATCATGGAATTCATTGTGATAGAAGACGAGGTACTTCATTCTTTATATTTGTATTCATTTGAAGTTTATTTACATGACGCCAGGCAATACAGTTAATCAATAAGCCGGCATTTCAACATTTACTACAGTATGCATGTCCATCCCTGACTGAAAAAGATATCTTGCACCGCACCAAGTTAACAGATATCATCAAGTCTCGAGCATTGAATGTGATTGATACTATCAAGGAACGTCTGGCGGTGAGTTTTTCCTCCTTATATTGTAGCCAGTCCTGAAACATTTTGTTAGGATGTTGACAGTGCTGTTTCAATGATGTTCAACTTGTGGACATCAATCATTGGTGAACCTTTTTTCCATCACTGGGCATTATATCTGGAGCCCTCCTGACAAGCTGCTGCAGTGGGAGCTCAAAAACAAGCAGCTTGATTTTGTCTGTGTTGAAGGCAACCACAGTGGCCAGAACATCGGCCATGCAGTCATTGAGACGATAGACAGGTATGATATTCGCAACAAGGTGCGTATTTAGTCTGTCTTGCTTTAGTTGTAGATTGACTTCACTCGTATAGGTCAGATGGATGACATTGGATAATGCCACAAATAACGACACCACTATGAGAGAAATAGCAAGATCCATAGACGAGGATGATAGCCACTGGCTTCCAGGTCCCCGCTGTCAAGAGCATATTTTAAATCTTGCTGCGCAACACTTTGTTGATGCAGCCGCACCCACCCCTCAGGCAACAATACTCAAAAAAATTTGTTGCACTATTGATTGTGGTGAGGATGCTGATATTGACAGTTTGACTGAACAACTCACTGCATTGGAGCATGATCCCAAAGCTATTGTCGAAGATGGTTTTGATGTTGGTGATTCTGCTGGAAAAGCACTGGCCCTTGTTGAACAGGTAAAGTCCTTTCTCTTTTTCTTTGTCTTTGCATTCCTATTGACACAACAAATTAGATGTGCAAATCACCACAAGCCCAAGCATTTTAAAAAAATTGTGCGAGGAAGAAGGTGTTGCCATTTGTGAGATTTTGACATGGGTGAGAACACATTGGGCATCCTTGTTCAAGTGCCTTGAGCATTTCATGTCTCTTCACCTGGTAAGTGAGACATACAATCACCTGTTTAGTATCTAATATTTTTGATTTTTTTAGGCCGTCAATCGCTTCACTCTTCTCGCCAATAAGAGTCATGAAGTCCCGAAGTTGCGCAACAAGTCATATAGTGACTTCAAGCTTGATCGAGCCGACTGGAAAATGATATGGCTAGTGCATGATGTCCTCAAGGTAGTTACAGTGGCTCAAAAAAGTGTCCCAATGTTTGCACATTTTCCAGTAATTAGACAATAGCAAGTCAGGACCTCCCTGGTCAATAGTACTATAGGGACATGTTTGGCAGCGCTGCATCGGGGCTTGAATCTGAGATATGTAGCGTGAGAAATAGAGCAAATATGGGTATGATATGGCAATTATAATCTTATAACTCATCGGGACACTTTTTTGACTTTGTATGAAAATCACAAAATCAGACCATTCATGCCTAATATATTATTAAATAAAATGGTGTCATGATAATCATATGGTTTTATTTAAATATTATTTGAATATATAAACCCAAACAAGATCATGAAATTCAACATAATCATCATGAAGCCTATCTCCTCTGCTCAAAAGGATAATATCCTTGTTCTTTGTACTTCTGGTTTATCTATCAGGGATATTGCTTTCAAAACTGGTCTTGGCAAGTCTACTATTGCCAGAATCATAAAAAAGGACATACCAGATAAGGAAAATACTAAAATGGGATGTCCTTCCAAGCTTACCCCAAAGAACAAAAGAGCTATTGTTCATCGAATTCTATCTGGCAAGGCTTCAAATGCTGTCCAAGCCACCAAATTCATCAATTCCATTATCTCCACTCCTATCTCCACTTGAACAGTTAGAAACACCCTTAAGGCAACCAATCTTAAGGCTGTAACTGAGAAGAAAAAGCCTCTTCTCCCAGCAGCTCATAGGAAGAGAAGACTGGTGTTTGCTTTAAAGCACCAACATTGGACTGTGGAAGACTGGAAGAAGGTTATCTGGTCAGATGGACAAGAATATGTGTGGAAAAAGGCAGGTGAACCATTGGGAGAAAGAGAAGTCAAAGGTACACTAAAGTTTGGAGGAGGAAGTATGATGGTGTGGGGCTGTATAGGGTGGAATGGAGTGGGGATTCTTTGTGAGGTGGAGGGAAGGATGAATGCAGAGAAGTATATCTCCATTCTAGAGGAGTGTCTGCTCAGAAGCATGCAGGAGTCAGGAATTGATGAAGAAGACATTATCTTTCAACAAGATAATGACCCCAAGCATACCTCAAAGCTGGCTACAAAATGGTTTGAAGACCATGATATCAGTGTTCTATTATGGCCAGCACAGTCTCCAGACCTTAATCCCATTGAACATCTTTGGGAACTACTCAAAAGACTACTTGCTGTTTATCAAGATCCTCCAAAGGGGCTATTTGAATTATGGGAGAGAGTTGCAGCAGAGTGGAAAAGATTGCAAAAGAGGAGTGTCAAAAATTGATAGAAAGTATGCCTAGGAGGGTTGCAGCAGTTATTAAAGCTAATTGAGGCAACACAAAGTATTAGAATAATAGAATAGTGCTGGTTAAATACAAAGTCAAAAAAGTGTCCCAATGAATCATAAGATTAGAATTACCATATCATACCCATATTCGCTCCATTTCTCATGTTACATATCTCAGATTCAAGCCCTGATGCAGCGCTGCCAGACATGTCCCTATAGCATTATTGACCAGGTAGGTCCTGACTTGCTGTTGTCTAATGACTTGAAAATGCACAAACATTGGGACACTTTTTTGAGCCACTTACTGACCCACACATAAACCCCCCCTTCCCCCAGTTCTGTTTTCAGCCTTGGTTCTAGCCTCCCCAGGAGCAGAGGGGAGCCACCTCCCATTGCTGAGGAGCCCCCCAATGATGCACCAGGGGAGATCGGTGGTGTAGTTCTCCCAGTGCCCCACAGGGCACTTGCACACCAGCACCAAGCATATACTAACACATAGAAACACACCCACACAAACATTGTGCTTGCCACTCTAAACGTAAAAGACAGGGCCTCCACATCACTAGTCACTAACCTGATCTCAAAATGGCCTATAATAAACAAGACAGTTAGAGAAAAAAAAATCAGTATACTATGTGTTAGTTGTTGATTGAGCATTGTCTTTGAAGTGTCTTTGAAGTGTCACTGAAGTGTCCTTGATGTCTGTGAAGCTTTGGTGACATTACCTAGTATAGATAGTTATTTACACTTGTTTACTAAATCTTCGACCTTAGCTAGTGAGTTCAGTGTCATTGCTCTTTGTGCAACTGACTCTGAACTCAAGGTACTGTACACTTATCTTAGATACTCAATATATTGTGCAACTGACTCTGAACTCAAGTATGATAGGCCTGGTTCTTCAAACACTATGCCTACAAGAAACACACCTGTCGGACAAAAATGAACATCAAATAGAGTCCCTATTCTCAAGACATCTACTGGTACTCAACTCCCAGGATCCCTCACACCCAGGCAACTCAGCTGGGGTAGCCTTCATCCTGAACAAAGAAATAGTTAATATATCTGATCTTAAATGGTCAGTACTGATCCCCAGTAGAGCTGTGGCACTGTCACTCAAATGGCATAATTAAAAAACCATTGATATACTCAATGTTTACACACCAAACACCCACTCCGAATATCTGTGCTTCTGGGACACCATGAAGATGAAATGGCGACTAGAGAGACTTGGCACCCTCGATCTGATGATGGGAGATTTCAACATCACCAAGGACCTGTCCACATCTGCTTTATCCCTCCAGGAATACCACACATCAGAAAAGGAAGATGGACCTGGCCTCTAAGCACACTGTCCGACAAGACGCTATTAGAAAAAGTAGAAAGATTAGGCATGACTCTACAAACTGAGATGGAAGACAGCTGCACTGCTGACACTCATACAAATGCCAGAAACCCACAAACATTGTGGGAATCATTCAAAACTAAAATTACCACAGAAGCAAAACATATGGCCAAGTCCCATCTAGCAAAAATCAATCAAAAAATAAAGCAACTTCAGAGGGACATCAGCCAGACCTTGAACGCACTGGACATAGACACATCTGCCAACCAGTAACAAAACAAAGGCATTCTAGAAAAGGAACTTGAACATCTCAAATGTAAGAGATCGCTCCAAGCACTCCATCACCATCTCACAGCAGCAGTACTGTCTTGAACTCTCATTAGCTCACTTGTGGCTTGGTTCTTCCAGTTATTCTAATAGACAATGTCCGGATGCACAAGGATCACTTTCTCTGTCTTCTCAAATACATGTTCATCACTCTCTGAAAGAGCGCATTCTCCATAGAAGGGGATCAGTACGACTTCTGTCGGTCCCTCCATGGCGGTGATCCATTCACAATTTCGAGTGGCCAACTCATGTGGATCTTCGGGGAGATAACACCACAATCATAGGGAAGGGTGTGAATAGATTCAACCACAAAATCCTTCACATTGTCAAACAATGCTTCATGGAGAATGCTGGGCATGTTTATGGTGAGGATATGAGTGTTTGTAATCATAAGTCAGCCTGGACAAGTTTAGTATTACCTGAAATAGTTAGATTCAAATGACTTGCCTGGGCTTGATCGATAATACTTGGGCTGTGTCGCCCAATATTTCTTCTATTACTCTGAATTCTTATACTTTCAGACCATGGAATTCTTGTGATATTTAGTAAGCATACACGCACCGTTCATTGAATGTTGACTTTGTGTGGTGAGCACTGAGTGGTGTAAGGTCATGGAAGCTCCAGAAGAGATGATCAAGATTACAAATGATAATGATCGTGACCAGGAATGGCAACACGTGCCATACTCATTGATTCACCCTTACTAATCTGAATATGCATGATTAGATGGTTGACTGTTTAAAAGAGCTCAAGACATACAATAAAGCCTTGTGAAGCATGCATGCATATTGAATATTGACCAGCTTTTAAGAGGCCTTGCATTTTTCCATGCATGCCGTGAGCAGCATATATAGTAACATACACTATGCTTCAGGCTCTCTTGTTAATGATTATACACTCAGGCCATGCAACAGCCTGTACTATTGAAATCATGCATTTTACTTGGGCTGATGAAAGAGTACAACATGTGCTACTCCACAGACGAACATATGTAGGATGTACATGAGATTAAAATGTGGCAGGATGTAGAAATTGAGTACTGACTCAGATGGTACTTTGTGAAAGGCCATCTCAACAAAGTATTGGACAGGAGGAACAATTGTCAAAAGGTTGGAGATTTGCCAAGAACAATCGCCCTGCCACATAGCTGATCCTGTGTGAACAGAACTTGAATGTATGTGTCACCTTGCCTCCCTCCTTGCCATTCTCAACGATGCTCTTGAGCATCTTCCAGAAGGCATCACTGTATGAATAACTCAATTCTGCAGCTTTGTGCATGCAATGCCTCACCAGCTTAGTTTTGATGGACAACTTTGGAACGATGTGCGGCAACTATGTTATGCTCAATCAGCGTGTGCATAATAACAAAGATAATTTCTGGTTAGTACTCCAATCAGAGCAAGACACATAGTAAAGTTCTCGACATAACAAATAAATTTACATGTCAAGATTCCAAATACGAGTATTATGCCATCATAAGTAGACTAATGCATTGCTAGTGAGGAAGTGGCAGTATGGTGGCAGTCCAAACAATGATGTCCATGAGTTACATGGTATCATGTTTTTGGCTTAGTTCCAAGGACCATGAAGCAAACCCATAATCGTTTTGGTCTCTCAAGACCAGAAATCTGATGAGTAATGATTGCCATAAATCATCTTTAGTCCAGCAGGTCCAAGCAATAGTTCGAGCAAAATCTACCAGGGCACAGGGGTTTGCAGAAGAATTGTTGGAATGTAAAGCCCCTTTCTTTTGGATGGTGAGCACCAACATATCCCTGAAAACCAATAAAGACCATACCAGTATGGGTAACAAGGATGTTGGAGAAGTTGTCTGAGTCCCATGACCCATGTAGCCCGTTGAACAGGTGGTTTTCAAATACAGCAGAGAACCAAAAGTCTTCACTATCCGGGCTGAGGTAGAGAGTGAACATGGCTAAAGTCTTTGAGGCAAAGGTCAGGTATGGTTTGGACATTTGACAAAGGCAGCCAGAACCTTTGGGATGAATATGAGGTACACTATCATCAACTGAGCAGCCTCTGGAGGCATGCTCTGCGAAATGACCTGCTCCTTCTCCTGGTTGGTCTGAGTCTTGTTATAGCGCGATACAAATTTCAAATGACCAGAAAACCAGTAGACATTCCTAGGGTGAAGGTTGGTGTTTTGCCAGGACAAGATGGCGAGCTCAGTGCCTCAAGCAGGCTGTCCAGAGCCCAGATGATAGAGAAAAAAAGCTTCTGAAGGCAGTCCTCACACTCCCTCACCCAGCACCTGACTTGGCCTAAGTTCCACACCATGCTGCTAGGATTACATGACACAACAAAGTTGACGTCATCTCTTTCATCAGTGCTGATCCACACTCCCAAAAGCGGTTCCTTCTCTCAGATAGAAATGAGTAGCCCAGTTCAAGGCTGCTCAAATCATCATGGATGTGCTCCTGGTCAATGCTCAGTAAAGTGGCCCCCAGAAATACAACTTCATACAGCTGAACCTGTTAGTTATGGTGATTGAGCACCTTATGGTGTGAGTTATTTGTCTTATGATACTTACTGCTCACTCTATTGGACTGTTACTTAGTATATGGTGTGACTTACTTACTTGATTAGGTATTGTTTACACTTATTTACATAGAGTCGCCCATAGGTAGCCAGTCCTGTGTTGCTTGCTCTTTAGCAACTGACACTGGACATAGTTCTGTTCACTCTCATTAGCTCACTTATGGCTTGGTTCTTCCAGTTATTCTAACAATTATATATTATACATGCATTCACTTATAGACACATTACCATAAGGAAAGTTCCTGGTGGACAATAAACAAGGATTCATAAATAAAAAAATAATATGTTGCCTTCATAACATAATCCATGAATATAGTTTCCTGGAAATTAGTGAGCATAATATGGATATAATATTGGAAGTTAGTAGTATTCCAAGTCAGTTAGGCTATTCATATGGTTGGCATTGTGTATGTATAGGTATAATAACCTAAAAAAAAATGGAATCTATTAGAGCTTGTACTAATCCTGGTAGTTTTTAAATCAACTCCCATATCCTTCCATACCAAGTCTTGGTTGTCAGTATTTGAGTCAGTATGTGAAGTCAGTAATCAGTCTTAGTAGTCTTAGTAGTCAAGTCTTGTGCAAGTATCCCAAGTTAGTCTTGGTAGCACTCTTAGTAGCAAATTTCCAAGTTGGTCTTGGTAGTCTTGGAAGTTTAGTCATTTCATAGCATAAACTTCTAGACAAATTCTACACATCAAGTCTCTGTAGTAGGTCTTAGTAGCAGTCTTAGCACAGTGTTACTCACTCAAAAGTGGCAACTACCAACATCAAAACTTGTAATTCTATCTATACTTCCAGAAAAACTTCTTTTGTCTTGAAAATATTACAAATGGGCTATGCTAGAGTAGTGTAGTAAGACTATCAGAATACTTTTTCAAAAAACTCAAGTTTCAAAATTTTTATCAGCCAAAAGTGGACTTTGAGTGGAGCTTGTCGGAGTTTCCTATCTTGATATACAGCATCTGATGGCTGACTCTGTGATTACTTGATGTAAACACAAATTTATCATCAATGTAGGACCACCAATGATGTGATTTGAATTTCTTAATGGTGAATTCAGCTTGATGTGCATTGAGACCTTTCCTAGGAAACTGTAAGAAAGAACTATGAAGCTGGTTGAGTTATACACTTGTAAGCATCCATATATCTCCAAGATTTTCGATAAAAGGCACATCTGTTGGAATTTTCTAAATTTTTATTTCAATTCATGGCAGAAATCATTGAAAAATTTGGCTTTCATTGGAAGAAATTGCAATGAATGATTTCCTTACCATATTGTTGCAACTAATATGGTAATATTATTGTAATGCATGCCAATGGAATTGTAACTGCAATGAACTTTGGAAATTTCTAACATATTGTCTTGATGGGACCATGCATCAAGAAGCTCTGGTACATCTTTTGGTAGGAGGAGGCATTTGACAGCAAAAGTGAACAATTACGTAATCTGGCAAAATTTTGGAAATTTAGATTTATGCTCCTTTTGCCTAAGTTTCCTATCAAAATTTTCATCTAAGCACATATGGATCAAAATTGTGGCCTAGGGGGAGTTGCCATTACTTGGTGAGTGACACTGTAGCAGTCTTGGTAGTCTCAGAAGCTCAGTCATTTGTAGTATGATCTTCTGGACAACTTCCACACTTGACTACTTCTACTATCAAGCCAAAGTCAATGTTTGATGCCACCAACTCACCAAACCATAATTCACCCTCCCAGGAAATCCTTTAAGGTTTTCCACTCCAGTCAATTCACAGTTTTATCCAACCTCTTCCTTATAACTCAAGTAAGATATCATCCCAAATATGCAACTGGTTGTAAGCCTCGTTGAACACCAACATTTGACACTGGCATCCAAACTAAAAGGCTTGACAGGACCATGTAGTTACTATGAGGGCAACAGAACTGAACCAACTATTCCAAACTGTCAGACTGATTTATTTTCACTCAGTTGTCTCATGTTACAGGTTAGTGGCAACTGCCACATCTTCATCAAGGTCACCTTAATACTGAGTGGTACAGATCTTCTCTGGAAAGCTTCCATTCTGGTGGCTTGAAAAAGAGGTTGCAGTACTTGTTGCCTAGCTAAGGTACACTGATCCATATTGTTTGGACTTGTTAAGGCTGTGCTCAAGGGAGAGACTAGATCTGAGGGGCTTGGCTTCAGCTCGTGCACTCTTTGTTAGTTATGGTGATTGAGCACCTTATGGTGCGAGTTATTTGTACCTTATGATGATACTTACTCTATTGGACTATTACTTAGTATATTGTGTGACTCACTTACTTGATTAGGTATTGTTTACACTTATTTACATAGACTCGCCCATAGGTAGCCAGTCCTCTGTTGGTTGCTCTTCAGCAACTGACACTGGACTAAGGTACAGTACACTCATTAGTATACACAACTGAATAGCAACTGACACTGGACTAAGTCCTGTTCACTCTCATTAGCTCACTTGTGGCTTGATCCTTCTAGTTATTCTAATAGGTTATGAGCCCTGCGCTTTAAGGACCTCAAGTCACTTGTTTCCCATCCAACTACTGCTCCATTCCTTTCCTAGTGGTTCCCATCGCGTTCTACAGCCCAGAAAACCCTAATCCTTGTGTCTGAGCACCATTTGGACTGTTGGAACACCCCTTGTGTTGCTTTTGACAAGTTCAACCAAGTGGCTCTGTTGAAAATTTCCAGAGCCCCATTTGGTCATCTGACCCCTGTCACTCCTTGCTCACCCCTGTCGCTCCAAGTGCTCCCCAAGGCATCTACATACCTTCCTTGACGTCCTGCATCGCCCTAGGCCCTCCTACTTGCCACCCAGTCCCTTCCTATGTCAGCCATGACTATCACCCAACTCACTTCTACCAACTATCTTGTCTGGAGATCTGATATGGAGTCTTACCTGCGCTCTAAGGGCTTATGGCTGCTAGTCTGTGGCTCTGAGAAGCGCCCTGCTGACTCTCAAGCTTCCTTACAAGCCTTGTGGGATGTCAGAGCAGACCAGGCTGCTGGGGAACTCTATCTGGCTTGCTCAGTTGAGCAAAGGTTGCACATTGATGCCATTGAGGATGATCCTGCTCTTATCTGGTCTACCCTTGCCTCTGTGCACTCTAGCCAGCGTTGTAGTAGAAAGGAAGAAGGCTAGGAAGCGCCCCAGGAAGACTCAGAGTCCATCATTGCCCACCATCATTCCTACTAGTACTCTGAGCCATAACTTGGAACAGACTACCTCCACTCTCCCTTCCATTCCTTGTCCTATCAACTCTACCATCTCTGAGTTTGCTGGCACTGCTTGCCTTCGCTCTTTTGACCCTTCAAGCACTATCTGCCCTCTTCAGCTTGATGCAGAAGTGGACTGGAATGCAGACACAGGTGCCACCTCTCACATGACTCCTCATCGTCACTGGCTTCGCAACTACTCTCCATATCGAGTCCCTATCAGGCTAGCTGACCATACCACTGTCTACTCAGCTGGGGTTGGCACTGTGGTCTTCAATCCAATCATTGGTGGAAAGAGTGTTAGACCGGTCGAGTTTTCAAGAGTCTTGCATGTCCCTGACCTTCGCAACAACCTGCTCTCTGTCCTCTATCTGACTCGCAATAGTGGCTTCCATGTCACCATTGACTCGTCTAGGATGTCCTTTCAGCGTCCTGCAGGCACCACCCTCTTTGTTGCATCCATCAGCAGCAGCAATGCAGCATTCTTAGACGGCTCTACTATTCCTCTATCTGAATATGCCTCTGCAGCGACCACCATTCCTCTGGACATCGACCTATGGCACAGGAGACTTGCCCACCATCACTTGGCAGGTGTCAAGAAGCTTATTGATCATGACATGGTCACTGGACTCAAGCTTGATTCAAGAGCAATGCCTGATCCTATCTGTGAGCCATGCTTAGCTGGCAAGATGCATGCAAACCCATTCCCCTCATCACAATGGCGTGCCTCTCGACCTCTGGAGCTTGTCCACACTGATGTCCATCAAGTCCCTACCTCAGCTTCTCTGGCTATCGCTATTGGGTCACTTTCATTGATGATTTCACTCGCTATCGCTTTGTTCTCCCTATTAAAGCTAAGTCTGATGTCTTTGAAGCATTCAAGACATTCAAGGCCTATGCTGAGAACCAGTCAGAGCGAAAGCTCAAGATCCTCAGAGATGACAAGGGTGGGGAGTACATGAGCAATGCCTTCCTTGACTTCACCACTCAGTGTGGCATTGAGAGGCAGCACACTGTTCGTGCTAGGCCACAGCAGAATGGGGTTGCTGAGAGAGCTAACAGAGTCCTCTCTGAGCGCATCACAGCTATGCTGGATGAATCTGGCCTTCCCAAGGCCTTCTGGGGCGAGTGTCTTGCTGCACTTGTCCATGTCTGGAACAGATGTCCTACTGAGGCACTGGACAAGGCCACTCCTTATGAGCTTTGGAATGGGATGAAGCCTGATGTGTCCCATCTTCGAGTTTGGGGTTGCACTGCCTATGTGCACATCCAGAGAGACAAGAGAGATGGACTTGGCTCTCATATGGAAAAATGCGCCTTCATTGGCTACCCTGCTGGCTACAAGGGCTGGAAGTTCTATAATCCCAACTTCCAAGAAGGTTATTATCTGTGAGAGGGCTGACTTTGATGAAAGATATTTCCCTATGTCCAAGCGCCCCTCCACTCCTTCTATTCCTGTCCCAGATCCTGCCTCCATCGCTCCTATGGATCCAGCACCTCCTGTTGCTCCTCTGCCAACTAGACAGTCCAAGACTACCTCTAGAGCACCATCTTATTACTACCCATCTGATTCAGAAGATGATGAGTCTCTGGATCATGGGGGGGATGTGGTGCCTCCAGCAGCTCCTGACATCGCTCCTGTAGTCCCTATTCCTGATCCAGCCCCTCCACCAGCTCCTAATCCTATACCTGCTGCCAGACCACCCTCTCCCATTGGTATTGGTGCCAGATTGCCTCGACGCACCAGGCAGGCTCCCAGAGAGTGGTGGAAGCTCTCTCAAGCCCAGCTCAATGATGTTGTTGATGATGAGATTGAGGATGCTGACTTGGCTGCAGGATATCAGATGGCTTACTCAGTCAACTCATCCTCTGAGCCTCTGTCCTACAAGGAGGCATTAACTCGAGTGGATGCTGAGCAATGGAACCAGGCAGCTCTTGAAGAGCTCAATGCCCATAGAAGCAATGGTACTTGGAAACTTGTTCCCAGACCTACTGGCATCAAGGTGATTGGCTCCAAGTGGGTGTTCAAGGTCAAGCGCAATGCAGATGGCTCCATAGAGCGCTACAAGGGCAGACTTGTGGCCAAGGGCTATAATCAGCGACCTGGCTTTGACTACATTGAAATCTTTGCCCCCACAGTCAGGATGCCCACCATTCGAGTTGTCCTTGCCATGGCTGCCATTCATGACCTCCACCTTCGCTCTATCGACATCTCACATGCCTACCTCAATGGGGAGATGGACTGTGATGTCTACATGGAACAACCTGAAGGCTTTGCTGAAGGTGATCCAAAGAAGACTGTCTGCCTTCTCCAGAAGAGCATCTATGGCACCAAGCAAGGAGGCAACCGCTGGAACAAGAAGATGCGATCTGTGCTCGAGTCTATTGGCTACACACAGTCCTACTCTGATGCCAGCATCTATGTCTATGTCAAGGGTGAAGTCAGGATCATCTTGCCTGTCTTTGTTGATGATATGACCTTTGCATCGAAATCCTCTTCTGCAATTGATCAGACCATCAAGGACTTGTCTCAGCACTTCAAGCTTCGAGACTTAGGCCCTACCACCCAGCTACTGGGCATCAAGATAGACAGGGATCGCTCCAAGCACTCCATCACCATCTCTCAGCAGCAGTACTGTCTTGACATCCTTGATCAATTTGGCATGTCTGATTGCAAGCCTGTATCCACTCCCATGCAGCCCAATCATCGACTCACTCGTTCTCAGTGTCCTCAGACTCCTGATGAGACTCAAGACATGCGATCCACCCCTTACCTTGAAGCAGTAGGTGCTCTGATGTATCTAGCCACCACCACCAGACCAGACATTGCCTACACTGTTGGCTGTCTTGCCAGATTCAATTCCAACCCTGGCCCCACTCATTGGCAAGCTGTCAAGCACCTCCTTTGCTATCTGAAGGGCACTGCACACTACTTCATCACCTATGCTCCTGATCCCAACTCCTCTGAACTGTTCTCAACCTTCTCTGATGCTGATCATGGTGGATGCAAGGATACTGGTCGCTCCACTGGTGGATATCTTGTCAAGATTGGCTCTGATGCTGTGTCCTGGTCATCCAAGCTTCAATCCATTGTTGCCTTGTCTACCACTGAGGCAGAGTACATGGCTGCAGTTGAGGCAGGTAAGGAAATCCGCTGGATGCGCAATCTCTTGTTTGAGATGGGATTCCCTGCCTCTGCACCCTCTGTCCTTAGGATTGACAACCAGAGCGCCATCTCTGTGGCCAAGCACCCAGAGCACCATGGGAGGATGAAGCAACTTGATCTCAGCTGGTATTGGCTTAGAGATGTGGTGCACAAGCAGCTGATTGCACCAAGCTTTGTGCCCACTGCTGACCAGCCTGCTGACATCCTGACCAAGGCATTGGCTCGACCCAAGGTGCAGCTGTTCTGTCATATGATGGGACTGACTTGATGTGAAGAGGTGCACAATCAGGGGGGACTGTTAGTTATGGTGATTGGACACCTTATGATGATGCTTACTCTATTGGACTCTTACTTGGTATATGATGTGACTTACTTACTTGATTAGGTATTGTTTACACTTATTTACATAGACTCGCCCATAGGTAGCCAGTCCTCTGTTGGTTGCTCTTCAGCAACTGACACTGGACTAAGTCCTGTTCACTCTCATTAGCTCACTTGTGGCTTGGTTCTTCCAGTTATTCTAATAAAACCTTGTCTGTGTACATGAATTTTGTGTGTTGATATATAAAAATGAGATGAAAACCACATCAACGAAGGATTTACACTCATGTGTACCTATCATTGCTACCAATACAGAGTCTTGTAATTGTAACTTTGTTGACTTAGTGACTTCACTGATAGACTTTACTGACTCTACTGACCTATTTTACTGATATTACTAACCAATATGGAGGGTTGAATATGAATGTGTTAGGACACCTTGTTATGTGGTACTTGCATCAAGTTAGAAGCAGTTAACAATGTCAATTTATCACATATATCATCTCTCATGTGCTCTAACCTAATGTGACTTGTATTAAGATGGAGTAGACTGGTTAGTCATCCTGGTAGGATGAAGATACACTACTCCTTTAAAAATAATTATTTCATGTATCTACATGTATATTGCTGTATTCCTCTGTATATATGGTATATTCTTGGCTGAGCAGGGATGAGTGTGGTGTCTGGTATAAATATCTGCTAGTTGTATTTGAGAGAGAGCAGCTTGTCTTATATAAAGGATATGATGTTCCTAGCAAAAGGATGACCTTCAGGGTCCACTGACCAACATCTCTTCATGAATTCTAGGTGTGAGGAGTGAACAAACTCAATAGAGTCCTATCATATCCCAGATCTCTGGTACCTTCACTTCTACTTCAGCCACACACTTTCACTGGTTCTCCGGACCACCAAACCTGACTTCCAGGTAGGTCTGTTCCACTGGACCTAACCCCATAGAGGTCTTCCCTCTTCTTTTGGCCTCCAGCTTCTATTTGTCTCTGTCTGCTTATTGATATCCAGTACCTGTTTCATATCCAGACTCATTTCTTGATAATCTGTTTACTTTACTTGATCCACCTACTCATTCCTGACCCTCCAGACTTGACTTCTCCAACTCCTGTCAATCTCTAATACTAGACCTGGGTTGATTCCTGAGTCTATTCCTATTACTGGCTCTACCTTTGGATAGTCTACCCCTGTCTCTTTCTACTACCAGCTCCGGCCTTAGTAGTCTACATTGAATAGAATCATTATACTATCATGTCACATACGACCAGATCTAATAGTACTACTAGACTCCCCCTGGAAATTAGGGACATGTACTTGGATAAGAGTATTATAATAACTGGAAGAACCAAGCCACAAGTGAGCTAATGAGAGTGAACAGGACTTAGTCCAGTGTCAGTTGCTGAAGAGCAACCAACAGAGGACTGGCTACCTATGGGCGAGTCTATGTAAATAAGTGTAAACAATACCTAATCAAGTAAGTAAGTCACATCATATACCAAGTAAGAGTCCAATAGAGTAAGCATCATCATAAGGTGTCCAATCACCATAACTAACAGTCCCCCCTGATTGTGCACCTCTTCACATCAAGTCAGTCCCATCATATGACAGAACAGCTGCACCTTGGGTCGAGCCAATGCCTTGGTCAGGATGTCAGCAGGCTGGTCAGCAGTGGGCACAAAGCTTGGTGCAATCAGCTGCTTGTGCACCACATCTCTAAGCCAATACCAGCTGAGATCAAGTTGCTTCATCCTCCCATGGTGCTCTGGGTGCTTGGCCACAGAGATGGCGCTCTGGTTGTCAATCCTAAGGACAGAGGGTGCAGAGGCAGGGAATCCCATCTCAAACAAGAGATTGCGCATCCAGCGGATTTCCTTACCTGCCTCAACTGCAGCCATGTACTCTGCCTCAGTGGTAGACAAGGCAACAATGGATTGAAGCTTGGATGACCAGACAGACAGCACCAGAGCCAATCTTGACAAGATATCCACCAGTAGAGCGACCAGTATCCTTGCATCCACCATGATCAGCATCAGAGAAGGTTGAGAACAGTTCAGAGGAGTTGGGATCAGGTGCATAGGTGATGAAGTAGTGTGCAGTGCCCTTCAGATACCGAAGGAGGTGCTTGACAGCTTGCCAATGAGTGGGGCCAGGGTTGGAATTGAATCTGGCAAGACAGCCAACAGTGTAGGCAATGTCTGGTCTGGTGGTGGTGGCTAGATACATCAGAGCACCTACTGCTTCAAGGTAAGGGGTGGATCGCATGTCTTGAGTCTCATCAGGAGTCTGAGGACACTGAGAACGAGTGAGTCGATGATTGGGCTGCATGGGAGTGGATACAGGCTTGCAATCAGACATGCCAAATCGATCAAGGATGTCAAGACAGTACTGCTGCTGGGAGATGGTGATGGAGTGCTTGGAGCGATCCCTGTCTATCTTGATGCCCAGTAGCTGGGTGGTAGGGCCTAAGTCTCGAAGCTTGAAGTGCTGAGACAAGTCCTTGATGGTCTGATCAATTGCAGAAGAGGATTTCGATGCAAAGGTCATATCATCAACAAAGACAGGCAAGATGATCCTGACTTCACCCTTGACATAGACATAGATGCTGGCATCAGAGTATGACTGTGTGTAGCCAATGGACTCGAGCACAGATCGCATCTTCTTGTTCCAGCGGTTGCCTCCTTGCTTGGTGCCATAGATGCTCTTCTGGAGAAGGCAGACAGTCTTCTTTGGATCACCTTCAGCAAAGCCTTCAGGTTGTTCCATGTAGACGTCACAGTCCATCTCCCCATTGAGGTAGGCATGTGAGATGTCGATAGAGCGAAGGTGGAGGTCATGAATGGCAGCCATGGCAAGGACAACTCGAATGGTGGGCATCCTGACTGTGGGGGCAAAGATTTCAATGTAGTCAAAGCCAGGTCGCTGATTGTAGCCCTTGGCCACAAGTCTGCCCTTGTAGCGCTCTATGGAGCCATCTGCATTGCGCTTGACCTTGAACACCCACTTGGAGCCAATCACCTTGATGCCAGTAGGTCTGGGAACAAGTTTCCAAGTACCATTGCTTCTATGGGCATTGAGCTCTTCAAGAGCTGCCTGGTTCCATTGCTCAGCATCCACTCGAGTTAATGCCTCCTTGTAGGACAGAGGCTCAGAGGATGAGTTGACTGAGTAAGCCATCTGATATCCTGCAGCCAAGTCAGCATCCTCAATCTCATCATCAACAACATCATTGAGCTGCGCTTGAGAGAGCTTCCACCACTCTCTGGGAGCCTGCCTGGTGCGTCGAGGCAATCTGGCACCAATACCAATGGGAGAGGGTGGTCTGGGAGCAGGTATAGGATTAGGAGCTGGGAGAGGAGCTGGATCAGGAATAGGGACTACAGGAGCGATGTCAGGAGCTGCTGGAGGCACCAAATCCCCCCCATGATCCAGAGACTCATCATCATCTGAATCAGATGGGTAGTAATAAGATGGTGCTCTAGAGGTTGGTGTTCTGGAGCCTTTGTCTTTGTTTGTGGCATAAATACCTTCTGGGGGGTCTAGTAGCATGCCTTCTGATGGAGGATCTAGGAATGGTAACAGTAACAGTAACATGCGACACTCTTCATCCTCCAATCCCAACAACCCAACATTGAGAATCCAGCCATGGGTGATGTAAGATGAATCTACAGCAAGGATGATATCATTGGGTGAATGATAGTTAATGGGCCAAACAGCAGTAGAGCTGGTGATAGCAGCTTTGAGCTCATCCATACATTGTGAGCCTCTGGAGACCATTCAAAAGGGTCATTACTACAAGTGAGATTGGTTAGGGGCCTAGTGATTCAAGCATAATTCTGAATCCAATTTTGGATAGTACCAGTAGTATCCAAAAATCTATGTACTTCAGTGCATGTGGTACATGATGGCCAAGTCTCAATCTTGGAGACTTTGGACTTCTTTGGGATCTACCCATTATAAGTGTAGTTCTGACCCACCTGGGTGACATAACAATAGAGCCTAATAAACCTTAACAACGGATTTGGACGCTGTGGGTTATTACCCATGGCACCAGTAAACCTCTACACCACCAATACCACCACCTATACCTCTGCTCTTATGCACCCTGTAGGTATAGATATGTAAGATTACGGTAAAAATAGGTTAGATAACTGTTAGATAACTTAGATAACATAGATAAAGGTGTTATCTCCGTAAAACATACAGACATGTTTTCGGCTGCCAACTGGAAGCTTCTGAAGCTCTCAGAAGACATTATGAAGGTGTTGTGGCCTAATTAGGAAAGCGCAGGCTTTGTACCTGGATTACCAATCATCCAAACCTTTGTCTTCGCTGTCTGCAACAGCGAGCTCAAGCACAAGGATTGGTTCAAAGTGTGCAATGGAAAGAACATTATAGATGTATTGGCTGTATGCTAGATGACCCAAAAATGTTATATACACTTGAGTAGGTACATTAAAGAGTTGAACATGTCAGAACAAGTGAGCCATTAGTACAACAATCCCATCAAACGTGTAATGTTGGCATTATATTCCTCATTGGGTAGGCCGCTGTTGTCTACTGGCAAAGGGGAATAGAGAAAATGATCATCCAAAGCTAAACCATTAAAGCTGCCCATTGACATTTCAGATACATTTGCAGCTTGAGAGGGAGTGAGGAAGGGGCCTGTGCTGATGGGCGTCATGGGGAGTTGAGTGGAGAAGGGACTGATGCTAAAGTGGGTTGCAGGAGACATGGGATCTGAATGGCTGGCAGCCGTCACAATGTCATGGTTGACTGTATCGCCTTCCAAATCCATAGCTGCTGCAGTCAGGGCCATGCTTGCCCTAGTTTTGATGTCGTCGCTGCTGTTGTTTTCATTGGCATTGTCGTCAGTGTCTGTGAGGGTATCGCGGCTTTTGATGGTGTTTATGGAGATCCCGGCCTTCTTTTTTGTGCCTTTATCAGAATGGGTGGCACGAGACTTGATCTCACCATTAACAAGACATTTTTTGAATTCCTCGGCCTTCAACTTCAATTCTGAGGAAGAAAGTGTGCGCCAATGACAATCCCCATCCTTGAGTGCAGAATGGAGACAAGATAATGCGACCAAGGAAGTTATGTTTCCGGGGTTTGTGACTTGAGCTTCAGTAAGTCCGAACAGATCAAGTAAAGTAAGACGGATCATAGGGAAATGAACTTGGAGATGAAACAGGTACCGGTGGAGTGGACCTGTCTGGAGTTCAGGTCTGGCAGTCCAGAAGAAGCGTGCTGATGGAAAGGGTTTGTGGATGCCGGAGATATGGGATATGACAGCAACGGCTGGAAGGTCATCTGAAAGGACCGCCATCTCTGTAAGAATTTTGTCTAAGAAAAACTAATCAGTTTTATGCGCAAGCGTGACAGTGAATTTACTTACACATCCCATCACGCACCATCTCTTGAATTTCGGCTTTGAGTTCTGTCGTCTTCCAACTGGTCGTCATGCGGATAACACCAGATGCGCCTGACACCACATAGGCATCTGTCTGTAAGGCCAGCTTTTCAACTGTAGTCTTGAGGAGATGCAGACACGCTGTCTGCAAATTTCTGGAGGCATAGCTCCGAGGAGCGAATGTGTCACTAACCTTTCCATGTGTGACTATCCACATCACATTGCAACCAGTCCACCTCTCAAGGCCAAGCAACTGCAGGAAGAATGGTTAATATTTTTTAAAATGGACTAAGGTGAATACCTACTTCTGGTTGAATGCGGGAAATAGTCCCCTCGATATCAGCTGCAACACTTCGTGCTGTCATCTTAACTGGTGCCGAAGAATCATCATCTTCTAAACTTTCCATAAGATCATCAATCTCATGTTGTGGGAGCTCCTTCCATGTGCCTGATTCTTTTGCCTCTCTCGACACAACAGCTAATGTCTCTCATCCCATCCAAGTACCTGCAACAGACCGTTTAAACAAGTGATAGTATGACTTTGATGGTACCGTACCATTCTCTTTGTGCTTCTGCATCTCACTCTTCACGAATGCATTGAATAAGGTAGCTTGCCACCGAGGAAAAGCTGCTGAGACATCCAGTCAACAGAGCTGCAAATAAGTTAGACACATTACTTATGTATATTGAAGAACGACACTCAAGTTTCATATTTTTCAGACAGATGCCCAATTGCTGACTGGTAAGCAGTGCGCTCAGCGTCAATATCACTCCACATTGCATCAGAACAACTTTTTGCAAGCTGCTGCTGCTCTGTCGTCCATGTTGCTTTTTTCTTGATAGTGATGACCATTTGTGTTCAGAATTCTGAGAGCCGATAAAAGTGAAGGAGGAAGAAACAGCAAAGTGAAGTGAAGAATATTATAACTCAAAGTAAATTCAATCATGATGCTGCCACTAGAACACATGTCAAAAAATTATATACTCATGCTAAGGACAAATGCCGATATACATATATCTGACAACCCTGTCAATGCTAAGGCAAGATACAATATTATAATGATCACTTACGCTATACAAAAATCATGTGTCAGAGACCCACACTAGCTAGTACAGTTGACATGTCATCATCTGAAAGACCACGAAGAATTATTGCACGGAGTTGATGAGCTTGAGCATGAGTCAGACCGGACTCTTTGAAACAGTGGATCCACTCTGAAATACTTCAATCCAGGGTAGCATCAATCTGACATAACATGCGGGCAGAAGCATCCAATCCCTGCAGGTATTCCTGAGTTGCAGGGGAAAAATTGAACATCGTTACAGAAGGTTCATTATAGTAATCCAGGGGCCGATTGGTGTGGGGCAAGCCAGGTGGTGGGGCAATCCAAGAGGTACGCTGGGGTGAGCCAGGTGGTGTAATAATACAAGAGGTACTTGAGGATTCTGTGCGACGAGGTCAGCCAAGTGGTGCAACAGTCCACGAGGGCTCCATACGATGCAAGAGCTCACTTACCTGAAGTCTCCGAATCAGAATCAGAGTCTGATACATAGATAGTTCGAGGCGGTGTGAACTGAATGGATGCAGAGGCAGCCCTTTGAACAGAATGTTGCAGCGGTGGCAGCTGTTGCTGAGTCTCCAAATCTGAATCTGAGTCTGATGCGTAAACAGTTCGAGGTGGTGCAAACTGAATGGATGCAGAGGAAGCCTGTTGAGTGGACTGTTGCTGCTGCCACTGTGCTAGGTGTTGTTGTTGCTGCTGCCGCTGTGCTTGCAGCAGAGCGGAACAGCCTAGAGGTAAAGTACGTGCGGATGTGCACAGTGCTCGAGGCACCTCAACTGGATAGGGTTGATCTGGTACAAGAGATATGTTCCCAACCATGAGGGAGCACATTAAAGGGTCCACAACATAGCCAGGACCTGGTCTGACTACATCCAATTTGTGGCCAAAGGATAAGATATGTGTTAGCACAATTTCTTCCGGAAAGATATTCTGCATGCGCTCAACAGTGTGTTCGAACTGCGGAAATTGATGAAGTTGATGTGTATGCACGATGTTGATGACTATGTCCAAGGCGCTGAGGGGTATAGATGTATTCCACTCAGGCCGAACACCGAATCCAACGAACAATCCATCTGCGAGTCGTCCTAGACCTATAGCCTTAAGACAAAGTGAGATGGTACTGATCTACAGATAAGAAAACAACCTACAGCATCCTCAATGTCACTCATTCCTTCGTGAAAAGCCAGTTCTCTGTTGCCTTGATTCTAACAGAAGTGATTGTGAAGAAGTCGTATTGCCACAACGGCATGAGTAGCGTTGACAATCAATCTCACGACTCGACAGTTGAGTCGCTTGATCCTGGACCCAGTGCTGAATGGCCGGGGGTGAGTATGTAGCTCTCATGAGAGTCAGCTGTACGGCTGTAAATGATGAGTGTGGATGAAGAGTGAGGGTGAATGAATATTTGATGTGATAACTGTTAGGTTGGCTCAAATGATTGGTCAACACTCCAGTACTCAATATAGTCGATATTAACTGCCGCATGCATCAACACATCAACAAATCTTGAAACGCACAACATTTCTTCACATACATTTGAAAATTTAAATACATGCTTGAAAGATACAGATTGAATCTTCATAGTTACAAAGCCTCATACAAATGATAGCAACACTATTCAACGCTAAGATTCTCAAAAAACTCCCCAAGGCGAATCATTTCATCTTGGATAGTGTCATCTTCAATAAGATCCTCCATACCCTCTGCGCTATCAAGCTCTTGTGGTACCAAAACAATGTTAGTCTCGCCTCACGAGGTACGAGTCCCTGTGAAACCTGGTAATGACTCGATATTGTCAAGTCGGAGGATATGAAGAGTGTCTATCCGATGGCGTCTATGACATACTTCTTCGAGTTCTGCCGCCAGGTATGGGTCACTGCCATGTAAGTGATGAAGCTGAGCATGCATTAATCCACACTCATCAACAATGAAAGCGCAAAGGCGTTGAATCTCCACATTCAATCTCTCTAACTCCTCACGAGCACATTTGACTTTGAAGTATTTCGCCATGATCTCACGATTGCCAGGGTTGGTCCAGGGTTCCCTTGTGATGTCCTGCTGAGAGTAAGCGTGTTTGAGAAGTTTGAAGTCGGATATGAAAGCATAATCAAGGATATTGCCCCACTCGAGATGGGGAGCCAGGGGTGTCATGTGAGCTGCAAGGTCATTATAGTTGTCTAACACAGAATGAATGGCCTTCCCTCGAGTTTTGATTGCTTTGCCAATTTGCTGGCGAAGCTTGTATCCTTGGATGGTGTATTAAGTTATGATTAAAAATTAAGCAAACATCAAATTACCTGTACCCACCATATTGGCCTTGGAAAGTTCAAACAGCCGTTGCACGACTAGTTGCCATAGCTTGTCTTCCGTGCGCCGAAATTTATTGGTCTTCATGTATGCAAGCGTCTCCTGATATTCACGTTGTTGTTCAGTCCACCTCTCTGAAATTCCCAGCTTTGCCTCCAAATCTGCGACTGTGCAAATGTCGACAAGAAGGATATCCATGCTTGCTCAGTGAGCAGTCTCCAGTTTGAGCGTCTCATGAACATCTGCAGTATAGTTGATGCACTGAGAAGAGGTTGAGTTCCTGAAAGCTTGTGAAATGCCATGCCATTTTGCACTATAACATGATCAACTAACTGAACAGTAAAAATACTGTGTACATACTCTGTAGTTTGAAGGTCAATTAATGCCTGGACTTAGGCACATGCTAGTACACGCTCTTCTGGTTCGTCACTGAGGTTCACGAGATAATCACGTTCGGCAATGAGCCACTTCTCAAACTCGTCCTCACTGATGTCAAGTGTGATCATGAAGCTCTTGACAGCACTGCCATAGATGATGGTCAATGCTTGCCGGTAGTTGTTGAGAATGAATTTACCTAAATTCAAAGTAAGAAGCTAATAATATCAAAGACGAGGAAGCGACTTACTAAGCTCCTGGTACTTGTCATCATCCCACTGCTGGAGATGCAAGTCGATGGACTGCACCCAATGAAAATGTGAAGCATAACGAACAGAGCACGAGACTGAATTTGAAGATGAGAATACCCGCTCCATAGTTTCCAGATCTTCAAGTCTGAAGCCTTGTTGGTAAAGAGGATGATGTTCTAGTTGACAGATTCGGTTGTGGGCATAACCATGAAATGAGTTCACTATGACGTGAAGTTGAGAAGCTTCAGCCTTCGCGCTGATAAGGGGGCTATTACGAATAATTTGACCGAATGTGCAGCCAATGTCATAGCCTATCCCAATATCATCACCGTAGGTATCCAACATGTACAGTGGCTCAAAAAACTGTCCGCATGTTTGCACTATTTTCACTATTTACATTATTGTGTATGAATGAACAGGTATATCTAGAACGTGCCAGTGGTGTATTTTGTAGTACCCCTTCAGGGCAAGATTTCGAGCCCTTACCCGTGGGAATCCATTGTAATATGGTGGAGCTATGAGCATTACAAAATGATGACTCATGCAGACAGTTTTTTGACCCAAATATTTTACACAGATAATCAAGTGTTCTGGTATTTTGTGTGACCTCCCTTGGCTTTAATCACTCCTTCTATCTTTCTAGGCATACTTTCAATCAATTTCTGACAGTCCTCTGCTGTAATATTTCCCTACTCCACTGTGACTCTCTCACATAACTCCCATACCCCTTTAGGAGGGTGGTCATAGGCTAAAAGCCTCTTCTTGAGTACTCCTGATAGATGTTCAATGATATTAATATTAGGGGATTGTGCTGGCCAGTCAAGGAGATGAATATTGTGCTCTTCAAACCATTCTCTGACTCTCCTGGATGTATGCTTGGGATCATTATCCTATTGAAAAATGATATCTTCTTCATTAATTTCTAATTCTGTCATGCTAGGCAGCAAGTGGTGGTTGAGAATGCCCACATACTGGTCAGCATTCATCCTCCCCTCAACTTCTGCAAGAATTACCACACCATTCTGCTCCATACAGCCCCATACAATTAGAGAACCTCCTCCAAAATTGAGAGTTTCATTAATCTCTCTGTCTGTAAGAGGCCCCCCCTTCTTTTTCCACACATATACCTTCCCATCTGACCCAATTCTATTGATTTTAGTCTCATCTGACCATCTGACCAACTTCCAGTCCTCTACAGTCTAGTGTTGATGGGCTAGGTCAAACACTAGTCTTCTCTTCCTGTAAGTGATGGAAAGAAGAGGCTTTTCTTTTTTGTTACAGCCCTAAGATTGGCTTCCTTAAGGACATTTCTTACTGTTTGTAAAGAAACTGGAGTAGTGATGATGGAATTGATATGATAAGTGACTTGGACAGCATTATTAGCCTTTTCTGTAGTGATATGTTGGATAATGACCCTCGTATCAGTAGAGGTGAGTTTGGATGGACAACCTCCACTGAAGTTTTGCTTGTCTAGGTGACATTCTTTGATGAGCTTAGCTACAGTAGACTTGCATACACCAGTTATAGAGGCTATTTGATGAGTGGAGAGGCCAGCAATAGACAGAGACAGGATATTATCACTTTGAGCAGGGGAGATGACTTTCATAGTGATTATGACTATGATATATGGGACACCCTTTATTATATAATTAGAAATAGGTGTAATAATGTCATAATGACACCACTTCATAATTTATTTAATAGTGACATGGATTTATGGTGTCATAACTCATAATTTATAGAATTTAAATCTAGGGTCAAAAAACTGTCCGCATGAGTCATCATTTTGTAATGCTCATAGCTCCACCATATTACAATGGATTCCCACGGGTAAGGGCTCGAAATCTTGCCCTGAAGGGGTACTACAAAATACACCACTGGCACGTTCTAGATATACCTGTTCATTCATACACAATAATGTAAATAGTGAAAATAGTGCAAACATGTGGACAGTTTTTTGAGCCACTGTAGTTAGTGATTGCGAGTGGGTACTTCACACTGCAGACCATCAAGTATGTAGATCGCAGTGCATAAAGTAAGAGACTTACAGTTCACCACTTCTCACCATCTCGCACACTTTGATGATGGATCCATGCCGGCATGCTGATGCAAAGATGCCAGTTGTTTCGTAAATATCAAGCACTGTCTTTTGGTGTTTGGGTGAACTGCTCTTCCATTGCAGGCATGAGCTAAGCAGTCCCTCAGAATTGTCAGTCTGATAATTAATCAGTGCAACAGTAAACACCAATACATTCAAAAGTTACCTGCATTGTAGTATCCCCCAAATCATCCGCTGGCGCATGTTGACAATGCTTGACTTCATTTTTGAACACATCAACATCATGGTGTGAGAGAAAGTATGAACTATGAAACTGGCGGTTATTGGCATTTGCGACACTTGCTACTCGCTTCAGCAAATTGTTGCCATCCTGGGCCACAAGAATATTAAGAGCCAGTGAGGGATCATCTTGGAGCTGTGGCAACATGAATGCAAATCGTTCAACAAAAATAAGCATACCTTGTAGGTGCAGCAAGGGCACATGTGGCTAGTTCTCCAGTTCGGGTCATCACGCCCGAGTACGTGATCTAACCTCTGCTGCACATGGTGAAGGATTGAAAGGAAGGCATCAAAGGCGATTGAAAATTGGTCCCTGTAACATGTGTGGTAATTGACCTGTGCAAATGATGTCAACTACCACGAAATATATGTCAGCAACACCAACATTCTGTAAATCACATAAGGCTTTCACCATAGCTTGGATACTGAGCAGCGAATGTCGGCGACATAGATGATAGTAAAGCTCCAGGGTGCGGATATCAATGGCAACTGAAGGCTCAACAGGCGAGCAGCCAAGGAGTCCATTTCTGAGTAGTGATACATTGGCCAGCTCATTGGGGCGTTGATGGATGGTAGCAAGTTCACGATCTATTGATGTTTTGAGCAAGATAAACAAAACATGGTATTTGGAAGAAAAATGCACCAAAGATTTGAACTGCAGTGACATGAAATTTGTGATGGTTTTGTGAGTGTTCTGGTAGTACTGGATCCATGGGTCCATATTTTGTAGACGACATCAAAATGGAAGTGACAGTCAGCAAAAGTGAGCAGCGCGGGACAGTAAGGCACGACCCATATATCTTCAGCTTCACGTCGAGGCCAATGGACTCTTCCATGTTCATTAATCATTGTTGAATTTTGTGTGTGCTGTGGAAATTCATAGACACATTTTCCGTTGTGGTTGCATCTGCTTCCCAGTCGAGTGAGGTGATCTTGACCGTGCAGCATGTACTTCTCTACTTTCTCACGAAGCGCTGGATTATTCCGTGGAAGCTCAGCGCAGACAATGGAGTCAAGGAATTCAAAAGGAGGTTCAGGATCCACCTAAGATAAAAACCGAAATTGATGAATGTTAATAAAGTGAGAATGGTCTGCACACACCTTGATAATAATGTGAGCATGTGGAAATCCACATTTCTGAAATTCAATGACTTTGATCATATATTTCTTCATCCCAAATGCAGTTCGGAGAATATGTAGAACCTTCTCCAGACGGGATTTGAAAACATGCATGACCACAATTGGTACATCAGAAGCGGATTGACCTGGCTCGAGACATTCTCAAACTTCAGGCCAGTCAGGATTGAAAGTCATCGTGCAGAAAAATGTAGGCTTTCCAAATTTTCGGCCAAGAACCATGGCATCTGCAGTCTGCTCAGAAGTCCAGGCTCATGAACCCACAAAACTGGCTGGTAATTTGATGTCTGGATGGAATTCTTCTTCATCGTTTTCTTCATCTGCAACAGCTTCTGCATGAACCTCATGTCCATGAAAGCGACGTTCACGAAGTATGTAGGTCAGCTGTTGTTCTTCCGTATGTGAATACATGTCGACCAGATACTCGCAAGTTAGCCTTCCAAATATCGAAAATCTGTTATCGTCATTGGCCAGCAAACAACTGCGATACCATTCGATTTGTGAAAGATGCGGAATTCCTTGTAGATCATCGACACCCCATCCAATGTCGGCCTGAGGAAATAAAAGAATGTAATGAAGGGGCTCGTAGTGACATGAGAGGATGTTAATGAATTCAGGCTGGTGATGACCATGACGTCGAATGAGGATAGAGCGAGGATTGATTGAAGTGGAATTTGATGCATGCATGACCGCTGCGAAGTCTCCATTTGAAGAAAAGTCTTTTAACTCCAAGATATGGCGAGTGCGACGTGATGACTGATGAAAACGTTATAAGTGATGGACATATGGGTTAACACCATCAATGTCATCACTGATGGCTTGCATGACGATGGCGTGAACTCCAAATTGCTGAGCTCTAAATTCTCGTTGGCGTTCATCATATAAAAACCAGTGAATGGAATGCTCCGTGTATTCAGTGTTTCATATGAGATGGTAAGTACGACCTGTGATGGCAACTGCCAGTGGTCCAGCACCAATACCAGTGGAAAAGTGTTTGAATCCTCCGGAAACTCCAATTCCCGCAAAGGAGAATAAGTTGTTGATTACACGACTGAATTTGACTAAGTGTCGACAGCAAGCGGCGTCACACAGTAGATATCCCATGTGTGGAGGTAAGAGATGCAACCATGGTAGGAGTCGTGTGCCATTTCCACAACAAAAACTATCGACTTCTGTCGACAACAGTAAAGCACGGCAGTAACGACAATGCCGATTCCATGTGGCAGGAACAATGGGTGGCGGAGGATGGTCGCGTAAATGAATCCACCACGGAGATATTTGTGGAGGTCGATTGACAGGAACGACAACAGGTTGTTCAGGAGCGGGAGATGGTGTTGCCGAGGGTGTCAAAGAAGGCAGCATTGGTAGTCGAGTTCGAGACCCGAAAATTTGAAGTTCCATATGCTACACATTATGATGAGTAGCAATAGCTGATGGAAACCAATTGACTTACTGAACGTTGCACCGACTTATGACGCAGGAGTCTTTTGTGAGCTGCACGAACAGGATCAGATCTAGAGCGTTGTTTTCGCAAACGATCTTTGGAACGTGAAAGAGGCATTCAGAAGGTGTTAAATACAAAAGATGATGATGAAAGTGCTATTTAGAGACACGGGCCACTTTAGCAGGCACTGTAGTAGACGTCAATGGTCCATCACCAGAGTCTTGACTGTCATCATCGTCATGTGCTCTTTTGCCAACCTCCTTTACCTGTTCCTTTCCCTTCGCTTTCTCCTTTTCTTTGCCTTTATCTTTTTCCTTATCTTTATGTGCTCCCCCCCAATCAAACTGCTTAAGTGAGGTGGGAGGAGCATTTTCGGAACTGTCATCAGTAGTAACGACCATGTCGGAAGGTCCCAATGTGATGTCTTTGACGACGACGATGCACTGATCACCAATGATGTTGTGCACAGTCCCCTGCACAACAACGTGTTTGCTTGCAGTAGGTAATGGTGTCTTTGTGAAGCGTGGATGTCCCTGAGGATAATAACACCGGACACGTGTGTTCTGCTGAGGGCCTGCGACATATTGGCTGATATCCATGTCAAATCCGTTTTCCTGTTTCAGCGAAAAGGTGCCGCGAGACACTTTTCCGGCGATGATGACAGTCGGAAAAGCTCGCGCACCATCAGGAAGAGGTTGCAGTTCCTATGGATAAATGAAATTATAAATGAAGTCATGTTCAAAAATACAAAATGAAGTCCGACATGTACATCATTTGCAAAAAGATGAAGAGAATGAGCCAATTTGCCTTCATCGTCAATGATGGGACCAATAGTCGTTCATGCATCCAACAGATAGATACCATCTTCAACGGAAGCTGTATTTGCACCAAACATAAAAACATTAATGTGAAGATCAACACCATCTGGAGTGGCTATGAATCCGTCGTATCGCCAGAAATTCTTTTTGTCGATTTGAAATCTGCCGCCATTTTGAATGCCAACAACGCCATGAAAAGAAGCAGAGGTCGCCATAGTGGTGCGCGCAAGAAAGAATGTAAATAGGAGAATGCAAATGACATTGATTCACGACACGCAGTATGACACCAATTATTGAAATGCATCGGTACAGACCAACAGCAAAAACCCACGTCAACATAGCATGATGGGGTGGACGCAATAGCCACTGAACCACCGGTTATTCGTGCTTAAACATTGTAGATGAGCCCTGCGCTTTAGGCTCTGTTCGGACATCAAGTTTTTGTAAATTTCAACTTCGAATTTCAGACTTGCGTTGTGCTTTGTAATCATTGGACAAACAGAGACTGAATATCGATGTCATGCTGATAGGGCGTATCAATAATGATATGCCCTATGCCCTGGTACCACCATGCAACGCAACATCACCAACCCTGACGTTGATCCGGCAGACCTACAAGACCAACAGGACAAACAAGACAAACAAGACAAACAAGAAAATGTCACTGTCAATGAGGATGACACGGATAGTCTTGAGGGTACTACCACGATCGGTACTGACAAGCTGGATGCTCTCCACCTGAAATAGATATGCAAGCTGTTCGTTGGGACCGCTCATGCAGCCAACTGTATCATTGATGCAGCCTCTGAGGCACTCCAACTGTACTCACACGCTCACTACAAGAAGGAACTTTATCACACTTCTGCCCTCTCAGGAATAGGATGGGTCGATGAACTCCTCACAGGACATCCAGATCGCATACAATGTGAACTTGGAGTACAATGTCATGTATTCTATGTACTCCTGAATTTGCTTCATGATTCAGGGTGCAAAAGTTCAAGATATGTCACGCTTGAGGAGCAGCTTGCCATTTTCCTGTATGCATCTGTTACAGGTCTCTCTGTCCGCCATCTATTAGAATAACTGGAAGCCCATCTTGGTGAGTGCTTTCAATGCTTGAATGACACTATATCAAAGTATGTCATTCCCCCCTTGTTGCAGATAAGCTCTCTAATTTTTTTGGAGGTATTTCAAACATGTTCTCAATGCATTCGCCTCCCCCCCCCATTTATTTGATGTATGTCTGTCTGCCTAATGCAGACAGTCCCACACTGCTCGAAGTCCTCCAGAACCCGAAATTCTACCCATACTTTGCTGATGCCATTGGCGCTATAGACGGCACTCATATTGCATGTCACCCTGATAGTGCAGATCGTGATGCTGCTCACAACTGCAAGGGCGGCTTGACTCAAAACTGCCTTGCGGCCTGTACCTTCAATATGTTGTTCCTCTATATCCTCAGCAGCTGGGAGGGGTCGGCAGCTGATGCACGTGTCTATCACGACACTCACATAATGGACTTTCATATCCCCCCTGCCAAGTACTATCTTGCAGATGCTGGATTTGCAGCATGTGATGAACTACTCATACCATATCATGGAGTGTGCTTCCACCTTGCTGAATGGGGCTGGGGCCATCTTGCGTGAGTAGCCTTTTCTGTGCTCCTCACTCATGCTTACATTTTTTAGCCCTCGCAATCACCAAGAACTGTTCAATCTGCACTACGCCATGCTCCGAAATGTTATCAAGCGCATTTTTGGCGTTCTCAAAAACCGCTTCTGAATCCTTCTTCTCCCGCCTCACTATACTATGGATGTACAAGCTCACATCCCCCCAGTGTTATGCCTGCTGCATAATGTCATCTGTGTTCATGACCCAAATGACATGTTGGACTACCGGGAAGTCAACCTCGCCAACCATGACCCCATGTATGACCCCGGTGCACTTGCTGAAGGTCCTCCCTCTAATGAGGCATGCACCCGTGCACATGAACATTGTGATGAGATTGCTCATCAAATGTGGGAGGACTACAATGCTGTAAGAGAGCTTAGAGGGCAGTCAGTCATGGAGGACGATCTGATGTAGTAGTCGCCGTCACCATCAAGTTTTTCTCATTGTCTTTACCGTTGAATTTTTGTAGCAGATCTCACAACTATAGCTAGCAAATGATATCATTTGTGTACCGATAACTTGCGCTGCAATACAACAAAAAAGACTACTTAAGATAGTCTGACAAGAAAAGCCTGCGGATACTGTCTTTCTCAATGGCAAAGTATGAATCAGTGATCGTGACATCATTCTGGAAATGTTTGATCACTGCTACTACTTCGTGATCCTCCAGACCCTCCTCCTTCTGCAGCTGAATGATCGCCTTCTGTTTGCGCAGTGGAATGGGATCAACAGTGTGGGATGCACGCTCTTGCAAGACAACTGCCACACAGTCAAACAAGGTGCTAAGATCCCGGATATCTGAACCCATCTGCTGGAACGCCTGAGACATGTTAGCACATGCGAACTTGATTGACTTTCCCAATGCTGATCCAGTGCCCTTCGACTTTGAAGAGTTGGGAGGGCGAACAAGAGTCCTCATACTATCGTCACCATCGGCTTTGCATTACTGGCAGCCGAAGACGTACCTGGTGTAGAGGGAGCGAAGGGGGGTTGTAGTGCTGCATCAAAGGGGGAGGGGAGTGGTGGCATGAGGACATCTTCCACACCCAGGTTGTTGGAGCCATTCTCAATCTCTTCCAGCACCGCCGCCTTTTCCCGTATCTCAACTTCTTCAAAGCTCATGCCTGCAGCAGCTGCGCTGGTGCTAGCCAGTGAGGTGGTGGAGGAGTGCAGGGGGTGGTAGGTGTTATTCCCCTTCGCGTTTGAAGGGAGAATGTTCTTGAGTTTGTCATACAGCGGCCAGCCCTTGGTCTTGTATGATTTGGCATTAGGAGTAGCATAGATGCTAGTGTTAGTAGTCGCACTGTCACAAAGATTGTACCGTACTTACTTTAATGATATCAGCCCAGACCGTCTCTGATTTGGGTGTGATGTCAGCACCACAATCATTGTCCCATGCCATGCCTGAATGATTTGCTACTTTGTCGACGACGGAAAATGTGGCATGGAGCTAGAGGTGTATCAGTATCAAAAGCAGATGGGACATGACAACGACTTACGCGAGTCCATTTGGATAGACATGACTCCCCTGTCTTCACTGCACCCTGTGAGGTGGACCCAGCTAGGTGTGTGGAAACTTCATTCCAGAACGTCGAGTCAAAATTGGCACCATCGCCGCCCCTGGATTTATTGACCTCAATGAAATCAATGAGCTTATTCTCATCGTCCAGTGTCCAGACACATCTGTCTTTCATTTCGGGCTCCTGACTTCCAGCAGCCTGTTTTTTCTTTCAGGGTACTATGTGGGTCTAGCATAGGGGCAAGTGCAACAGGCGTGGCAAGCAGATTGTCAGGTAATAGCAGGCATGGGGGGATATTGATATTGATGATCGTTGTCACACGTCACACATCACCCCGGTCAGATCCGATGATTACAAAGCATGACGCAAGTCTGAAATTTGAAGTTAAAATTTACCAAAACTTGGTGTCCGAACAGAGCCTTAAGGACCTCAAGTCACTTGTTCCTCATCCAACTACTGCTCCATTCCTTTCCTAGTGGTTTCCATCCCATTCTACAGCCCAGAAAAACCTAATCCTTGTGTCTGAGCACCATTTGGACTGTTAGAACACCCATTGTGTTGCTTTTGACAAGTTCAATCAAGTGGCTCAGTTGAATATTTCCAGAGCTCCATTTGGTTATCTGACCCCCCTGTCACTCCCAGTGCTCCCTAAGGCATCTATACACCTTCCTTGATGTCCTGCATCACCCTAGACCCTCCTGCTTGCCACCCAGTCACTTGCTATGTCAGCCAAGACTATTACCCAACTCACTTCTTTCAATTATCTAATCTGAAGATTTGATATGATGTCTTACCTGCACTCTAAGGGCTTATGGTTCCTAGTCAGTGGCTCTGAGAAGTGTCCTTGTAGCACTGTAAGCAATCATATGAGTAAAGTGGAACTAAGGGATAGTGTATCAGAGGGAAGGAATGTGGAGTGGGTAAGATTGGCTTGTGTTTCCTTGCAAGAATCTGATGAGTTGGGAAGTGGGAAGATGAAGAATGATTTTCGCTTTCATGAGCCGCTACTTGTGGACAAATGTTTTCATTGCCTTGGCATTTGGTCCATGATTGGGCTTGGTCTCTGTACCATTCATCCCAAAGGTCTTGTTTATCCAGCAATGCTTCCATCTGCATGCTCCACTTGGCATAGTTCATATCGTTGAGTTTCTTGAAGGCGAGTTTTTACATGGTGGACAGTTGGTGGGGAAAAGGAGGGGTGGTATACGGGCAGACAAAACAAAACGGCTGGATTTGAGGTTCTCAGCTAACCTAAACAGCTGGATTCTGGGTTCTAGCTGACCCGACGGCTCGGTTCAAGGCCTAGCTTGCCTATAGGGTCAAGTTGTAGTTCGAGGGACTGTTCAGTGGCAATTCCAATCGAAGCTGGGCAAGTGGGGGCATGGTGGCTTACAAGCCAGGGCTCATAACCTGTAAACTTTAACGGGTTGAGTTGACAATGACGACGGCAAAAAGCAATGATGTTGACTACCTACATGTGCAGTACACATGTCTGCGTGATTACATAAGCTACACTAGAGCCATCAATATTATATTTCTAACACCAGGATCATCAACCACAGTCCTTGTCTATGCAAGCTTATCTCCACCTTGAAACCACCTCCCAGCAGCCAGGTCACAGCAAGAAATCAAACATGATCACAGTTACGAAAAGCATTCAGTGCAATCTATTTATATTCATGATTGACAGTTCATTTAAGGCCTTTGTTTGAGATGTTGTGAGTGCTGCAAAGACTATGACATCAAATCTCACGCTCTCTCGTCTACGCTGAAAGTTCAAAACACCAGCCAGTTAATCCATGAAACTGCTAACTGATGAGTTCGGCTTTCAAGCAATGCTTGATGCAGTGCAGGAATGCATGAAGGATTATACCATCTTTCTGTACCTTCTGAAGCCCATTGATCTTGAAGGGGTATGTTACTTTTGCCTCATGATTTCTGCTTATCATATCAAAAAGCCACCAGAGGTGTTGAGCCGTTGTAACATGAGATATGGATACAATGAAGATTCAAGTGTCCCACCAGAATATGATGTGGCCATATCTCACAAAGCTCAGATTGTGAGAGCTCCAGTGACTGATTATATGCTAATAGACACTAACCACCTGCCTGCACATTTTAGAATTATTTGCATCAAGAAAGCACCAAGGAAGTCATGGAGTTGGAACATCACTACCCCACCAGAAGCCATCCTCTGTTCCTGAACAAGCAAATATATGTGATGAATGGCTTATTTTGGGAACTGAGGCTGCAATTGTATGTCATTTTTATCATATGATCTGTGTCATTTTTCTGATGTCAATCAGCATCAGTCAACACAATCTGACCCTCGTGCTACATATGATATGCCTCCAGTGTTGAACTACTTTATGAAAGACAAGGCTATTAAACCAGCTTGTCCATGACCCAATTCTCTGATGACCATGTTTGCAGCCTACGGTGCCTATGCCAAAGGCAAGAACTATACTCCCGAGTCTCATGGAGGTTCTGGACTTTGCACTCCTTTGATGGACCATGAAAATAGCATGCCACCAAGGTCTGGGCCTGACCCTTCATTTTTGTGTACCAGCTGCCACACCCACACCCACCTCCCTCATATTATCATCCACCATATTATCCTTATCAATACTCATACTATCCTCTTCTGAATGTTGTACATCCACCCACAGCACCAACACAGCCATCTTCAGCACCATTAGTTCCAGCTCTGGCCACTGGTACTGTAACAGACTCATATCCATCACCCGGTATTACCACAAAGCACTCCACCACATTGGAGGCCTTCTGTACCAAATTTGTTGTGTCTGCTTCTAACTTGGAGAAGCTTTCTAAGCTTGGGTACGATCTTGGCAACCGAATTGTCGAAAGCCTGACAATGGATGATTGGCAGTCCGTCAGATTCACTGTGCTCAGCTGGCATACATTCCTTTCCTATCATCATAAATTTTGTGATGCCATTATTGCAGGTACATGGATCTTACCTTCTTAGATATCATTGGTACCCAATACAACCACTGTTTGGTGCTTTCTTGCTTGTCAATTTTTGCTATGATTCACTGTTTGCTAGACTCATTTTTCTCTCAAAATTGTTCAAAAATTTTTGTACCATTAGTTGCAGGAGTGTCGATATCAAAATACTATGAAGTTGCTAATTGACAATACAACCAGAATGATGGAACCATCCTTTGCACATCTCTGGTGTGATACATGCACATGCACTGATGAGTACACTAATTGGGTCATCATCATCATGAAGACAATGAGCATGCCATCAGAGATATGCCTTGACTAGCCAACTATTAGTTTCAGCATCTGAGATGCAGTAAATCACATACATGCACTGAAAGATTCCTCTATGGGATTCAAGTCAGGGGAGTAGGGTGGAAGGTAGAGGAGGAGACAACCTTATAGAAATAAGTGTCACGTCTCAGCAATTCTTGATGTTGAGTAATAACCCACCAGCATCATGGACAAGATCATAGAGTTCTTCATTGTAGTGTATGTGGCAGTTGTCAAGCACAAGCATGAACCTCTCCACAGGGAATGGGTTCATATATGAAAGCTAGGAACAAAGATGAAATACATGTGAAGAAATGTGGATTAGTACTTACCACTTTGGTTGCAATAAACTTGTAAAAAGTTTCACTGTCAAGCGAGCCCTTGACTACATGAGCTGCCATGTAGCCTTCCATTGTAATTGCTGCAATGAGTGAATAATGATATCCACAGGCAAAGACATCTCTCAATGCTGCACATTGACCTGCCATTGCCCTACCATACTGGCAAGCCCATGTTATCTCATTCTTGCTGACTTCATCTACAAAAACAAATTCTGACCTGTTGCCAGCAAAGTTTGTTCACATCAACTCCTTCCATTCATGACAGCATTCTTTGTCCCTCTCCACAGCAAGCTTGTGGAGTAATTTCTGTGTGATCCCTGCTTCCTTGAGGTTGCAGCAAAGTGTAGAGACAGAAATACTGATGTTGTGTGTCAAAGCAAGCCATGTCACAACTTTGTCAAGGTAGAGGTCTGATTCTTCAGCAAACAAGGCCTCACAGGCTGTCATGAGAGCACATGTGAGAATATGAAGCTGCTGGCCATGTATTGGCGAAGGGAGACAGTTGACAGTGCCATACTCTGCAAAAATTGCTTCCCAGCAGTAAACACTAGCATGGGAGACTCCCAGAGTGTCATGAATATCCTCAATGTCCCAGCCCATGTTCCAGAGGTTTAGTGCACATTCTTTGAGATCAGCACTGATTTTACAATTGCCCATGGCTAGGATATGTTGTTATCACGAGGAACAACAAGAACAAGGTATATTTCCTAATCCAATTTGGAATCCGTGCCTCTGAAAAAAAAAAGACTAATCTCATTATACTTGGTAACAGCTGTAACAATGTACTACCAAAGCCTGTACTGCTATTAACATAATAATTGCTCTTCCTAATAGTGCTTTGCAAACAATGTTTGCAATTGAAGAGGATATATTGCAGTTTGTTTTTATAGTGGTGGAATACTAATTCTGTAATGGATTTTTCTTGGCAGTTGGATGTCATCTTACCTGATACGCTAACACTAGGTCATTTGTCTCATGGTCCTCAATTTCTGCTAGTGAAGAGCCAAATGGCTCTTCATGTTTCTTTTGCAACCCTACCAAGTGTACAAAGGATTCCTGGTATACTGCCTTATATCATATGTGCTTCATGCACACCATGTGCTGGTCCTCACAGCCTCAATCATGATGTTGGGCATCATGCTAGTGTTAGCCAAAAAGGTAATCAGGATGCATGTGATGTTTGGGCATTCTTTAAAAAGTGTAATGATAAACATTGTTACATATTTTTCTAGTAATTTTTTGAGCCTTTTGTGACTATGGTCTCATGCAGTTTTCCATTAGACATCAGGTGGCTCTCTCAACCAATGAAAATCACCAGCAAAGTATGATTCCACAATAGGCACTAGGGTCCTGTGGAGACATCTTTATGATATGCATGATGATGTATGGATTGCCTATAACAAATTTTAAATTGCTATTGATGTAAAGAAGCTCAAGCAGTAGTTAAGCAGTATTATGCTCATCAAGCTGAGGCTGAAAGTTTACCAATAGGAAGTTCTAATACTGCTCACTCATTCTTGCATGAAGCATATGTTAATGTACTTGTTGAACTCTTTGTCAGAGATGACCTTATAGGTTAATAAGCAAAGATTTATGGTTATGTTTACAATTTTTGTTATAGTCTTTCAATCTTATTGAGAGTCCACAATTATAAGCTCTAATCAAGATATTATGTAAAAAGCTTTCTGATTCAGACATTCTCCTCAAACTATATTATGAAATTATCTTTTGAAGGTCTTTAGAGAATATCTACATGAGCTTCAGGATGAAATGAAGGTATTGTGTTATTAATTAGTAGACTGAATGTTGTGTCTCATAATATGCCATTGTAGGGCTCATGAGGAAAATCTCATATATAACTGATATATGGTCCAACATTAATCTTAGAAAAGCCATTCATGGCCATGACTACATATTAGATAAAATCTGTTATCAAGTCTACACCATCAGGTCCCAAAAGTGAACTCAAGCTTTGAGCAGACCTCATTAGATTCTATGAAATTCCCAGTCATCATGATAGTAAGCATCTCATGCAGACATTTTTACATGTATTGAAAAGGCTTGAGATTATTGAGAAAGTAGGCTAACTTTGTATCATCCTATCAACCACTGACACCTTAATTAAGATTTTGTTGGGTGATAATTGATAATGCTTCAAATAATGATACATTCCTCTAATGTTGTACTTAAGGAAGGTCAGATCTGAGGGGCTTGGCTTCAGCTCATACACTGCACCCCTTACTCAAGTATGTGCCCTTAATTTTTGGGGGGTCTCCACTCCCACTTCAGTCATGTGCTTCCACTGGACCTGAATTCCATAGGTCCACTCCACTGGACCTAACCCTATATAGGTCTCCTCTCTTCTTCTGGCCTCCAGCTTCTATGATTTCTGCCTGCTTATTGATATCCTGTACCTATTTCATTTCCAGTTCCATTTCTCGATGATCTGTTATACTTTACTTAATCTGTCTGTACATACTAATGTGCTCACTATATGCTTCTCCATAGCCTCCTGAACTCCAGATTACTTATCCATCAAACTTCTGTAGTATATAAACCTCTGTACATTTCTATAGTATTTGTAGTCTATCCCTGTTTGTTTCTACTACTGGCTCTGGCCTTAGTAGTCTACCTTGATCATTTTCACTGTCCTACTGGGTCACCTATGACCAGACCTAATAGTACTACTGGATCCTCCCAGTAAATTAGGGGCACATACTTGGGTAAGGGATGCAGCATACAAGCTGAAGCCAAGCCCCTTAGATCTGTTTTACAATAACTGAAAGGATCAAGCCACAAGTGAGCTAATGAGAGTGAATAGGACTTAGTCCAATGTCAGTTGCTATTCAGTTGTGTATACTAATGAGTGTACTGTACCTTAGTCCAGTGTCAGTTGCTGAAGAGCAACCAACACAGGACTGGCTACCTATGGGCGAGTCTATGTAAATAAGTGTAAACAATACCTAATCAAGTAAGGTGCTCAATCACCATAACTAACAGTCCCCCCTGATTGTGCACCTCTTCACATCAAGTCAGTTTTGTTTATATTTCTTCCCACCACTAATCTTATTTATAGATGTCAATCGTCTATCACATCATCTCTCTTTATCTCCAGTGTGCCTACCAACTATCAGTTCCAGCCCTCTCAAAACTCGTACACGGCTGAATTGTCTCACACCCGCAAACTTGAAACTCAACGGCGCTACCTTGCTGAGAAGCTTGATACAGTGCAACATGAAGTTTTTGTGATGGAGGTTACGATGGGCATAAGCTGATGCTGGGAACCATCTTCGCCAGAATATCAAGCCGCTATGAAATATATGACAACACGAGAATATCACCGCGCTCTAGACAATCTGCAATGGCTCATGGTGCAACGACTGTTTGAACTACAGTGACTCAATGTCACACAAACAGGTAAGTTGTAGCATGATTTTCAAACTCTTTATTGACATAATCTACAGCATATAAAATGCGGACACAGATCTCAAAGTCCCTTCAAACACGTTGTCACACTATTCAAAATGTCATCAAGAAGTACAATGAGGCTGCTGTGAAGTTAGAACCTCCATGACCTACACTTGAATGGTCCAAAGTCTCTCACTACCAGTTCCTTGATGAATTCACTCTCCTGTGCAACACACATCAAGATATCCGTGACAGACCATGGGCGAAGCCAGCTATATGTGAGACCATGCGCCAACACCAACGCATTCAACGAGCATACAAGGAAATTCTCTGCTGCAATGTAGAGATCCGAAGACTCCATTCTGCCATCCTGGATGAACAGCACCACTTCAAAAAGGTTATCAGGGAGTTGGAGGCTGCAGAATTGCCTTTGCTTGTAGCAGTGCAGGAGGTTGCTAAGATCCAGACTCTTGTGAATTGTCAACTTCTCATACACATCACTCAAGTCTATTCTCTTCCTGGTTTCACTGGAAACCCCTCCCCTAGCATCAGAGAAGGTGCAGTTGCAGAGGAGGACCCTGTGAATGATGACCTTGAACCTTATGGTGAGTTGAATGAACCTGACAGTGATAATGATGGTGATGCATTGGAGGAGGATGACCTCTGCACAGATATAGGAACTGTTGTAGAATATATCTCAGACTTTGCTCATACTTTGACATGATTGTTTTATGGACATTTTGATTCAATGAATGTGCATGAATAATAAATGTACTACTCAAAAGATAAATTGATAAAGTACCAGTTGCTGCAAAGTCATGTGGCCAAGATTTGTGCATGTGTGTATGTGTTATGCATCAAATCAATTGCCAATCAATCAGCATCCATATCGCCATCTCTCTTGCAAACTCTCAAATCTATCTTGTGTACTTGCATGTGAGTAAGCATCATCATAAGGTGCTCAATCACCATAACTAACACCTAGAGCATACCTTACTTTTCATGCTTCTTTCCCTTCTGATTGTCACATTTACTCTTAACCCTGATAGACCAGCCCTAAAATGCCTTACTTGGTATATATAGACCTTTGTCTACACTTATATTTCCCTAACTTGAATCTACTTGGTTTTACCCTTGATCTTATTTCTTTGAAATTAAATCTCCCTCTGCTGATACTGATTCTCTTGTTACTAAGACTTAAGCCTTTGATTTCAATCTTTTCATCTGCAGACTTAGAGCTTCTAGCCTTTGGACTTTGACCTTCATTGTCATTCACTCTATCCCTGATCTCACTTCAACCTTCACTATCATGCCCTGAATAGGAGGATTGTATCCTTCTCTCAATATGCCTACTACCTGATTGTCCTTGTAGGACTTAGCAAGAAGAACTATCTGAGTGTGTAACACTCTACCCTTGGGTAGTCTACCTCTGTTTGTTTCCACTACCAGCTCCAGTCATAGTAGTCTTACTATTTGTACTACCAGCTCACCCTTGTGACCAGGTCCATTAATACTATTAGACCCCTGGAAATTAGAGACATGTACTTAGATAAGGGATGTAGCACATGAGCTGAAGCCAAGCCCCTTAGATCTGACCTCCCTTGAGCATGACTTTAATAGTGTGGTGACAACAAGTGGACAAATATCCTGACTATGCATCTTTAATTGAGCCAGGACTCAAGAAGCTCAAAGGATATCATGCCCATATATCTAGTATACTAGCCTATGTTTTAGCAATGGGTGAGTCCTTCATAATATTCAGGTGCAAAATTTAGTTTAATTTTAGTAGTTGTTACACTAAGTATTATCAATTCTGCCATGGAGTTAAACTAATTCTTGACTCATATCTTATATCAGATGCAATGGGCAAAGAATCTTAGACTCACTGAGGTGTATATTTTTTGGTTTAGGATTCGAGGTTATTAAATTTCATACTAGCTTCGAGCTTCGAGCTTACTACACAGCAACATCAGAACATGATGCTGTTGCTAAAGAATCAACTTCTGATGCATATTGGACTGATAATATTATTGATATGTTGATGTTTCATTAGCTAGTAGCACAACACCACAGTATAGAGATATTAGGGTCATGCTCAAGGAGGTCAATCCTGAGGGGCTTGGCTTCAGCTTATGCACTATGCCCCTTACCCAAGTATGTACCCCTAATTTCCAGATGATCCAGTGGTACTAGTGGGTCTGGTCATAAGTGATTTGGTAGTGCAAAGTATAAGAAAAAAGATAGACTACTATGGCTGGGGCTGGTAGTAGAAACAAACAGAGTTAGACTATCCAAGATAGAGCCAGGATTAGAGGGAAAGACTAAGAGATCAACCAGAGCCTTAGATGGAGTTAACAAGAATAAAAACTTAAGTCTAGAGGAACTGGAATGAGCAGGAACTAGATCAGCCCCTAATCCACCTCCATATTTCCACTTAGTCAGCCAAGCTTCTGGACCTATCTTTCATGACTAGTCCTATCAACCCCACTCAGTCAGCCAGACATCTGGGCCTTTAGGCCTATCACACTAGACCCATCCAGAAGCCAGCTATTAAGACTGTACTCAAGGGGAAGACTAGATCTGAGGGGCTTGGCTTCAGCTCGTATGCTGTGCCCCTTACCTGAGTATGTGCCCCTAATTTCTGAAGGGTCCAGTAGTACTATTTAGGTCTAGTCATATGTGACCTGGTAGTAGAAAGAGACAGGGGTAGACTACCTGAAGGTAGAGCCAGTAATAGGAATAGACTCAGGGATCAGCCCAGGTCAATTATCAGAGATTGACAGAAGTTGGAAAACTCAAGTCCGGAGGGTCAGGAATGAGCAGGACTATGTATAATATTTAAACTGAGGTTATATAGGAGTGTACAGAGGTTTATATACTACAGGAGTACTAAGGATAAATAATCTGGAGTTCAGGAGGCTATGAGGGAGCATATGGTGAACACATTAGTAAGTACAAGCAGATCATCAAGAAATGAGTCTCAAAATGAAATAGATACCAGATATCAATAAGCAGACGGAGACAAATAGATGCCAGAGACCAGAAGAAGTAAAAAGAAGATCTATAAGGAGTAAAGTTTGGTGGAGCAGACCTGTCCAGAAGTCAGGTCTGGTGGAAGCATGCTACTAAAGTGGAAGTGTGTTAAGGCCGTGCTCAAGGAAGGACTATGATCCGAGGGGCTTGGCTTCAGCTTGTGTGCTGCGCCCCTTACCCGAGTACGTGCATCCTAATTTCAGGGGGGTCTGGTAGTACTAAGTCCGGTTATATGTAACCTGGTAGTACCATAGATATCAATCAAGAGTTTAGACTGCTAAGGCCGGAGCCGGTAGCAGAAAGGAACAGGAGTAGACTACCCGAAGGTAGAGCCGGTAAAAGAAGTAGACTTAGGGGTCTACCCTAGTCTAGTGTCAGACGATTTGACAAGAGTCGGAGAACTCAAGTCCAGAGGGGTAGGAATGAGCAGGGACTATGTATAATATTTGAACTGAGGTATTTACAACAAGTACAGGAGTTTATATACTATAGGTATAGCTAATGATCAGTAATCTGGAGTACAGAGGCAGTGAGGAAAGCATATGGTGAGTATATTAGTAAGTCCGAGCGGATCAAGTAAAGTAAGACGGATCATAAGGAAATGAACACGCGAGATGAACAGGTACAGTTCATCAATAACGAGGCAGATATCAACAGAAGCCAGAGCGGCCTGAAGTAAGGGGGATCTGAATCTTGGTTAGGTCCGGTGGAGCAGACCTGTCCGGATGGTCAGGTCCGGTGGTTCTGGAAGAAGCACGCTGATGGAAAGGGTTTGTGGATGTCGGAGATATGGGATATGACAAAGTGGAGGTACTGGAGATCTGAGATATGACACCCAGCCCATCAGACCCAGTCTCACTCCTATTGCTGACATAACCAGTCATGTGTCTGAACCTTTGGACCTCCTTTTATAGATTAACTCCTGTATCCAGCCTTCAGCTTTGTCTATTTCTATCTGCTGACTAATTCAGTTTCTCAGTTAAATTTCCAACTTCATTTCTCAATGATCTATTAGACATTCTATGCTCTGCTGTACTTACTACACCAGCAAAACACTAATATGAAGTCCCCATATAGACAGCATTGCACAGCACCACACAGTGCTATATAGTATTATATAGCACTGTCTATATGGGGACATCCCTGCACATTTAATCAGTGTTTTGCTAATATAATGTACTTTCCACATTCTATCCATAGCCTTCTTCATTCCTGCTTACTTATCCACTGGACTACCTATAATATACAAACCTCTTATACATCTCTGTAGTACCACAATATAAATATCACCTAGAATCTAACTTCTGTTAAGCCTCTACAGTTCCTTTACTTGCTCTGTTGACTTAAGACTAGTTCTCTTATCTATCCTAGGTCCCTTTCACCTTGGACTGGCCAATTCCTACACCCTTCTGGTTGGTTCCCACACCATCTAGTTTGTTCCTGCACCTACTATCAGACCCTTGTACTACAGGCTTCACCTATAGGCTTTATTAGTTCTACAGACTCTGTCTGTTGGCTCTACTTATCCTGTACTGTAGGCTTTGGTCAGTTCCCACACCCTCTGGCTGGTTCCCATACCAGGTTCATCAGTTCCTGCACCTCAGGTCAGCCAGTTCTTGCCTCTATTCATCAGACCTTTATTTGTTGAGAGGTGATCCATCGATCTGTCAAAGCACCCGAGCTGGTTCCACTCTAATATCATGTCTGTCATCAAGTGTTTCACTGTCATTGAATGTCACTTACCTAGTTACGATTATTTTCTTCCCTCTCGCTACTTAAGATGGACAGACGCCCTTGCTGCACCTCAGTCTCGTTAACTGTTGACTGAGGTGTGTATACTTCTCTTACTGTTACACATAGTGTACTCATTAGCACACTTGTAGGCTCGCGCTATTAGGTTCGTGTATTGGGAATATAGTCTTGTTAACCGTTGACTGAGGCTCGCGCTATTAGCTCTCACCTTTTCACAGGTTATGAGCCCTGCCTAAAGACAGCAACATTCCATTGCCAATTCTCACCAATTCTCTATTATCCTCGGCACCCTCATCATACAATGTCTTCCTCTGATACTCTTCCGAAAACTGAGAAATATCCGCATGAGAAGCTCACCCTTGACGGCTCTAATTATTCCCAATGGGCAACTGGCTTTAAGATGTGGGCCGGTGGTATCAGGCTATGGTCATATGTTAGTGGAGACGAAATAGATCCATCCCCGCCAGCCCTGCTCACAGACCCTGACCAAAATATCATCTGCAAGGAAAAACATGTATGAGCGGGTGAAACTCTACAAGCAACGTCGACTTCTCGCTCTCAGTGCTCTCTCTACGGCTATCGACGCACAGGACTTTGTCTATCTATGTGACATTGATGACCCACACATTGCCTGGGATCGCCCTGGAGAAAAATACATTCCCCAGAAAGCCATTCAGTTCAACCAATATCTCGATTGTCTATTCACTCTCCTGAAGGCACATGACAGCGCGTCTATTGCGGAAATGCTACAGACACTCATTGTATTGAAGTCAGACCTTGCAGCCCTCTCAGTTGCATCATCCGCATCCTCACCTACTCCTACCGCCATCTCTATGACACCTGTGCCGCCGCCACAAAGGAGGAATACAAGATCCCAGATGCCATCTTTGTGCATATCCTACTCTGAGCTCTCCCCAACTATTATGACCCTCTCCGCCAAACACTCATTAACAGTGATGCCTCACTAGACTTCAATGACATCGTAAATTGATTGAAGACCCAGGAGTTGCATCATGCAGGGACCAACAGCATGCCAGAGCATGTTGCCATGCTCTCGGGCCATCGGGGCAACAGCGCACCTCCCAAGACTAGCGATCACGTTCCCCCGAAGGGTTTTGACGAGTCAAAAGGAGACGGATGGATTGTAGGATGGCGGCCCAAGTGCGGTCACTGTCAGAAGGCTGGGCATGTCTGGTGCAGTGCCGTGCACGGCTCACCAAGGATGAGAAGAAGTCAGCACTGTGTTCGTCCCCTGCTGCTGTTGCCGCTAACACAGAATCTCCATTGGCAGACCAACCTGACGAACCCGTCACATCCCCGCCATTCATCCTTACCCTGAAAGATCATTCTGCCAGCATCTCGTCAACTCTTGATCTACCAGATGGGATGTTCCATGTAGACTCTGCTGCAACTGCTCACATGGAGCCTGAAATATCACGCTTTTCTCACTACATCAAACTGCGTGAACCTATCCGTGTGACGCTGGCTGATGAACACGTGGTCCTGGCCCCAGGGTGGGGTAAAGTGAGACTTGCACTCCGCTACGGTACATCACTGACGGAGCGTGACTTTGAGTTCCTGCACATTCCCGATCTGTGGTGCACACTCATCTCTGTCTCCACTCTCGCCTCCGCTCGTATCTCCTTCACCACAAGCTCTAAGGGTGGAACACTACGCTCCGACGACGGAGACGGCCCATGTCTCGCTCATGTGCACCTGAAGGGTGGTCTATACCTGCTTGATGCAGCATACTGCATTTGTAGCACTCCTACCCCCATGCAAGCGATGCTCTCTCAGTCACCAAGCCTGCCCTCATCCCTCAATACCTGGCATAACCGTCTATGTCATGTGTCATGGGAAAGCACAAGTGCCTCCCTTTTCCCAGTGTTGCACGCCATGCACACGCTGCTGCAGAACTAATCCACTCTGACATATGGGGCCCAGTCAATATCGCTTCCGCCACTGGTGACTCCTACTTCGTTGTATTCACCGACAACTATACAAGGTACTCGGTGGTATATCTCATGCGCACTAAGTCGGACGTGTTCGATCACTTCAAGCACTTTGTACCATGGGTTGAGACTCAGTCTGGAGGCCGTGTCAAATGCCTGTGGAGTGACAATGGCGATGAATATGTATCAAAGCCATTCCTTCAATATCTCACTGACTGTGGCATTGAGCATGAGACAACCATGCCATATACGCCCCAACACAATGGTGTAGCAGAATGCAGCCACCAGACGATAGTCATGCACGCACTCAGTTCCCATCACCAGAGCAGCTTTCCATGCTCTTTCTGGGGTTGGGCCATCCTCAACTCAGCACATGTCGAGAACGTTCTTCCTTCCTCTTCACTCACTGGGCGCACCCCATTTGAAGCCTTCTATGGTTGGAAGCCAGACATCAGCTACCTTCACCCTTTTGGCTGTCTCGCCTATGCTCACGTCCCAGAAGACACACGCCGAAAATATGACTACGTCTCACAGTGCTGCTTCCTGCTTAGTCATATCTGACATGCTGGGTGCGTCCTCTGGGACCCCTCCACTCGGCGCACCATTCGCTCTCGGCATGTTCACTTTGATGAACATGTCTTCTATGGAGACCCAACCTCATCGCCTCTTATCCCCCTTGTTGGGCCTGTCCCTGATGCCCCTTTGTCAGTGGGAGACGGCTCACCTTTGTCAGTGGGAGCTGCCCCTGACTCAAAGAGGACATCTACCTCAAACAACCTGCTGGCTTCGAAGATCCTGAGCACCCGGACTGGGTATGGAAGCTTGAAAAAGTGCTCTACGGGCTGAAACAAGTGGGTTATGAGTGGAATCAGACCCTATATGAGTACTTGCAGAAGGAGGGGTTCAGGTTTGTGAGAAGCGAAGCGGACCACAGTCTATACATCCTTCATGAAGAGGACAAGGTCATATGGCCGGTAGTCTATGTTGATGACATGCTCACAGCATCCAACTCTCGCGACTACCTAGACACGTTCAAGGCGCAACTCAAACAATGATTCGACCTCTCAGACTTTGGCCCTGTGTCATATCCCATATCTCCGACATCCACAAACTCTTTCAGTAGCGCACTTCCTCCAGACCACTGGACCTGAACTCCGGATAGGTCCGCTCCACCAGACCTAACCCCAATTTAGAATCCCCCTTACTTCCAGCCCTCCAGCTTCTATAGATATCCAACTGCTTATTGATATCCGGTACCTGTTTCATTTCCAATCTCATTTCCTTATGATCCGCCTTACTTTACTTGATCTGCTTGAACTTACTAATATACTCACCATATGCTTTCCTCACTGCCTCTGTACTCCAGATTACTGATCAGTTAGCTTACCTATAGTATATAAACTTCTGTACTTTGTTGTAGATACCTCAGTTCGAATATTATACATAGTCCTGCTCATTCCTGTCACTCCTGACTTGAGTTCTCTGACTCTTGTCATTCTCCGACACTAGACTAGGGTAGACCCCTAAGTCTACTTCTGTTACCGGCTCTACCTTCGGGTAGTCTACTTCTGTTCCCTTCTGCTACCGGCTCCAGCCTTAAGCAGTCTAACTCTTTGATTGATATCTACAGTACTACCAGGTTACATATGACTGGACTTAGTACTACCGGACCCCCGGAAATTAGGGGCATGTACTCAGGTAAGGGGCGCAGCGCACAAGCTGAAGCCAAGCCCCCCGGATCTAGTCCTTCCTTGAGCATGGCCTTAACACCCTGCCTGGCACTTCCTCGGTATGCATATCACACAAGATCGAGAAAAACGGCTTCTCACCATCAGCCAGAAAGCATATCTCGAGAAGATCCTTGATGGCACTGGGATGCTGACGTGTAACCCAGTTAGCACACCTATGACACCAGGGATTGTCCTGCAGAAGGCCACAAGAGCTCCAACTGCAGAGGAGGTGCCTGCCATAGCATCCATCCCATATCGCCGAACAATTGGTGAACTCAACTACGCCATGCGAACAACATATTAGTTATGGTGATTGGACACCTTATGATGATGCTTACTCTATTGGACTCTTACTTGGTATATGATGTGACTTACTTACTTGATTAGGTATTGTTTACACTTATTTACATAGACTCGCCCATAGGTAGCCAGTCCTCTGTTGGTTGCTCTTCAGCAACTGACACTGGACTAAGGTACAGTACACTCATTAGTATACACAACTGAATAGCAACTGACACTGGACTAAGTCCTGTTCACTCTCATTAGCTCACTTGTGGCTTGATCCTTCTAGTTCTTCTAATAGGTTATGAGCCCTGCGCTTTAAGGACCTCAAGTCACTTGTTCCTCATCCAACTACTGCTCCATTCCTTCCCTAGCGGTTTCCATCACATTCTACAGCCCAGAAAACCCTTATCCTTGTGTTTGAGCACCAGTTAGACCATTGGAACATCCCTTGGCTCACTTGTGACAAGTTGAACCAAGTGAAAATTTCCACAGCCCCATTTGGTCATCCACCTCCTATCACTCTCTGCTTACCCCTGTCACTCCTTATACTCTCCTTGACGCCCTACACCCTCCTTGATGCCCTACACCCTCCTACTTGCCACCCAGTCCCTTCCTATGTCAGCCATGACTATCACCCAACTCACTTCTACCAACTATCTTGTCTGGAGATCTGATATGGAGTCTTACCTGCGCTCTAAGGGCTTATGGCTGCTAGTCTGTGGCTCTGAGAGGCGCCCTGCTGACTCCCAAGCTTCCTTACAAGCCTTGTGGGATGTCAGAGCAGACCAGGCAGCTGGGAAACTCTATCTGGCTTGCTCAGTTGAGCAAAGGTTGCACATTGGTGCTATTGAGGATGATCCTGTTCTTATCTGGTCTACCCTTGCCTCTGTGCACTCTAGCCAGCATTGTAGTAGAAAGAAGAAGGCTAGGAAGCGCTCCAGGAAGACTCAGAGTCCCTCAGAGCCCACATCATTGCCCACTACCACTTCCATTCCTTGCCCTATCACCTCTACCATGACTGAGTTTGCTGGCAATGCTTGTCTTCGCTCTTTTGACCCTTCCAGCACTATCTGTTCTCTCCAACTTGATGCTGGAGCTGACTGGAATGCAGACACAGGTGCCACCTCTCACATGACTCCTCATCGTCACTGGCTTCGCAACTACACCCCATATCGTGTCCCTATCAGGCTAGCTGACCACAACACTATCTATTCAGCTGGGGTTGGCACTGTGGTCTTTCATCCAGTTATTGATGGAAAGAGTGTTAGACCCGTCGAGTTTTCAAGAGTCTTGCATGTCCCTGACCTTCGCAACAACCTGCTATCTGTCCTCTATCTCACTCGCAATAGTGGCTTCCATGTCACCATTGACTCGTCTAGGATGTCCTTTCAGCGTCCTGCAGGCACCACCCTCTTTGTTGCACCCATCAGTAGCAGCAATGCAGCTTTCCTTGATGGCTCCACTATTCCTCTATCTGAATATGCCTCTGCAGCGACCACCATACCTCTGGACTTTGACCTATGGCACAGGAGACTTGCCCACCATCACTTAGCAGGGGTCAAGACACTTATTGATCATGACATGGTCACTGGACTCAAGCTTGATTCAAGGGGCATGCCTGATCCTATCTGTGAGCCATGCTTAGCTGGCAAGATGCATGCAAACCCATTCCCCTCCTCTCAATGGCGTGCCTCTCGACCTCTGGAGCTTGTCCACACTGATGTCCACCAAGTCCCCTACCTCAGCTTCTCTGGCTATCGCTATTGGGTCACATTCATCGATGATTCACTTGCTATCGCTTTGTACTCCCTATTAAGGCTAAGTCTGATGTCTTTGAAGCTTCAAGACATTCAAGGCCTATGCTGAGAACCAGTCAGAGCGAAAGCTCAAGATCCTCAGAGATGACAAGGGTGGGGAGTACATGAGCAATGCCTTCCTTGATTTCACCACTCAGTGTGGCATTGAGAGGCAGCACACAGTTCGTGCTAGACCACAGCAGAATGGGGTTGCTGAGAGAGCTAACAGAGTCCTCTCTGAGCGCATCACAGCTATGCTGGATGAGTCTGGCCTTCCCAAGGCCTTCTGGGGCGAGTGCCTGGCTGCTCTAGTCCATGTCTGGAACAGATGCCCCACTGAGGCCCTGGACAAGGCCACTCCCTATGAGCTTTGGAATGGTAGGAAGCCTGATGTGTCTCATCTTCGAGTTTGGGGCTGCACTGCCTATGTGCACATCCAGAGAGACAAGAGAGATGGACTTGGCTCTCATATGGAAAAATGCGCCTTCATTGGCTACCCTGCTGGCTACAAGGGCTGGAAGTTCTATAATCCCACTTCCAAGAAGGTTATTATCTGTGAGAGGGCTGACTTTGATGAAAGATATTTCCCTATGTCCAAGCGCCTCTCCACTCCTTCTATTCCTGTCCCAGACCCTGCCCACATCGCTCCTATACCTCCAGCACCTCCTGCACATTCCCCTCAACCCACTAGACAGTCCAAGACTACCTCTAGAGCACCATCTTATTACTACCCATCTGATTCAGAAGATGATGAGTCTCTGGATCATGGGGGGATTTGGTGCCTCCAGCAGCTCCTGACATCACTCCTGTTGTCCCTATTCCTGATCCAGCTCCTCCACAGCTCCTAATCCTATCCCTGCTCCAAGGCCACCCTCTCCCATTGGTATTGGTGCCAGATTGCCTCGACGCACAAGGCAGGCTCCTAGAGAGTGGTGGAAGCTCTCTTAAGCGCAGCTCAATGATGTTGTTGATGATGAGATTGAGGATGCTGACTTGACTGCAGGACCTCAATGGGGAGATGGACTGTGACGTTTACATGGTGAACAACCTGAAGGCTTTGCTGAAGGTGATCCAAAGAAGACTGTCTGCCTTCTCCAGAAGAGCATCTATGGCACCAAGCAAGGAGGCAACCGCTGGAACAAGAAGATGCGATCTGTGCTTGAGTCCATTGGCTATACTCAGTCATACTCTGATGCCAGCATCTATGTCTATGTCAAGGGTGAAGTCAGGATCATTTTGCCTGTCTTTGTTGATGATATGACCTTTGCATCGAAATCACCTTCTGCAATTGATCAGACCATCAAGGACTTGTCTCAGCATTTCAAGCTTCGAGATCTGGGCCCTACCACCCAGCTACTGGGCATCAAGATAGACAGGGATCGCTCCAAGCACTCCATCACCATCTCCCAGCAGCAGTACTGCCTGACATCCTTGATCGATTTGGCATGTCTGATTGCAAGCCTGTATCCACTCCCATGCAGCCTAATCATCGACTCACTCGTGCTCAGTGTCCCCAGACTCCTGATGAGAGTCAAGACATGCGATCCACCCCATACCTCGAAGCAGTAGGTGCTCTGATGTATCTAGCCACCACCACCAGACCAGACATTGCCTACACTATTGGCTGTCTTGCCAGATTCAATTCCAACCCTGGCCCCACTCATTGGCAAGCTGTCAAGCACCTCCTTTGCTATCTGAAGGGCACTGCACACTACTTCATCACCTATGCTCCTGATCCCAACTCCTCTGAACTGTTCTCAACCTTCTCTGATGCTGATCATGGTGGATGCAAGGATACTGGTCGCTCCACTGGTGGATATCTTGTCAAGATTGGCTCTGGTGCTGTGTCCTGGTCATCCAAGCTTCAATCCATTGTTGCCTTGTCTACCACTGAGGCAGAGTACATGGCTGCAGTTGAGGCAGGTAAGGAAATCCGCTGGATGCGAAATCTCTTGTTTGAGATGGGATTCCCTGCCTCTGCACCCTCTGTCCTTAGGATTGACAATCAGAGCGCCATCTCTGTGGCCAAGCACCCAGAGCACCATGGGAGGATGAAGCAACTTGATCTCAGCTGGTATTGGCTTAGAGATGTGGTGCACAAGCAGCTGATTGCACCAAGCTTTGTGCCCACTGCTGACCAGCCTGCTGACATCCTGACCAAGGCATTGGCTCGACCCAAGGTGCAGCTGTTCTGTCATATGATGGGACTGACTTGATGTGAAGAGGTGCACAATCAGGGGGGACTGTTAGTTATGGTGATTGGACACCTTATGATGATGCTTACTCTATTGGACTCTTACTTGGTATATGATGTGACTTACTTACTTGATTAGGTATTGTTTACACTTATTTACATAGACTCGCCCATAGGTAGCCAGTCCTGTGTTGGTTGCTCTTCAGCAACTGACACTGGACTAAGGTATAGTACACTCATTAGTATACACAACTGAATAGCAACTGACACTGGACTAAGTCCTGTTCACTCTCATTAGCTCACTTGTGGCTTGATCCTTCTAGTTCTTCTAATACAACACGCCCTGACATTGCCTACTCTGTATCATGCCTCTCCCGTTATATGGAGAATCCTAGCATCAACCATCATCGCCAGCTTAAACATCTTCTCCACTATATTTGTGGCACAACAGATTTGATGCTCGTCTTCGGCTCATCTGATGTAGTAGCCTTTTCTCAACCTTCTATTGTAGATTACAGTCCTAATGGCTTTTATTTCCTTTGACCCAAGTAGGATACTATTTCCTAGCCATAGGTCCTTTGGACCACTTCCATATATGTCCAGAACTTTAACCCCTATCTGCTGGAACTTCCAGACATAGTTCCTACTCTCTGAAATTAGCAGGTATACCTGGTATCTGGTACATGATGCAGTACATGAGCTAAAGCCAAGCCTACTCTGTCCATCCAGCATCCTTAGAGTCATGACTCTGACAGATATTCGAACTGAGGAAACTACAGGAGTGTATAATCTATAGGAAGTCTAGTGGATCAATAATCAGTCAAATAGGAGGCTATGTATGAGTATGTGGAAAACACATTAGTAAGTAGAGTGAATCATAAATAAAGTCTAATGAAGCATTGAGAAATGGAGTTGGAGATTAACTAGGTACAGGAATCAGTCAGCAGATGGAATGTATAGATATAGAAGCCAGAGGTTGAAAATAAAGGAGAAGTCTAAATAGGAAAGGGTCCAGTTGAACGGATCTATGTGAAGATGAGGGCCAGTGGTTCAGTGGGCAGAATATCACCAGTGGAGGTATGTGATTGGAACCAGTGATCTAGATAGGAGTAAGCACTATAAATAGAAACATGGGTACCGGAGATCTGGAATATAACAGATCCCCTAGACACTCATTTACTACTATGTTAGTGGTATGAGTCACACCAATGTGTGTTTGTCTTTCATTCAGACTTTTCAATTTTCTTAACAAGAAAGCAAACCTTTGCTTAGTTGTATGTCAATCTTGTTACCCTTTCAGCACTCCATCACTTACCTGGTCTTTAGTTATAATGACATACAGAATATGATCCTTTCTCATCTCAAATCAATCCCTGTTGATGTTCTGTTTCAGATAGATTTCTTTACTGTTGCTTCTACACCATTTAGTGCTATTTAATGGCCTGGGTGTGGTTCTTCAGCTAATTCTATGTAGCTGCTGGATACCCAATGCTCCACTAAAATCTTACCCTCCACTATATGATTGGTGTTTCATACTAGATTTAACCTAGTTGCTTCTATGTGCACAAGTATCTAGCATAGTACTACTACTCCAAGGTATCAGGCTATTGTATCTTCATATCTTGACTCTTACTGATAAATTTGAAGGTGATAATGTTAGAAATATAATCTTGATAGCTCTAGTGTAGCTTATACAATCATGTGAATACATGTACTATGCATATAGGTAGCTAGCACAGTTACTTTTTTCCATCATCATCATTGACTTGGTCTGTTAACATTAACAGGTTATGAGCCCTAGTATCATATCCCAGATCTTCAGTACCTCTATTCCTATTTAGGTCACACACTTCTGCCAGACCACTGGACCTGACTTCCATATGGATCCACTCAACTGGACCTATCTCTATTTAGACTTCCTCTTCGCTCCTGGCTTCCAGCTCCTATATATTCTGTCTGCTGATTGTTTCATGTTTCTTAGTTAATCTACAACTTCATTTCTCAATGATCCGTTAGACTTTCCATATGCTTATCTATGGCCTCCTTCATTCCTACTTACTTATCCACCAGACTACCTATAGTATATCAGTCACTGTGCATCTGTCATATCCCAGATCTCCAACATCCACAAACTCTTTCCATCAGTGCGCTTCTTCCGGACTGCCGGACCTGATCTCTGGACAGGTCCGCTTCACTGGACCTAACCCCGATTTAGAATCCCCCTTACTTCCGGCCCTCCGGCTTCTGTAGATATCTGCCTGCTTATTGATATCTAGTACCTATCTCATCTCCGAGTTCATTTCCTTATGATCCGTCTTACCTTACTTGATCCTGCTCAGACTTACTAATATACTCACCATATGCTTTCCTCACTGCCTCTGTACTCCGGATTACTGATCAGATAGTATACCTACAGTATATAAACTCCTGTACTTTGTTGTAACACCTCAGTTTGAATATTATACATAGTTCTGCTCATTCCTGTCTCTCCGGACTTGAGTTCTCCGACTTTTGTCATTCTCCGATACTAGACTAGGGATAGACCCCTAAGTCTACTTCTGTTACTGACTCTACCTCTGTTACCTTTCTGCTACCAGCTCTGGCCTTAAGCAGTCTAACTCTTTGATTGATATCTACGGTACTACCGGACCCCCTGAAATTAGGGGCACATACTCGGGTAAGGGGCGCAGCACGTGAGCTGAAGCCAAGCCCCTCGGATCTAGTTCTCCCTTGAGCATGGCCTTAACAACATCCCTGTAGTTTCCTCAGTTCAAATACTAAACACAGTCCTATTCATTCCAGTTCCTCCAGACTTGAGTTTTTCAACTTCTGTTAACTCTGTCTAAGACTCTGGGTTAATCCCTTAGTCTTTTCCTATTACCAGCTTCATCTTTGAATAGTCCAACTCTGTCTATTTCCACTACTGGCTCCAGCCATAGTAGTTTATCTCTGTTTCACCCATTGTACTACTGGTGTGGGGTAAGAAAAATAGATGTTATTATGCTAAATATTGCTACTCAATGTAAGGTGACTTAGATGGGTCCATGTCACTCCTCACCTGCAAGTGATGTTGGGAGTAAAGTAATACTGCACTAACCCTAAGAAGGGTTATCAGTACACGGAGAGGTTTAAGGAAGCATAATCACTTGAACATTGACTCAAAGGGGTCTGAAGAGTATCAACTCAAAAGACAGGGGTTCCAGATTCAATGAGGGCATTCTTAGGGATGAGAGGCTTCTATTTTAAGAGGATTGTAAGGGGAACCACCAGATATTGGTTATAAACCAAGTAGATTAAAGTTAGAGAATACAACAGTTACTAGCTAAGTATATATAGGGGATGGAGTGCATTCAGGGTAGGTCAATAGCCAGGGTACAGGGTGTTGTGAGTCAGAGATAAGGATACCGGTTGAACAGTATATATTAGGATCATAACAAACTGCCAGTGAAGTCTAGTCATGAGGACGATCAGATGGTCTAAGTAAGGTACAGGGGTTGAGCCAAGTCAAAGGAAGCCTATGATGAGGCATCGAGATCAAGGGGTTGAAATGAGGGGCAATGAGTCTTCTATGTTTCAGGTGCTTTGTGTTTCAGAAGGCTTATCCTAGATATGGATGTGGATCATTCTAGGTGTGGATACAGAGTCCAAGTGTTGTGACGATGCATAAGAGTGATGTTGTGACCCATGGCACATGATGTGACAAGCATGGTGGGTGTCACATGATGTGACCAAAGTGTAATGTATAATGAGTAACAAGAGTGTCACATATTGTGATGGCAATGTAAGGAGGAAAATGAATGAGGGTGTATGTTGCTGTAACAGATGCTAAGTGGGTCAGTTATTGGGTGTAAGAGAGATACTTGTTCCAAGGGGATTGCTATTGGGTAGTGGTCTTCTAGCATAGTGTGAGGAAAGCAAAGACTAGACTCTGTCTAACAACCTGAGTCAATCCTATCCTTAATAGGATGAGGAAATCATAAATACAGGAAATATGGACTAGTGTGAGAAGAATGTACAAGGAAAAGTGGACTTCCACTTTGGTGGAACATAGATGCAATAAGAGGAAAAGAAACTGCAAGCCTATATGAAGAAGACTGAGTGAAGTCAGACCAGGTTTGCATCTGGTACTTACTCCAAGTTATTGATTGGAATATCAGATGGTTAGTGGAACTTGTAGATGGGGAATGTACTTCAGATTCAGAAAGTGCTAAAACAGTAAGTGGAGTAGTGAGAAGTACTCTCTAAATGGAAGTAATGGGGGATCTATCAAAAGGTAAAATTTATTATGTCTTTTTCATCTATCTATATAGGAAGGCGTTCTGGAGAACCCTAAGTCAATATTACTGGGTCCAGAGCATGTGATAAGGATCCACTTCTGAGTGGCAGAAGAGTGCGTGTGAGTATCATAATAGGCATATGCAGGGATATCAATGCATCAGTAACACATCAAACATAGAGAATACTTGCCAGTAGGGATGGATGTACAATGGACAGGACAGAATAGGATGATCCAGAGGCCAGAGGAGTGGAATACATGTGATCCATGGGTGTTCCACTGGGTTCTGCATAGCAGATGAGTAGCAGATGGGTGATAGATAGGTGACAGACAATGTTTGTGAAGTGCAGATGATACAGAAATACAGCTATAATGTCCTCAGTATATAGGAAATACAAGCCTACAGTAGGAATGTTCCCCACACCAGATTGCCTATGACCAGTGTAGGTGAGGAAAATATGATGCTGAGTGGGTCAGTTACTTTCTAAGGGTGCAAAAGTAGTACTTGTCTCAAGGGGATTGCTACTGGACAGTGGTCCTCTAATAAGTGCAAGGAGAACAAAGACTAGACTCTGTCTAGTGACTTGAGTCAATCCTGTCCTTAGTAGGATGAGGGAACCATGAATGCAGGAAATGCAGATGGGTGCAAGAACACATGAGAAAAAGCAGGCTTCCACTTCGATGGAACATGGACAGAACAATAAGACAAATAAATGATGAGCCTATATGGAGAGGACTGGGTGAAGTTGGACCAGGTATACATCTGGTACTTGCTCCAAGTTGGATAGAGTGCTGTTTGAACACTTCACGAGCCTGCAAGCCAAAGTGGTCAAACAATTGCTTACTAATCAAGTGAGTGCGCTAAGTGTGGCACGTCGTATTTACGCATATCTTATCTTCTGACCACACCATGCCCACTCGACTTTGATCTGAATTTGAGAACTCAAGTGCATATAACATGTCAAAAGCTTTGTAAACTATCTGTAACTCACAACATGACATCCACTGGCGGAAAAGATACAAGTGCATATAATCAGGTCAGAGACATGGGTCATGTCACTGACATTGAGGCATCTCATCTCGCCAATTTGATAGGTCAGAAGAACAAAACCGTGGACACAGAAGACCGTGCTGCTGTCATTGAAGAAAATCTCTTATGGGCTGAGTGGAATGCTGCCAGGGCCCAGCTCAGAATCAGCCCAATGTTCATTGAGATACCTTCAGACGATGAAGACTTTCTAGATAAACCCAAATCTGCACCCTCTACACCATTTGCACAGACTGCTGTAGGTTGCAGGATGATGAAGGCTGCCGCATTCCTCAGCACCTTGTCACCAACAATGAGAAAACTCATGAGCACCCTGGCGGGAGACATGACAAGCAATGAAGCACTGGCCCAGGCAGTCACAACAATGTCCTCGGCCACAGCTGCCAAGGCGAAGGTGTTTACAAGTGCAAACACTATCATGGCTACTGGGATGGACGATCTATTTGAGATCTCTTGTCCGCTCCTCAACTTAGCCAAGGCTAAAGTTCATGTACCTCTCATGCTCCTAACTAACACATCACTTCATAAGATCCACGAAGACCCCTCATGCGTCAAGTTAAAGAAAGGCCTGGTCTTAGAAGACCCGAAACTCTGTGTCATGGATACTTCCAATGGGTTCCCACCCAAAGCATATCTCACTGCTGATGTCTTCTACGAGGCATTGAGCAATTTCCTCAAACTCCTTGCCCTTATTGCTGATGACGTGACAGTCAAATGATTCGAAGACCACTGCCAGTTCTGCATGTCCCGTGACGCATACATGTCAAACTTTCAAGTGGTCCTCAACTTTGACATCGAAACCTGGAGGTGTTTCTTCAACATGAGTGTATTCTTAGATGCAAGCACTTACAAGGAACAGTGGAGCGAAGTCAAGATTGACTTGCGTCTAGACCATGATCATGGAGGATTGGGTAATGGGGGAGGGAGGTACAACCCATACCCTCCCCACAAACCAGACAGTGCACCTGGTGCAGGCTCATTGAACGACAGGAAGCCCTTTTGATGGGGCAAAGGGGAAATCCCAACTGACCAACTCCTTTGCGTCCTGTGTGGTCAGATCAGGCACAAATCAACAAGGTGCACTCACACTCAGACAGTCAAGGGAGCACCCCCTGTCAGCATGTGCCATGAGGGCAAGATCGTGCTCAAGGCCACAAAGGAAATCATCTGCATCTCCTACAATCTTGGATGGTGTCCATTGAGACACGGATCCGAAATCCTACATGTCTGTTCCCAGTGTGGAAGCAAATCCCACACCATTGCCTCTAAGTCCTGCTGAGGAGGTCCGACAGCGCATTATCACACCATACCATGCCAACGCATACGATTCCCTTCTATCAAAATTCAACTTAACTGAAAAATACAACAACCTCACTTTAAATCTCTGCCACAGTTTCCCAATTGGTGACATGGAACCTCTCACCCACACCTATACCCCAAAGAATCACAAATCTGCTGCCGATCACCCCAACATCATCCTCAAATATTGTAACGAAGAAGTCAGACTGGGTCACATGTCAGGACCCTTCATGAAGGATGAGGTTCACAACATCATCGGTGGCCACTTGCCTCATCGCCACTTGGGCTTGTAGAAAAGTCAGGCGAGCCTGGGAAATTCAGGATTGTGTGAGAATGAAGATGGGTTCGCTGTGAACAAATTCTTGGACGCAGACAATTTTCCCACAGAGTGGGGAACTGCTGCACAGGTTGCCAAAATTGTAAGTAATTCCTCCTTATTTTTCAACACACAACAGTGTGGGCATCGCGATGGCGTGGCAGTCACAATGGTGACTTAGTGTGATGGCACTTGTGGTCTGGTTGAGTGTGAAGGCACATGCTAGTTCTGTCGCACTGTACATGGTCTGACATTTCATCTTGCAGGTAGTGATGGCTCCTGTAGGTATGCAGGCTGCCACATTAGACATCGAGGCTGCATACAGAACAGTACCAGTCTGGCCCCTCCACAAATGCTTCTTGGTCATCGCCATGGGTGACAGCCTTTCATAGACCATGTATTCCCTTTCAGTCTAACCACCACTGGAGGTGTGCAAGGGAACGTTGCAGATGCAACTGTGGACATTATGCAGAACCTCGAACTTGGCCTGATCAAGAAGTGGGTTGATGACCACACATTGTTTTGTTTCGCATGTGGAGGCGGCAAAACCTTACCTGATGGCACTGTCTCACCCTTTCATTATAAGCATGGGCTGAAAGAAATATATGAGGTGTCGAGACCTCTCGGCATACCCTGGCACCCTGTCAAGTGGCAAGATTTCACCTTCATATTCATCTATCTTGGTTTCCTGTGGAATCTCATTTGTCACATGGTCGAGTTTCCAGAGACAAAACGGAAGAAGTACCTGGGAAAGGTACTCCCACTCCTCGAGACCATCAACAATGGCGGTCACATGTCTTGCAAAGATGTGATGAGCCTAAATGGGATCCTTTTGCATGTTTCATTTGTCATCACTCAGGGACATGCATACTTAGCCAACCTTTCAGGGTTCATCGCACAGTACCCCAACAAACACACAACACATCACCCACCACCAGCAGTCACAAGAGACTGTCATATCCCATATCTCCGGCATCCACAAACTACTTCCATCAGCGTGCTTCCTCCGGACCGCCGGACCTGAACTCCGGACAGGTCCACTCCACCGGACCTAACCCAAATCTAGAATCCCCCTTACTTCCGGCCCTCCGGCTCATGTTGATATCCGCCTGCTTATTGATCTCCAGTACCCGTCTCATCTCCAAGTTCATTTCTTTATGATCCGTTTTACTTTACTTGATCCGTTCGGACTTACTAATGTACTCACCATATGCTTTCCTCACTGCCTCTGAACTCCGGATTACTGATCCTTAGCTATACCTATAGTATATAAACTCTTGTACTTGTTGTAGATACCTCAGTTCGAATATTAAACATAGTCCTGCTCATTCCTGCCTCTCCGGACTTGAGTTCTCCGACTCTTGTCAACCTCCGACACTAGGCTAAGGGTTGACCCCTAAGTCTATTCCTATTACCGGCTCTACCTTCGGGTAGTCTACCTCTGTCCCTTTCTGCTACCGGCTCTGGCCTTAAGCAGTCTACTCTTTGATTTGCGTTCTTCGGTACTACTGGGTTACATCCTACTGGACTTGGTACTAACACTACCGGACTTGGTACTACTGGACCCCCTGAAATTAGGGGCATGTACTCGGGTAAGGGGCGCAGCGCACGAGCTGAAGCCAAGCCCCTCGGATCTAGCCCTCCTTTGAGCATGGCCTTAACAGAGACCTACAATGGTGGGCAGATGTCTTGTCCTCAAATCCACCCCCACGGTGCTTGTCACCACAGGGCCTGACCCAGGACTTATATATCTGGGTTGACACGTCAACAGACTGGGGCATTGGCCTGGTCTTTGGGGACCGCTGGAATGCCTGGAAGGTGCAGGAAGGGTGGAAAAAACATGACCAAGACATCGGGTGGCTTGAAGCCATCGCTGTGGAACTTGCCATACTCACTCTCTTCACCATAGGTTGCAAGAATGCCTCCATACTCATACAGTCAGATAACCAAGGCATCATCGGTGCCTTTCGAAGAGGTCATAGTCGCAACTTCCAAGTCAACTTGTCCATCCATTGCGTCAAAACAATAGCGATAGAATCCAATGTTTTTCATGTTCTACAGTACATCGAGTCTACTCAGAATAGGGCTGACACCATCTCTCGTGGTGAGGTGGGGTCTCTCTCTTCCTGTCTACCCACCCTCCAGATTCCGGAGGATGTCATATCCCAGATCTCCAATACCTGCAAACCTTTTCCAGTAGTGTGCTTCCTCTGGACTGCCAGACCTGATCTCTGGATAGGTCCGCTCCACTGGACCTAACCCCAATTAGAACTCCCCCTTACTTCTGGCCCTCTGGCTTCTGTAGATATCCAACTGCTTATTGATATCCAATACCTGTTTCATTTCCGAACTCATTTCTTTATGATCTGTCTTACTTTACTTGATCCACTCAGACTTACTAATAATCTCGCCATATGCTTTCTTCACTGCCTTCAGAACTCCGGGTTACTTATCATTAGTATCCCTACAGTATATAAACTCCTGTACATTGTTGTAACACCTCAGTTCGAATATTATACACAGTCCTACTCATTCCTGTCCCTCTGGACTTGAGTTCTCTGACTCTCGTCAACCTCTGACACTAGACCCGGGTAGATCCCTGAGTCTACTTCTATTACCAGCTCTACCTTCGGGTAGTCTATTACTGTTCCCTTCTGCTACCGGCTCCGGCCTTAAGCAGCCTATCCCTCGATTCACATCTCTTGTACTACCGGGTCACATACGACCAGACCTATAGTACTACCAGACCCCCGGAAATTAGGGGCACGTACTCAGGTAAGGGGCACTAGCGCACGAGCTGAAGCCAAGCCCCTCGGATCTAGTCCTCCCTTGAGCATGCCCTTAACAGAGGAGCTCACCCCATTCATTATTGCATATGCTGGATAATGTCAAGCACTCAGTGTTGAGAATCACCGACATGACAATTGCCTTGGCTTGTCTTCGGGAGGCACTGGCTAAGCCACCTGGGGTAGAGGCACCGACCATTGTGAATCGCAAACCATTAAAGCCATGAAAACCAAAAAAAGGAAACAACTTGCAGTCATCCTTATTCCATCCCCATGTATTGGCACGCAAACATCTTTGTCGCTGGCACACACCATACTCAAATGTCTTTCACAACTCGATTCTTGATGAACTGTCATTGGCAGATGTACTTCAGCTCTTTGATGTAATGCTTATTTCCATCAAAGTCAAAATGCACGAAAACTACGGTGCAGGACTTCTTCACTTCCATCAATACTGCGACTCTCATAACATCGCAGAAAACAACTGTATGCCTGCATCAGACCATCTCTTGGCTGCTTTCATTGCTTCTTGGGCCAGGAAAGTGGTGACAACCACCACACAGTATTGGCTCGCTGGTTTGCACTTCTGGCATAACCTACATGGTGCCCCATGGTATGGGCACATTCTCCTTTGTACATCCACAGCCAGACTGGCCAAGTTGATTCCATCCTTGTCGAAATGTCCACGCTGTCCACCTGTAACACTAGATCACATGCATGCTCTTTTCAAAGGCCTGGACTTATTGAACACATTTGATGCTGCAGTCTTTGCTGTGGCATGTGTTGCCTTCTGGAGTTGCTGCAGGTATGTGCTGTTGTCAATGTCACTCCTGACCATAACTGAATTTCCATAAGGCTTGGCAAGCTTGTCATTGACTCAGAAAATTCTTTCAATCCAGCTAGACATGTTGCATGATCCACATCTCTCCGTCGAAGGAACCTCCCAAACCAAATCCCCTTCATTGGTCCTTCGCATACCATGGACAAAGACAACGCATGGTGAAGGTGTAGACATCATAGCATCCAAACTCAACAATATCATAAATCCCATCTCTGCCCTCAAACATCACCTGTCAGTGAACATTAACATCCCACCCACTACACCATTCTTTGCCTACAAGAACACAAGTGGGGGCTGGACAATGTTGACATGCCCATGGTTCCTAGCCAGGTGCAATCAAGTGTGGAGGAACATGGATATGTTAGAGCTTTCAGGGCATTGTTTTTGCATCAGAGGTGCTTCAGAACTGCTGTTGAGAGGCATCCCCCCAGACATAGTGGCCATGCAAGGCCATTGGAAATCAAGAGCTTTCTTGGACTACTGGTGTGAGATAGAGACAATTCTCCCACTCTTCATTACATCTTCCTTCACCAATGCACAAATGGCACTTGTTAAATCATCCATGGATACATATGCACGCTGTTACAGTAAATGATTCCTGTTGTATATTAGGTCAGTGTGCAATAGAGTAATGCGCAGTAATCACGATTGGCAAACTTGTATTAGGGGAGTCGGTGGCCGAAGGTCACAACTGTGTTGTGAGCTTTGTTCGGGATGGGTAGTATTGTGCCCTTGTTTTCTTGCCCCCAACTACCTCACACTCAAGGATTCGGTTCTCGATGCATTGGCAGTCAGCTTGTCTCAGCATGCATTTGTATCCCTGAATGATTCAAGACTCAAAACCTTCAGCATGGTCTCTTGTCGTGTCACTTCAACCATGAGGATCATGTGATACATGTATTCAACGCTTGCAGTCATGTGACTCAGTATCAGACACATGCCTTAGAGAAAAACATGAACCTTGGACTAAGTCTTGCACACTCAGATGCATTTTGGCTGGAGACTTCACTTGACTTGTACTCTTGGCTATCGCCAATCAACACAACTGAAACCCTCTCCCCAACTGCCGAACAACATACTCAGTCTTCCAGACCTTCCACGTTGTCTTAGACATGACCTGTGTGCATGTTAGCACAATTCATGCCCACAAATAATGGCTGACATAAGCTTGGCGATGGGCATTATTTTGTGGGCTTATCCGCACTTCTAGTTGAACAAATCCATAGTAAGCTTGATTATTGGATAGTTGATGGAACTGATGGACACACACATGCACACTTCAGATTCAATCAAGGATGGATTCATAATATGGTAAAACAGCAAGTGGAGTATCAGAGAAGTACTCTCTAAGAGGAAGTGATGGGACACTATCAAAAGATAAAATCTAATGTCTTTTTCATCTACTTATATAGGAAGGTGTTCCAATGAACCTAAGTAAATACTATTGGGTCTAGACTGTGCAATAAGGATCCGCTTCTGACTGCAGAAGGGTCACACATGTATCATGAGAGATATTGATGTGTCAGTAATACATCAGACATAGAGGGTACTCACCAGTAAGGACAGATAGACATTGGACATGATAGGATAGGACAGTCCAGGAGCTAGGGAAAGGTAATACAGGTGTTCCACAGGTGTTCTGCATAACGGACAGGTAACAAATGGTATGGATGGGTGACAGACAAGTATCAAACAGATGATGGATGATGTGAGCAGGTGATGGATGATACAGATGGGTGCAAATGGATGATGGATGAGCAATAGAATAGATGATACAACTGAGTGATGGATGATACAAATGATATGGACGGGTGATGGATGATACGATGAGTGATATGAATGGTATGGATGAGTGATAGATGGGTGATGGATGATGTTTTGTAAAGGGCGAATGATATGGAAAGTCACCTGTAAGGTCCTCTGTATACATGAGATATGAGCCTACAGTGTGTTACAGGGACGCAAAACCCCTGTCTTCAGCCTCACCCCATCCCGTCACAAAGCAAGTGGCATCCCCTCATTAGTCACATCACGTGACACTCGTAGTATCCCGGTCACACCACATGACCATGTCACATCACATGCCTGTCATCACAGCACACGTCATCACATCTGACATGACTCCTAGTGAGATCATGGATCGGATCGCAGGATAAGCCTCCAGCACATGGAGCACCTATCATATAGACACTGCGGTTCACCTTGATGGTAACCAATCGTATCTGCTTCGTTGCAGGCTTCCTTGACTACGGGCTCAACCCCTATACTATACTTACGTCGATCAACTGCTATCGATCATCCGCCTGACCTTGCTGCACAGCAGTTCATCATGATACCTACCGATGGATCGGTACCCCTTATCTCTGACTCAACCATACCCTTAGACCTGGTTGTTTTACCTACCCTGAACCCTGACAGTTTATACCTATATAAACACCTGTAGTTAGACGATGTATTCTCTAACTTTATCTTAACCTGTTTTACCTGGCTTTTAGTAACTTAAGTGTTGCTAGATTCTCCATGATTCTGAGGTGACAAGTCCATCATCTTGGTCTTATGCAGACGGTCTGGTAGTGATGAGCCACAGGCTTACCACTACTGACTGTGACATGACCCCTCTTAAGGTCATGGGTAACGACGCTTACGTTCGGTAACTCTTAATGGGTTTACGTAAGAAGACATATCAGGTTCACTGTAACGCTCAGTGGAGCTGAGTGTAACACAGTGGGGATGTTCCCCACACCAGACCCCTGGAAATTATGGGCACACACCAATGTATCACGTGCTACAACAAAAATTCAAACCCAGCCCAACTTTAATTCCTCTCACACTCTCACCAGCGGCTGGAAGATAACATTTGTCAATATTGTCAGCCACCGTGGCTAACAAAGCGGAATATGAATTCTATTTGCTAAGACTGAACATAGGGTTAGAATATACTGCAATATATATTGAGTATTTCCTCACCGGTTATCTGTCCTCAAAGGCTATAACGACGATCAAATGGCCGCACTTGCGCCTTCTCCTAATCAAGATCCTTCTGGAAGTCAGCAGATACCATCATTGACCGACATTTGGTCACGTGCTCTTGAAAAATTCGGTGTCAAGCCTTGTTTATGGCAGCTCAAAGTTGCCCAGGCTTTGCTCCGAGGGGACCAGGATGTCATTTGCACAGCAGGCACTGGAATGGGCAAAACACTTGGATTCTGGTTGCCTTTGCTGTTCCGTGATGGCGGCATTCAAATCATTGTCACCCCTCTTAATATGCTAGGCAAGCAAAATGCCGCATCACTGGCCAAGGCTGGCATACGCAGAATATCCATCGATGGCGAGACTGCTACACCTATAAATTTCTTGGTGAGTGCTCTGCTATACTGCGAGTATCAACATCATCTTACCTATCAATCACACAGGCCATCGTGGTGCTGAAGTATCGTGCAATTGCCATCAGTCCCGAACAAATTATGAAACCAAATGGTTCATTTGAGAAGCTACTAAAAAATGTGCTGTTTGTGTCACAGCTTATTAGCATTGTAATTGACGAGGCACACTGTCTTACTGATTGGGGAGAATTTCATCCTGAATACAAAGAACTTGGACAACTTTGATACATTCTGCCGTCAATGGTTCCCATCATGCTTGCATTGGCAACACTTATGAAACACTCACTTTCAAATGCGATCCGACTTTTGCACATGCATGCTGACAGGATGACCTTCATCCGTCGTTCAACCGTCCGAACATCAAGATCAGGGTAAGAAAAATTAAGTATGCACTTAATAGTTACGTGGATCTTGCGTTCTTGATCCTGGAAGGCTGGAATACTGGGGATCCACCCCCACCAAAATTTCTCGTCTTTTTTGATGACATCCAGGATGCCATCAATGCAGCACGGTACTCTTGCAAGTGTCTACCAGTCAAGTGCAGCAACAAGATTAAATGGTTCAACTCTGATATGACAAGCACTTACAAGGAAATGGAACTTGATAACCTTGTCTCCAGTGAAACATGGGGACTCTGCATGACTGACTCATTCGGGATGGTAAGACTTGACATTATCCAGCACAAATGTTCATAACTCACTCGCCTCCTGCAGGGCATGGACATTCCTGATATTCAGCTTGTAATACAGTGGCGAGCAACTTGCAAACTTATGACATTGTGGCAGCATTTCAGACATGCAGTGCGCAACAAGAATTAGTTAGGAACAGCTTCCCTGTTTGCTGAGAAAGAGCACTTTGACAACGAGTGACATGCAAAAGCCATCAGAAAGGCACAACGTGAGGATACTCGAAAGCAGAAAGCTGTTGACTCACCAGCCATCCTACACCCTACCAAGCACCACACCGTGATTCCATCAGATCCTGGGGGTTGGAGGGGAATCTGATGGGGATGATTCAGACGACAATGATCCCAATGGAAATGCACTGGTAGCAGGGAGTGTCCATTAATTGAAGGGAGCAATGGCAAGTGTTGAGCAGGCGAGGAAAAATATTGGTCGGCCTGAAAAGCAGAAGAAGAGAGAATTGGACCCAGGCATGGACTATCTAATCAATGCCAAGAGATGTGTGGGGTTTAGGTGCAGAAGGAAGGTGTTTGACGTTTGCTTTGACAATGACATGGCTGGTGGGAATTTCTGTTTCTGATCACATCAGCGTACTCATCTTTCATACGCAGACTCTGACTACCTTGAGTGTGACCCTATAAATCCAATGGGCTGCTCTCATTGTCATATTGAACCACCTGTCATCTGCTGCAACATCCATCACTCCAATGACTTCTCGGCATACTCTTCACACATCACCAAACCACCTGCTTTACCACAGTGCTCACAGATCCTAAAGTTCAACAGAGAAGTACACGACATTGTTCTACAAGATGTGCTGGATGAGTGGCACAAGCAGAAGACTATCTCTACATACAGATGGGCTCATCTCAATGACCTTGGCCCGTCTCTCATCATGCCCAACTCGACACTTGACAGAATCATTGACTGCGCACATTACTACAAGTTGAACAGTGTGCACAACTTGAAGAAGGAGACGGGCTGGATGGATGCTGACAAGTTTGGTGCTGAGATTATTGTACTTGTTCAAAGGCATGCACTGCCCATCACATCCCCTTTTGCCAGGACACCTCTAAGATCCCATCTATCCAGTCATGTGAATGTTCCGTCTCCACTACACAATGATCTACCATCCCCTTGTCCAGCCCTGAAGCGCAAGATCAAGTGCGGCGCCTGTCATCAAGAGGGACACAATAGTACATCACTTATTTCATTTATTGGAGAGCTGAAACAATTTGTGTATCCTTAGCACGTAATCTCGCTTGCACACAACATCCTTCTCATATCGGCCAGAACAAGGAAAATGTAAGTATATAAATTCCCACTTGTGCGCTATCTAATCACCGCTTGAATCTCCAGGTAGCAGCATCTCCTATGTGAAGACCGACAATGCCAAGTCTAAACATGAATTCAAGAAACTCAAAGCAATCCAACAAGTATATCATCTAAATTAGCTCGTCCCTCTTCCCCTTCCATTAATTCATCCCCTTCATCTATTTCTCCACACGCAGCTTTTTCCATGAGCTCCCTTCCTTTGTCTGTCAAGTCGGCGATAATGTATCAGCTGTTCCTACCTGGTGATGGCAAGTGCAGGGCATGTTTAGCCAGTTGGTTACATAGCAATTCAAAAGTTTTCTTCATGTTGGGACTTGAGTGTTTCATAGTGAGGTGAGTGAGAAGGAAGTTTTTGTGGATCATGGTTTGTGCATTACGGTATGCTTGCACCAGTGGTGATTCAAGAAATATGTGCTCGACAGTGTGGTTGGACCCTTTGCCTCCATTTTTAACCTGTCATCTGTCAGAGACACTCACGGTACGGTTTAAAAAATACTACTTGCCTTTGTGAACAGGTTGTTTAATTCAACACACCAGTCAACAGCCCGCCAAGCCATTTTTTTCCCAGTTGGATTGACCAGAATATGATATCGCACTGCTCATCTGAGGCCTGGTGGGTAGATGTAGTGTACATTGAGGAGGAAATTTGTCATATGCATAGCATACTTGTGTTTTCCTGTGGCTTTCAGGATAGGAATCCATGCAATGATACATGTTTCAGCACGTCCATTGTCACCTCAATTCATTGCATATGATAACTCCTCGTAGAGCAGGAACAACTTGTTCATGAAGAGTGTGTTCTTGTACTGCAAGTCTCGCTCTTTTGCAGGCCACCGCCGCAAGCGCTGTAGTGTGTGGTTTGCTATGTACCTCTGCGCAAGTTCATCAGCCAAGACCTTCAAATCATTGAGGGTTGGCTCAGATGCCGCAAATGCCTCTAGGCTGCCGTGAGATGCATTCTTGCTTTTTACATGGACTCCCCAACAATCGAGCCACCGACAGGTACCTGCACTTCCAATCAGTTGGTGCATCCACTGAAAACCTGGTTTGGAACAGTAAATTCCAGTTTCTCGAGGTCAGAGCAGTGTGATGTTGCGTATCAGACTCGTTTCATCTTCCCTAGCAGCCAGTGGCTGGAGAAAACATCACCAGATGGCATCTGCACATGCCATCTTCAAGTGGAAAAGGCCAGGAATGTATATGACATGCTGCAAGTAATCCCATGGTGTTGCCTCAATTGACTGTTGTAACTGCACTGTTTGGAGCCGTTTGCCTGTCCCAAGATTGCCATGAATTAAAACCACATATTGTGAGATCTCTGGTGTATCAATTTCTGCATCAGTTGGATCCAAAATACCACCCTGCGCTAGAAGTTTGGTGACCGCTTGAATATTTCCACTCACAGTTGAGTTATTGATATCCATTGCTCATGTTGCAGTGATTGGTGTTTTGACTAAGGGAATTTGTTCCACGTCTTCTGGCTCTTGTATTTCTGAGCGGAAGTGATGGAAGTACTCGGGGCCATGAGTACATAAGTCCTGTCAAGAACATCCACAAATTAAATTTGTCGCGTTGGGTGAGGTTTGAGTTGGGTGTTGTAATTGGCTGCGGGTGAATGGACAGAAGGTCCCTCCATGTTTTCCGTGCAGGTAAGTCATTGTCCCTTGCATAGACATTTAAATTTGACATCGCCCAGAGCTCTTCAGAACATTTAAGTCATCAATAGTGACCCCATGCTGTAGCAGAAACATCAAACCAGAGATAAGATGTTTCAGTGACTCGTTGGACTTCTCAGCTGATGGAACATGTGTTTTGAGGTCAACGTCAAAATTGTCATATGTGTATGATGCGAGAAGAGATCACCCGAGATCGTGCATAGTGTTTTGTGACTCGATTGATAACGACTTGATTGCAGTGTGGATTGAATCTGTTGATATTGAGATACCAATCCATGTAAGGGTGTCAACAACATTCTGCGGTGTGTGCATGGACTGCAAGAATATACTGAGTATACTTTGCAGTGCATTGGATTTGCGGTTGGTGCTTTGCATCATAACACTGAGAATGACCACTTTTTTCTGATGTTATTAATAGGTGTGTTTAATTCAATTACTTCGACGAGAGCCGACAATTATACTTATGATGCTGATAATTGCAGTGCTACACAACTCACGTCGGTCTGCTTTGAGCCCCATTGAACCATTTTCAGATGTGAGTCCATTGATAAACCCCTCGAGATCTATTGCTTCAACCTGATCCCAGTAACTGTCATCAATGGACATTTGCACATCACTTGTGCTGTCACGTGCGTCTCTGTCTCCTTTCTCATGTACCATCAGCAGCAGCTTTCGATCTTCACCAAGTAACCCCCCCAGCAAGTTCCACAATGCAGGTGCACTAGTTTCCATCTCCCGGGCCATCTCCTCGATGCTGAAGTCCTCCAGCTGCTTTGTAGTTGTGCTAGATGCACCAAAATGCCAGCCTGCCTGCTCAGACGACATTTTCCGTACATTGGTGATGTATTGTTAATGAACAAGCCCACACGCAGAGTTTACGAATATGTCTTCCCTCAAAGGATGTTGCAGAAATGCTGTGAGTATGTTGGGTGAGTGTGCTACCAAATCTCGCACAACATGATGGTTATTGAATTGTCAGCAAGTGAGTAATGAGAGGATAAACTGAGATGCTGTGATGCTATTTCTTTCCAAGATGTCGATGATTTCTTCTACTGCATGCTGCATTGACTCGGACCTAGTATGAGGACAGATAACTGGTGAGGAAATACTCAATATATATTGCAGTATATTCTAACCCTACATTCAGTCTTAGCGAATAGAATTCATATTCTGCTTTGTTAGCCATGGTGGCTGATGATATTGACAAATGTTATCTTCCAGCCACTGGTGAGAGTGTGAGGGGAATTAAAGTTGGGCTGGGTTTGAATTTTTGTTGTAGCATGTGATACGTTGGTCTTAGCAAGTTTGTATCTACCTCACTCGCAGTCCGCCCCTCCACACTCGAACCTAGTGGCTGGGAAGGAGCCTGCCACTTGCCCAGCTTCAATTAGAATTACTACTAAACAGTTCCTTGAGCTACAACTCAACCCTATAGGCAAGCTAGGCCTTGAACTGAGCTATCAGGTCAGCTAGAACCCATAATCCAGGTGTTTAGGTTACCTAAGAACCTTGAATCCAGCCATTTTTGTTTCATCTGCCTGTGCTCCACCAACTAGCATGAGATTTAGCAATATATCACTCCTTCCTTTCCCCACCAACTATCCACCATGTGTTACAGGAACATCAGGCTGCAGAGGCCCCTATCTTTTCTTTTATCTCTTATCTGATCTTACTGATCATCTTGGCTCCACTGATATAGCTATCAGTGACCTTCCCCTACCCTTGACCCTGCTGTGCTGCTAGAACATTCTACCTACAAATGTATCATCATCCATGCTCTCCTTTTACAATTTGGTTTGTGCACAATTCATTTACCTATATAGTCAGGTTGATTACCACTGTAGATCCTTAACTTGAATCTACTCAGTTCTATCTGATCCCTGACTCCTCATGATTAAGAATTATCATCTTCATTACAAAGACCCTTTGTCTTAGTATCTTTGATCAATAAAGATGTTACAGCTCATAATAATGAACCTCTGTTAGTTAATGTCCTTGTGGGGTTTAACAGGGAGACAACAGCTGTGTTCGTAACACTGTGTCAAAGCTTGCCTTCAAGAAACTCAATGATGCAAACTATGCCAAGTGGAGCATGCAGATGGAAGCATTGCTGGATGAGCAAGACCTTTGGGATATAGTGAATGGTATAGAGACTAAGCCCAATCTTGGATAAATGCCAAGGCAATGAAAACATTTATTCACATAGTGGCTTGTGAAAGTAAAAATTATTCTTCACCTCTCTACTTCCCAACTTCCTTATGCTCATAATGATTATGGTGATCCCAAAGCTATCAGGGACAACCTCTCACATATCCACCAGTTTCATGGCTTTGGCTGTTATGTCAAGTGTTGCCATCTGGCACAATTGACATTGCAACTAGGATAGTTTTTTTTTAAAAAAAAGAAATCTCATTTATTGTCCTTTGGGGTCAAAGATCCTATGTCAGACATAGTCCTATACATGGAGGGCTTACTCCCACTTATTTATTTATTGTATGTATGTAGTGTAGTCTGAGTTTGTGTTGAATGGATGTATGCGTACTCTGTCAGCATGTTGTCGGGCAAAGGTCAATGCTGATTTCATACAAATAGAATGAAATGATATAGTTGGTTGGAGTTGCATAGGGGGACATGGTGGCTTGGTGTTGTACAAGCTTCTTGCTATCATTGCAGTTGTGAACTTGGCCACAGCCAATGGTGTTTCCTTTCACCTCTCTTCTTCTACATTTATTATGCATCCAGTGCCAATCTTTCCCTTCAGTCTCAGAGTGTTGGTTTGTTTACAGCTCTTTGCATAAAGGATGGCAGTGGCAGAAAATTTTCATTCAATTAGGAAATGTTAGACTTAGTGAAATTTTGCTTGTCATACACTCACATTCCCTGTAATTCATTATTATCATGTCATTTATAACTATTCCTGCCTCCAAAAAACACAAGAGCCTGCTAGAGCATGACAGTGACCTTGATTCCAATGGCTCCAATGAGGACTATACTTGAATCAAAGAACTTTCAGAGGAAGAGGAACCTGATGATGATGATGACAGCAAAGATAATGAGCCTGAGCAGTCCCAGCCCACAATGATCCTTACATCACCTCTGACCACATTGAAAAAGTGAAAGCATGGAACTAAAATCTGTGACTAATGATCCCTACTACATGGAATTGTGGCTTGATTGCTTCTTTTTACAGCACCTTCCAACCCTGACCCCCTGGCAGGTGTAAAAGAGGTTACCTTTATCACGAGCATCACCTCTACAGCTGAGATGAAGAAACCTGTGAGCAAACATACTTTGAGGAACCAAACCTTCACACTCAATCTTGACAAGCCTTGGGACACCATGAAAGCACAGATTCTCATCAAAATCTCAGATGCACTGAACCCTGGACTTCTCAGCTACAAGGATTACGAGATCTCCTGGTTCATTCTGCATGTCCTCCCCAAACATGGCTTATCCCTCCTCAATGAGAATGAGGCTGTGATTGAGCTGACTGTAAACAAGAAGGCTAAAAAATGAGTAGGGGCAGTTTTTTGAGTGTTTTACATGCTGATTTTCATGCATATACTCTACTATTTAGAAGGAAGCAGCTGTCATTCTTCCTGAAAATCAAAACAAGATTGTGAACATCCAAAGCCTCTGTGAGCATTGGATTTGGAAGAAGCCAGATGCTGCATGTCCATCCATGCATTGCTATGTTGATTCAAGCATGGACAAACATCTGCATCTCAATGCTGAACAGTTTGATTTATGGACATCGGCAATGGTGAGTCATTTATCGAAGAGCTGCCTATTGCTAACAAATGGTGATTTGCAAAGCTCAAAGATGATGGGAGAGCAACACTGGAGAAGCCACCTCATCATAAGCTTTTTGATGTTCAAAAGATCAGTCCTGTACTTCAGTGACGGCTGGACTCTCAAAACATGAAAGTGCCATCACCTTCTGCACCAGTCTTCAACTTCACCATCAGAAATGAGATTCTCAACATTTTTTGCCCACAGCTGCCTGCAGTTACTGCTGCACCAGCAGTATCCTCCACATCACACTCATCTGACTCTACTTGTACTACACTCTTGCATCCATGAATATGTACTGTTTATGTACCAAGAAAAATTAACCAGCTCCCAAAGTGTTCAGCCTATCCTGGTCCCCTCAGTGTCCTTGTAATGTACAATGCAAAAGTACATCATGGTGCTGAAGTTCTCGAGCTCATTGATCATTTTGGTGGGTGCTTTCACTAATACATGTGCTTCACTATATTTTGTGTTTGCAGGTGTACATATTGAGTTTCTCCCACTGTACTCACCTGACCTCAACCCTATTGAGGAAGCCTTCTCAAAAATAAAACACTGGCTCTGTCACCATCAAGACTACTATCTGGCCACTACAGGTGATGGGATCATGTTTGATATGTATGAGGTTCTGGAGATCATCACTCCAGATGATGCACATGGGTATTTTATTCATGCAGGGTACTTCTAGACAAGCAAGAGCAATTAAGGGTCCAAAACTGTACAGTATACATGCAGGCTATTGGCACAATTGATTGTGTAGAAGTCCATTTGCATGGAAGTCCAATCCCAGGTCAAGTCCTGTAAAGTTACAATTTCATGCAATATCAAACATGTGGGACAGACCACCTTTCAACAGCATCATGTAGCACAGCAATTTTGCCCAATTGAAAGCCCATCTCTTTCAACTCAGCAATTGTAACAAAGCATAAGAACCAAGCATCCTTATATGCATTCTCAGTGAACTTCGCATAGATATTGTCGCCCAAGTCATATTCTGTGCAGAATGCATTGAGTAGTATATCCCTTCCTTGAGCATGAGATGGTAAGACTTACGAGGATGTTCTCAAGCCTCTAGGAACAACTCCTGGGTCATAGAGCCTTCGACAATAGTTGCAGCAACAATGTCATCTAGCATGAGGAGGGCTTCTGTGGATGTCCACTGTCCATGCACAAACACCTGCTTTTTCTCTGCACATGTGCCTGTCCTTGATCATCCATAGTGTCTACCAGGTGTCCGCTCATCTTTTGATGTCTCATCAATAAATCCCAACTCTGATGGATTGTACTGAGCCATGTGTGCAATGAATGCAGCACAGAGAGTCTCATTGCATTCCTTGGCAATGCACTTGAGTTTCTTGTAGCTCACATCAGCACGTTCGAGCTTGCGGAAGATTGTTGTAAAATGGACAGATATGAATTGGTTTGTTGTGAGGAGGTGCATGAACTCATCCAAAAAATAGTCAGGGTTCTGCCTTACAAGATGAAGCAGGCAATTGATATCTTCACAATCAAGAGCACACAGATGACCACACATTCCTGTGCTAGGCTGATGGTTCACAATGTCACTGGTTTTGTATCAGAGCCTCAAAATCCAAAACCAAGTGTGTTTGGAAAATCTGCAGGCATCTAGGATATCATGAAGGCCTAGAAGGTTCCATTTATGGAGTTGGATTGCTGCAAGCTTCATATCATGACTGATCTTGCAAAATCTGATCTCCATTGATAACAACAAACATTGATCTAAACCATGATTTATAAGGTGAGCATCATATGGCACTGCTTTGTACCTTGTTTATAGCTCTGTGAGCTTGATTTTGATGTCAGGTAAGAGTTCAGTCAACATGTATTGAGTGTGGCTTGGCTGATAATCATTTGATATTTGGGGGTACTAGCTATCTATGGATACCTGCAGATACCCAACTTTAGCAAGCCCTCCAACCCATACCCATGCAGGTGGAGCCATCCAAGGAACCCATCACCCATACCATCCATCCCAAGTTCCATCTATGTGTGGTACCCAGGTAACTCCCACCCATGTTACATCCCTAGCTTGAAGGCCAGAAGGATGCACTTAGAGTGTGGCTGAGACAAGAGAAAGACAAGTGTTGAAGTTGGTGAAAATTTTCAAACTCTAACTTATCCAAGCATCTGTCATGTGACATGGCCAATGCAATGCCATGCAAGTAGTGGTAGTGGAGACCAATTGGTAGAGAATTGTTAATACAATTGTAAGACATGACACATCTACATCAGAATATTGGTTTTCTTGCAATCTTTGTTCATTTAATACCAATTTGTCATGCTTATATCAAGCTTTATCTTGTATACAATCTTATATCATTCAGTGGATTTTTGATTTGACTTTATGGACTAAATCTAGGAAAAACAAGTTTGTGCTCATTTCCTAATGCAAAACACACATCAAGGTGATATTTCTGGCATAGTCATATCTTAATTCATATATGTGTGACACCACAATAATAATATCTAAGGCTAAAACATGACATATAATAATGTTGTTTGATTACCAATTATAACTGGTCATATCAACTTTGGGGTTATTTCCTAATGGACTTGTCTGCATTCATCTGAGCTCACCTGCACTTGTTTTCAATCACCTGGACTCATCTGCATTTGTCTGGGCTTACCTGCGCTCATCTGCAGGTATCTGCACTTGTCTAGGTATGTTTTTCATATTGATCTGCACAACTATGATGATAACACTTGAAGTACAAACACAACAAGACACAATGACAAGACTATGGCAACAACATAATAACAACAACATAACAACTACAACTACAACTACAACTACAACTACAACTACAACTACAACTACAACTACAACAACAACTACAACAACAACAATACAATAACTACTTTTTCATGTCTCTTGCATAGAGTTTTAAAGTCCGGTTAAGTCCAGTTTTTTGGTAATTTTGATGCAACTGGACCACAACCAGTCTTAAAAAATGACATTATAGTTGAACCTGGAACTGGGCTTGTGTCATATACCACATCAGCCCCTAACCCACCTCCGCTTAGTCAGCCAAACTCCGGACCACTGGACTTGATTTCCGGGCAGTTCCACCCCCACCAGACCCATCTCCTATGACCGGACCCGGACCCACTCCTATGTCCAATCAGACTGGTCACATGTCTGGACCGCTGGACTTCCTTTTATAGAATAGCCCCTTTCCTCCAGGCCCTCAGCTTTGTACATTCCCATCTGCTGACTGATCCATAGTCCCCAGTTAATCTCCGACTCCATTTCTCGATGATTTGTTAGACTTTCCATGTGCTCCTATACTTACTAATGTACTTTCCATATGCACCTCCATAGCCTCCTGCATTCCTGCTTACTGATACATTAGACTACCTACAGTATATAAACCTCCTGTACATCCCTGTAGTACTTCAGTATGAATATCAACTAGAATCTGACTCCTGTCAAGCCTCTACTGTTCCTCTGCTCACTCTGATGACTTGGGACTGGTTCCCTTGCCTACTTCCTGTCCTTTCCTCCATGGACAGGTTGGTTCCTGTGCCCTCCGGTTGGTTCCCACCCCCGGGTCTGCCGGTTCCCGCACCTCCAGTCCTCTGGTCTTTGACCCTATGTCATTAGACCCTCGACTCTGCCTGTGGCAGCCATTTCTTGATCTTCTATTGTGGACCATGGTCCCAATAGTCCTTTACCTTCCCTCAACAGAAGTGGATACTATTCCTAGTTCCGGGTCCTCCGGACCACTCCCACCTACAACCGGACTTTGACCCCTATCCTCCGGACTACTTCCTCCTACAACCGGACTTTGACCCCTATCCTCTGGAAGCTCCGGACGTAGTTCCTGCCCTCTGAAATTAGCAGGCACACCTGGTATCTGGTACGGGGCGCAGCGCATGAGCTGAAGCCAAGCCTGCTCTGTCCATCCTGTACCCTCGGAGCCATGGTTCTAACAGATGACGACTATCTAATGAGTCCCCAATAGATATTATATGACATCAGGGCTTGCCATCCGATGAGCTGACGACACAGACCTGAAATATTCAAAAATATGCGCACACACATCAATTTATCTGGGCACCTGCTCCTACCACATTCTTGCACTGCAAACTTCACAAAGCATGGCTCAGGCAAATTGCGAGAGTGCTGACCTAGCAAAACTCTGTGTTCTCATTGATAACCTTCCCATGCTCTGTAATTCCTTACCTAGTTCTGTCCCGGAGGCAACAGACAGTGATTTAATTCACCGTGTCACCACCACCATTACTGGCGAAGATCCCTGGCATACTTTCAACCATCGTTTCGACATCCTCTTCGGCGAGGATTGCCAGGATGATAAGGGCCATCTCTATCACCTGAAGCGAGGCCCCTTAGGCATGGGTGCCGTCTGCGCATACCTTACCAGCCTAAATCTTGATGATACATGCTTTATGCATGATTTGATGGTGAAAAAGTTAACTCGCCTAGTCGAAGAGGTGATTTACCTTATGTACGTGCCAGTATATGAGCATCAATTAATAATATTGAAATGGCCACTCACATGCAGGTCTTTGCCACCAACAACTAGGCCCTGAAATAGTCCAACCGGTGGCAGCGAAGGGCAGACAAAAGCAGACTCGGAAGCCTGGTAACTTTTGCCCTTGAGTTGTAGCCTGAAAAACATCTGATCAGTGTCAGGAAATGACGACGAGGACAAGGATTATGTACCACGGAAGCCCAGAGATGTGTCAGAATCTCCGATTCGCCCATACACTGTCAACAATGATGGACATGAGATACTCAATGAGTCGGAAAATGAGTTACCTGGCTGTATGGTAAGCCTGCATCCACAACAATGAGTTTTTGATGCACTAAAGAGGATCTCTCAGAAAAAATGGACTCGGAAACTCACCATGACAGACTCAGAACCAGATGCGAGTAATACCGTACTAGTCACAACAGCTGTTGTTAGTAAAAAGTCGTCAAAAAGTCAGATGAAAGGGCTGAAGAAGAAAAGAAGCAAGAAGGCTCACGCTGCTCCAACCAAACATTCCAAAATGATGACCAGTGCTGGTGCAATAAATCTCGATGTCTCTTCAGAGGAGGAGTCTGATGGTCAGAGTGCACTGCGGGCTGTTGAAGAAGAGGAGATGAGAGTTGGAGGCAAGTGGGGACCTCAGGGTCGTACACGAATTCACTGGCATACTCCTTCCATAACTGTTAAGCCAGGAATGAAGTCAAAACGGTGGTTATTCAAATGCTGATACTGTGATGCATGAGTTGTCATGAATTTCAAATAAGACAATAGGACTTACGAGATGTTCTTGTAGGATCTGGTCTGTTCCATGGACTGCTGGCTGTACAGATTTTGATGATGAGAAACCTCAGCCATGTCTCGGAAATCTGTCAACACATACTCACCAGGCACATGCTGACAAGTGGGAAACACTCCCCGACAACTCGAACATCAATAACACTGTTAGTAATACCCAGAAGGGGTCAGCTGCTGTGAGCGCGAAGATCATGGATGCCTACCTTGCGAAAGGGACTAAACCAATGTTTCCAATGAGAGAAGGCTTTTTGCGTCACTTTGTTGCCTGGGTCATTGAAGATGACCTACCATGGACCACTGGCAAAACTCCAGGTATCATACAACTGTTTCGTTTTGTGGAGGTAAGATGGGAACTGCCAAGTGATACCACTGTCCGGAACATTGTTGCAAAAATTTTCATCGAGCTTCATTCAAATTTAGTGAAGGAACTTACTGTAAGTGAGAACATCCATCTACACCTGAGCTTTGATGATGACACATTACTACATAGGCAGTGAAATCGAAGATTTCTTACTTGACTGACAACTGGACAACCAAACAGATGGTTTTTACATTCGCTGGAACAATGGTGTCGTTCATTAATGACGAATGGGAAATGTGTGAGCGTCTGGTTGATTTTCACCATATCGAAGACAAAGAGCACGAGGGAGTATATGCTGCGAAGGCATTCATCAAAATGGCTGCCAGTCATGGGGGTTTGCATAAAATAAGTGCTTTCCTTTGGTTTCACAAATGATTCAACTGTCCTGACTGCATGTTGACTATACTTCCTAGCAGTCTGCCTCAATAATGTATCATCTTGTGATACATTTGCTTGAGCAACTGGCAAGTTTCTTCAAGATCGCTATGGTATCCAGTTCCATGAAGGCAATGCACGAATTCGGTGCATGGCACATGTTGTGAATCTCATTGTCCAAGCAATGCTAGCCAGTCTGGATGAGGCGAGGGACCCTGACGAGGAGGACTATTTTGTTCCCAACAAGCATCTTCCCTTTCATTATGATCCCAATGATGATGCTGACTTACAAGAACTTGAGCAAGAACAAGCTGACGACCATGACGAGAACATCGAAAATGATCTCGAGCTTGACAATGAGGCCGAGAAGCTTTTGAATGAGTTCTGTGGATTGAGTCCTGTGAAGAAGGCAAGTTCGTTATTTACCATTATCAAAGCAGATCTAAATCTATTGCCTCGTATCTCATAGCTTCGTGAGACAGTGAAGAAAATAGTATCGTCCCCTCAGCGATGGAAGCAGTTCCATATGATTGCCAAAGAAGCCTTTGGTAATGTTAAGGCACCTTCAGGGAAGCCACTGTGCACTCTGATGGTCATTTGTGATGTCACTACTCGATGGAACTATACGCATGCCATGATCCGAAGAGCACTTATGCTTCGTGAGGTGAGTACTTTGATTTGGTGACAGTATGTATTCGATTGAACCATTGTTGTACTAGGCAATCGAGAAATGGGTGTTCGAAAGGAAAGAACTCCGCAACGAGCTTTATTTATCAAACCAAGAGTGGGCTTTTCTCGAGTAGCTGGCAGACATTCTCGAGGTGAGTGCAAAACTATTGAATTTGAAATTTCACGAGTCAACAAAATCCTGCAGGTATTCACAAATGTCACGTTGTACATGTCACGCTCAAACACGCCAACTTTGCCCTGGGCCATCCCAATGTATCACTGCATGCAAACAGCCTTGCAGTCAGCTGCTTCAGATAAAGGCATCAATCAAAAACTGCAGCAGGCATGTGCAGTTGGCTTGCGAAAGCTTCGGCATTACTTCAGCATGGCTCAATGCAACCATTTCAACACTCTTGCAACAAGTTGAGTGGAGCTCTCCCGATTTTACACATTACTGAGTTCTTGCCTTGCATACTTAGTTTGTCACCCAGTGCTCCGACTCGAGTGGTTCCGCAACCTCGGCAATGACAGATATACTCAAGTGAAAATCATCTTCGAATGTTTTATTGCAGAATACGAGCTCGCAATACCAGAAGTGGCTTCTGTCATACCTCCATCATCACCTTCTCTCGATGACAAGGATTTTTTTCTTTTGTCAATAATTAATTTGCGTCCCAATGGCAAATCCCCCATAACGTCAACAGTACCCATCCAGTCTGAGTTTGAATGCTATGCAATCCTTGCATTGCATGCACCTCTGATATGGTGGAAGGTATGTATTTTGTTCACTCTGTACTTGAAAAAACTAATTATTATCTATGAAGGATCATTCTCATCAATTCCCAACAATCTCTCGCATTGCACGCAATGTCCTTGCCATTCCAGGTGCCATTTCTCCTGTTGAGTGGCTCTTTTCGAAGTCACGACACCTATGCACTGACCAGCAGTCTTCCCTTGCTGCAGCCACTGTCACGCAGTCAATGTGTGTGAAAACTATGGATCCGGCAAGGCCTCTTTGATTTCAACAAATAGTCACTCAATTTTCTATCTGTCTATAAACTGTTTTTAAACTGTCTACATACTGTCTACATACTGTTTAGGTCTATTTACTCGAAATCATAGACATAAACTAAACAGTTGGAGCCTTAAGTCAAGCTGAATCCTTACAAATCAGATTATTTCCCAGTCACATGACATGCTTACAAACATGTTCTGGCAGCTAGTGAGAAAGTCTGATGGCTGAATAAGTCCTAGAAAAATAGAAACATAGAGAATGTCACAGAACAAAAAATAGGAATACATCGAAAATTGAGTCTGAGACAAAAGAGATGAGTTCAAGATAATGAATCAAGGAGAAATAGTAGAGTCACTTTGTGACAGGGTACAGTACAGTTTATTATACCTTCCTTATCACTCCTTATATACATATGTCATGGTATGAGTTGCATACCATGCATGACACCGTCTCCCATGTCTAGCTCATGTTGTCAACCTTGGTGTTGTCACTCTCATGTCCACAATCACACACATTGTCAATGTAGAGACTAGCACTGCTATCTGGGAATTCGACCCTACTGATTCCAGCAATCAGGTTCTTGGAAACTCTCTGGACATTGTCACTGCAGTTTGTACTATTGCCATCAAGGTACGTTATTTGTTATATATTTGTTACTGTAACTAATCTGACCCATTGCAAAGATACAATGTTCTGGGCAGCACATAGAATACTTCGAGACCCTGCAATGAAACAGTGGCATTGACAAGGCCCTCAAGATCCCTTTGCACAGCAATGTCAGATGGGGAATGGCAGACAGCATGCTCAGTCATGCTTATGCACTAAGACATGTACATCCCAGTCTTTTTTTCTCCCAATGCTTGCTGAATTATCTCACAGCTCATCAACTTGTTTATAAGCACTGCTGACGAACTCTTTGGACCAATAACGACCATTCGACACAATGGAAAACTCATCAAGAAGATACCTTGGTCCATGTTCACTTTCAAGAGTGCTGACTGGGAGCACATCAACGATACACAAGAAATTATTGCAGTAAGTTCATTTCTTATCATTTATCACACATGCTAATTGTTTAAATTATAGGATGCTAATAATATTCAGCAGTATTTCTCATCCGAAAAACAACCTACACTCTGGTGTGCTATACCTGCCATCGAGGAGCTTCAGACTGCATGGGGGATAAAGCACAATTTACCAAAGTATGAGATGTACAAAGGTGCCATCCAGAAAGGTCTCAACAAGCTCGGTAAGTACTACAAGAAGTTGAACGACAAGCCTGTCTATGTGCTTGCTCTCAGTGCGTCCTAGTTTCTGCATGCACACATGGCTACACTAACTGTTTGATTTAGTCCTCCACCCATACTACAAGCTTGCATACATTACAATGCAGTGGGGCAGTCCTGAAGGGCAGGCAGCAGAGCATGCTGCAGGGAATCCGAATGCCGTCAATTGGTGCGATGAGGCCCTGAAAGTAGTTGAGTCAACTATGACAGAATATGCAAAGCATGGACCCAAGGCACCTACCCATATCATCGTCACAGCAGCCAAGTCCAACTCCTGCATTATCAAATCCAAGTTTGATCATCACCATCATACACTGGTGGAACAGGCATCCCGTGATCATCATGCAGACTGGTGTGCTGAGCTTCGCCATTATCTCAGTGATGTTCCAGATGATGTGTCGAAAGACACTGATGTCATTAACTGGTGGTCAGTAAGTTGTTTTCAATTATGCATGTTTTAGCGTATTAATTCATTTCTACTTACCCGATCCTTGGACATATCACAATGGATGTGTGCGCTATCCCAGCTTCATCCGTTCCATGTGAACAGTTATTCTTGGCTGGTGGAGAGGACTGCTACTGATTGGCACTCATGTTTAGGTGCTGAGCATTTCGAACAGATGCAGGTCTTGAAGTTTCTGTGGTGGGGTTCTGTTGCCAACCATGCTGCTGATAATTCAGCTGTCATTGAAGATATCATACTTGAGAATTTTGAAGAACTATTGCAGCTTGATGGTGAGGTATCTGACTGGGAGTGTGATGAGGATGAGCTAGTTATTACTTTATTTTTGTAGTCTGTTGTAGTACATACTTTTTGCATTATGCCTTGTCTTGACTGGCAACCAGTTCATAAAAGACCAGTTGCAGTTGGTCTTGGTCAGTTGCCCATACCGCTGGATTTCTGAGCAACCGCAACCGCTGGTATTTGGATTTTCCAGGGACCACAACCAAAGTCCAGTTTTGGTCCAATCCCGGTCTTTTTTTCAGTCCGGCAACCAGACTTTAAAACTCTACTCTTGCATCCATTCTTGTGCATCTCACTTGGTATGTGTTCATTCTCATTTGGTACTGCTTGTTTGCACTCATCCCTGTTATGATGACTACAATGACAAGATCTACAACAACTACAATGACACAATGACTTATATGACTATGATGACAATACAACAATGACTGTGTAGTCTCTCACACATCCATTCTTGCGTGTGTGCAGGTTTTACTTACTGATACCCACAGGTAAAACCTGCATGGGTATAAGTATGGTCACTGGTACCCAGAGGTTTACCTGTGCAGTTCCCTACCTGTACTTTGTGCCTAATTATGTATTTCACTGTATGGCTGTGATCTGAGCCAAATTGGGTACTTTACTGATGTTGGAGCTAGCCTCTAAGGTCTATGTGATGCAGGGAGCATTCATAGAAGGGGCATAGCACACAAGCTGAAGCTGAAGTCCCTTGGCCCTTCAACTCTAACTTTTTCACCCTGCAGAGCCTGCCAAACCCATTCCTGGACTCATCAGCAGATCCACTGATAGTCTGTTTTCTCTTCCTCTACCATAGCTTTCCCATTGCTTCTCAAGAGTCAGCTTTGTATCCCACCCCCTGACATGCCCCATGACAGGTCTTTGTTGCAGTTCTGGAACATTGGTACTAACAATGACAGAGGTGCTCAAAGCAAAAAAGGAGGGAAAAAAACAACTGAAAGTGGCACAATATGGAGCAACTTTTTTCCAAAAACCTGGGTTAGGTCCAAGAACACTAATGTGCACGATATTTGATTCCTCCTATTATAGAGTTCAACTAAGATGTCCTACCCTAGCCACTGTTCATATGTAGCCACTAAGTCCTCTCCATAAGTACCTACATCCTCTGCTACCATGGTTTTAACATATGTAACATAAACTTCACATGAGTTCCCCTCATCCACAATACCTTTTGACTTTCTGACAAACCTTTCATATATTTCTTTATCTTCAGGTTCTGCTTCATCATTGCATGCCTCTAGCAAAGCAAAGCACTGATCAACATACCTAAACATAAGCTTAGCTATTATCTCTATAATATTGCAGACAAACTCACTTCAGATACTCTGTTTGCTCCTCGGCTGGCACATCTGGATGTAACAATCTCTTGGCAAGTGCAGCTGATGAACGAGGATCATCACTGGAAGGCAGGTCTGATTTCAACACCTCTTGTTTGGAGTTTAATGTCTTCTTAGAAAACCCGTGCTGAGAGGAAGGATATGTGCCGATCCAACGACGAACTCCAGCCATGAGCCTAGAACACGGTTTGCATGATAATATTATTGATTGATTGGAAGACATACCGTGGATGGTGTACTGGATGAGTGCTGTGAGGGAGGAATGGACTGTAGGCGATGTCCTTCATAGTCTTCCTACAAATGACGACAGACATTAGTATAAATTTCGTCGCTGGACAGCACTGCTTACCCTGGTAGCTTCAATGTGCTATTCATGGAGTACGCAAAATGCTTTCCTAACGAAGTAAATAACAGCGGCCGGTAGTACTCTGGCCAAAATTCTCCTCGGACGTTGACAAAGTCACCTAACGCTGAGGAGCACTCGGTCACTTCGTATAACATCTGAAGATGCCGCTTCTGGAACCATTGCTGGTATTGCCCACGTTTCGGAGGGTGGACCAAGTTGCGCTCCGCTGCCACGCCAAGAAAGAGGTTAATTGCTGCTTGTTTGTCTGCATCTAGATGGAATTTGTCAGTTCTGAGCGCGCGAAGTACAACGCAAGTAGGTACCAAGAAGAGAATTGGCATAGAAACGGCGGATGTTTTCGATAATGTCCCTCGAGTGACTGTTCCAGTGGGGCATCCTGCGATATGTCTCTACCCGATTCACAAGTGCACTCCCGGTATACTGCAGCGCGATGGCTAAATCAAACATCAGAGATGGCTAGTACAAGTTGCAGGGCAGACTCAACTATCCCCATGGTCATGATACATTTCTGTCAGCATGTTCACCGCATCTGAATCGAATGGAAGATTTGGACTGGCAACAACACCAAGGGCATACAACTGGTGGCCCAGAGCACGCTTCCCGAAAACAAATTGCGCTGCATTCGTGCGATCCAGGCAATCGACACAGTTAGTGCGGCATACACCATTCTGCAGTAGGATGGAACTACGACAATTTTCGTTCTCTTCACTGGGAATGACAAAGTCAAGGTGGCGTTTGAAAACGACATGTGTGATACGCACAAGTTGCCATTATGGAGACAATGAGCAAGTGGTTCCGCGCCAGAATGGAAGAAACCCGTCATTTGAATGGATACCTCCGCTATGTCCTCCAGGTAACTGATAACATCCTGCGTCTTCCTACAGCCATATTGAGACAGCATCGCTCCAAATTGCATGAAGATCGTACTCTTTGTAAGCCCGTGACATGTCCCAAGCCCGATAAACCATCTTGTACTCATCCGGCAGAAATTGGTTCAGATACTTGACACATTGAGTATACTCATCCAACAACTTCGATTCGCGTGGCTGCGGCTCCCGCCGTTTGATGAGGTTGAGGACTGTGATTGGCGCGCCGTATCGTGCAAAAAGGTCATCGAAATGACGAGATGCAGCAACATAGAAGGGATCTACGACGCTGACTTGGGGTGTGTCAAGAGAAAGGCGAGTTAAAAGTCTCAAAGGACGTACTTTCAATAGGTGGTCGGGGAGTCATGCTAGTGGTTTCTTGCGTCCAGTATATGGGAATGCTGCCCCTGTACTAACAAGATCGTGCAGTATAAGATCATGACAGATCGCAGAATGGGTTGGCCTGCACCTGAACGTAGCTGGTATAGTGGGGGCTCGGCCGACGTTGATGTTCGCCTGTTGAGGGACCGGCAGGAGGGAAGTAAAATGGTGTCGTCAATGCTTCTGATACAATTTGCTCAGTCTCAACCTCGTTTGCAACGTTTCCCTGGTAAATGCTTAAGAAGAAAGGTGATTTTCTAAACTAGTTCCTTACTTCTTCATTAACACCGCGTGTCAGATATCGAGCCCCAGCATAATGGCGCGATCGACGGGCAATGAGTGTTACAAAGACTACACGCCCAAGCACAGTAAGTTCTGGTAGCGCGCTAAGCATCACGATGCGTGTAGACAACTGATCCACTTACTAGCTTGGTCTACATGTCCATGTATGAGGGGCAGTAGCCACGGACGCCGGACGCCAGTGGTGGGGAAATCCTCGAGAGGTGCAGCGATCATGTGAAAATTCCAAACGTATCGATCATTGAAGGGCCATCTGGTAGCATTGAAACGCTCGGGCTTGGTGAGGTTGTTTTGAAGCGTAGAAGTGATATCGTATGAGTAGCTGGAGTTAAGCGTGTATACTAATCAGTAAAGTTCGTACACTTGAACTGTGCTCACCTGAAATAGAAGTTCTTCGACATGTCAACTTGCTTAAATATATTCACGAGGCGCTGCTCCTCGGCAGGACGCTCAATCTTGTGGTTGGAGGGAACAGGTATCATCTCTGTGTTCTCACAATGGTACAGATAATGGCCACCGAGAAGTGCCACAACAGAACGCTTTGATATGATGATCATGTACCACCCAGCGGTGAACTTTATGAACCCTTGGTCACAGACGATGGTTAGTGACCGTATACGCGCTAGTGACCAGCTTACCTGCAATGCCAAAGATTACGCGTGCCTTTCCAAGCCCACCAGATCCCTTGTTACCATCCTCCAGCATCTTGAGCATGTTGCTCATCTGCTTGCCGCTGTAGTCGGTGTCATCTTCGACAATGGCAAGGTCACTTTGCGAAGTGCGGTCAATTTTGACAATGCGATGACGCGAGTCAGAAGCATTAGAGGCAACGATATAGAAGCGCAGTTTGTTCTCGTATAGAAGAAACTTGTTGAACGCAGAGAACTTGTGTACCAAGTTACAATTAGGAGGGAGTGGAATTGACTTGTCTGATGACTCGGCAGATTTCCCTTGAGATCCGGTGGCCGAAGAACTTGCAAATGTCGATGAGCTTGGTGGACCTGACTGTGATGCCTGTCGATCCATGTTACTGGTAACTGCAAGTAACTTAAGTCAAGCTTCGATTCGACCTTAAGCACGGCAAGCGCCGATGAGTCTGTTCTTGATGACTAAGCTTATAGATCCTGTTGATGCAAACATCATCTGGAGGCGGCAACCCGGAGGTTCCTATGGCCTATTTCTCAAGCCCAAGGCCACAGTCCTCAAGTTCTGCCATCAAGATTGTCAACCCGGCAGATCATGAAGACAAGGCTAAATTGCAGGCTAAGAGAGGTAGTACTCTTAATTGACGCGACTATCCATGCACAATTTGACCTGGTTCATCAGATTCTCCCCAGCGTCAATGTAGGAATATCTTGATTTATGGGTAAAATCAACTTTCCAGTGGTGAGGTAGTATTTGAATACGCTATGCAGATCTTGTCGCTACCAAGACAAAGGTTGTATCTATTATCACCCATCGGTATGTGATCCCTGGTTTGATAGTATACTCCTCTTATGGTTCTTCAGGTTGAAGGTTCAAACCATACGTACGGTGTATTTTCGATCTTTTACTGCCCCGGGCGCTCATTATTTTTCTAGGCCACGTTCAGAATCACCTATTCCTGCTTCGCTATCTGCACAGGCTGTCAACGCTCCCGTGTTTGTGCCGAAGGCACCTTTTCATATCATCGCTACTCCGTCTCCCACTTCAGCATCGTCATTCGCTCCTTCGTAAGATGAATTTATGCTTCCCACAACGACTACTGACAGCTGTGTAGTCCCTCGCCTTCAACATTCTATCAGGATAACGACGAATACGATAATTATGGAGACTCTGTCTCCAATCATACACCTCAAACATTGGAGCAACAACTAGTCAATCAGTATCAACAGGTGCGAATATGCTCTCGTGTGACTTCTTACTAGGCTTATATGCCCATATTTATCATAGGTGGATTATGACGACCATGAGTCACCTATGAGCAACTTCTACCAATCTCAACAGGCGACGTTTGTAAGACAACCTGTAAGCTTCTCGTGCCCATCGCGGGAAAGGACGTATGACCTTTATCGTGTATAGTTGGATTATCATCTCTACTCGCACCCTACTCCAGATACCTTTCCCTCAACACACTTTGTCTCTGATGCAATACGCGAGGAGCTGCACAAACGCTCGGAAGCCTCGCAACTAGTCCCACTACCCGGACATAACCTACCTGATGAACTACAAGGGTATCACTCCCTTGCTCTCCTTGAACCCTCTCTCACAGAGCGGCGCAAGTTCTTCAGCTGGTACTCCACTGTCTATCGCGCAACTAGTTCACACGACGGTGTACCATATGCTCTCCGTCGCGTTGAAAGTTTGTTCTAATCAGGATAATTACCCCGCAATGTTGACTTGCGCAGATTTCAGGTTGATGCACCAAGCTGCATTTGGAGCCATCGAAACGTGGTCGCGTGTCGAGCATCCAAACATCGCTCGTGTCCGTGAAGCATTCACTACTCGTGCATTCAACGACAACTGTACGTTGGACCCTTACTCGACTTCGCTCGTGCTGACAAGTGTGGACCAGCTTTGGTAGTCGCGTATGAGTACTACCCGGACGCCCAGACTCTCTTTGAAATGCACATCAAACAGAAGCCGCCGGTATTTCAGCACGGTCGTCTTTCAGCCTTCTCGGCAGCCTTACCTGAGACAACTCTATGGTCGTACATAATTCAAATTTCCAGCGCTATCAAAGCAGTACACGAAGCGGGTCTTGCAGTACGCATGGTTGATGCAACCAAAATCATGGTTACCGGCAAGAACAGGTGTGCTTTCTCACCTCGTATGTGACGCATCTTATATCCGCGTACAGAATTCGCATTGGCTCGTGCGGTATTGCAGACGTCCTGATGTACGATCCTCGCCAGGATACTGCGATCACCCAACAAGAGGATCTCGCAATGTTTGGCCGCCTTATGTTTGCTCTCTGTTGCAATAATCTTGCAGCCATGAACACGCTCCCCAAAGCACTTGATATGATGGGTCGCCAGTATTCTGCTGACGTCAAGACTCTTGCTCTTTATTTGATCTCTAAACCAGGTCCACACAAGGTTAACCTTCCTCATCATCTGTATTGTCTCTTTGTGCACGTCTGATTGTTTCTCAGAGTATTGCCCAAGTCATCGACATGATTGGAACGAATCGATTAGTCCACGAAATGGATGGTATGCACAGGTGAACGAAAGTGGATGTGTGCTTGCGCGGATGCTCATACTATGACTTAGTTCCGTCAACAGGCTTGAAGCTGAACTCATGAGCGAGCTCGAAAATGGGCGCCTGATTCGCCTTCTTTGTAAATTTGGTTTCATCAATGAGCGGCCCGTGTACGTTTGTCGCTGCTCAATCCGAGCAGAGCATCTCATGCTTGATTTTAGGTTCGCCCGTGAGCCTCGCTGGTCCGAAACGGGCGATAGATACATCATCAAGCTGTTCCGAGACTATGTCTTTCATCAAGTGGACGAGAACGGTAATCCAGTTATCAATCTTTCGCATGTCTTAGCCTGTTTGAATAAGGTGCTCCCTGTTTTGTCTTCTGGAAATACTTCTCATTCTCTTCCTAGCTCGACGCTGGCACAGACGAGCGTATTATGCTGGTTTCCCGTGATGAACAGAGCTGTCTCGTCGTGAGCTACAAAGATGTGAAGGCTTGCATCGATGCCGCTTTTGGGTAGGACCTCCTTGCTGTGTCTCGCTCTCATGTGTCTAACAGTTATTCAGTGATCTAGCTCGGGCATCACGATGATCATCGATCTGAACATGCAAAAATAGGTAGAATCTGAAAAAGACGCGAAAAATACAAAAAATTATGATTTCAGCTTTGATACTACATCATGGTACTTTACTGCATTGATAGTTTTCATCTGTCTGTTACCGACAATGATGAGCACTTTGGTTTGCCATGTGGTTACCACCGCAACATTATGTAACTCCGAACTCCAACTGAGGGAAAATCACCCTTACAGTCAACTTGCAGTTACAATAATGAGTCTAGCTCACTTATGTGCTAGAGCCCTTGCACGTTGGCAGTTGCAACATGCAACGCGACTACGAAATAACATGCCGAGAAATGCTTTCTCCACGTCGTCGGTGTTGTCAGGTAATCGAGCTATAGTGTACAACATCAATGGTGACCCAGCTCGCGTCCTGTCCGCAATATCTTTCCCTGATCTCCCACCCCCACCTCCAAACACCTTAAACATAAGGCTTCTGCTCGCACCTATCAATCCAGCAGACATCAATGTTATTGAGGGCGTTTACCCCGCGAAGCCAGAGCCTGATGTCTCCCTCTCCCAGGCCAAGGATCATCCACTATTCGTGGGGGGAAATGAGGGCCTGGGCAAGGTGGTGGATATTGGAGAGGGTGTAATCGGTCTGCAGAAGGGTGATTGGGTCGTTATGACACGGTCTCAGAGCGGAACGTGGTCGTCGGCGAAGAATGTTGCCTCGTCAGACGTCCTAAAGGTTCCCAACCAGGGTCTGTCCGAGACTCAGGCTGCTACGATTACCGTATGTCCGCACTCTTTTGTCTCAATTGAGTACATTGCTTACTTTAATACTGACGGTGGTGAAGGTCAACCCCCCAACAGCTTACAACATGCTGCACGACTTTGCGCAACTTGTAGAAGGAGACTGGATTGTGCAAAATGGTGCGAATAGCGCCGTATGTATGGGGTTCCCTTCGTGCGCTGGCAAACAGTCCTTACCGTAGTCTGCTTCTCAGGTCGGTCAAGCTGTGATCCAAATCGCAGCTGCCAAGGGGTACAAGACTATCAACTTCATTCGTGACCGGTGGGTGACATTTACCACACATATGGGCTTGTCTCATTCCACCAAAGTCAGGATGTTGAATTGCTGAAAAAACATCTGGAATCACTGGGTGCAGCGCACGTTGTGACATATGACGAACTCTCTGACAAGTCCTTGAGAGAGAAGGTCAGAACGTGGACTGGAGGCAAGGTATGGCATGTTTCATCTTCCTGTTCGACGACCTGAGTAGTGTTAGGGTATCCGCCTTGGTCTCAACTGTGTAAGCGGCAAAACGACCACCCTCATGGCTCGACTACTTGGTGACAGCGCACATCTTGTTTCGTACGGGGCGATGTCTAAGGAACCTCTTTCACTTTCAACATCGCTCTTTATTTTTAAGAACCTTACTTGTCACGGTTTTTGGCAAACTCGTTGGTATAGAGACAAATCCGTAGAAGAACGCCAGGAGTTGTTTGAGACGCTAACTGCCCTCATGCGAGACGGGAAGGTACGGACATGATTATTTTTATCACAGGTCCATCTCACCTCGGATATTTAGCTTCAGGGCCCTGACCATGAGATTTTGACGATTGGCGGGATGGAGAGTGATGTCAGTGCGTCTGAAAAGATTCGTGACCTCGTAGCGCGCTTAGGCCGAGGGATGTATGGGAAGAAAGTACTTCTGAAGATCGATGAAACTACATGACATGGGGATGATACCCCTGTCCACTTCTGCTGTGACCGGTTGATTGTTACCATCTGTTTCATTCCACTAGATAAGACTTGCCATATGCCATTGGCTAGCATTATTTAAACTGTCAATGGTAGCCATTATGATATTTTCCGTGTACAAGTTCTGGCCCGGATGCTGAGAATTGAAGTTGGCTTCCTCATTTGGGCAGACCCTCGGAAAGTTGCTAACAAGTTGACCATCACGTTTCTGAAGGTCAATTGTTGTGGAAGCCTTTCCCATCTCCCCAGGCGCACAAGGGCTTGTCTCTGTCGCCCACCAGAGCAGTTCCACAAGCTTCCAGCTTTCGGTTTCTAGCATGGCGCAGAGTTCATCCAGTGTCCAGTCTAGTCCCTATAATGCACAACGGAGACATGCTTCCAAACACCGTTTCTTCGTGGTGGAAATGTCACAAGCTCTTTTCGACTTCGTCATCCGACTTCTTCCAACCCAAGAAGAAATGGCTGTAAAGGAGGATGTCAGGAAACTCCTTGAGAGGTTGATTCGCACAATCGAACCTGACAGCCGACTGCTATCGTTCGGAAGCACGGCAAATGGCTTTAGCCTTCGCAACTCAGGTGAGCTTGGAATGGTCTATCTCTTTCTTGTAAAAGCTATAGTTTGAGGCAGATATGGATCTCTGTTGCCTAATCGATTCCGACGAGCGTCTGTCTGCATCAGACTTAGTTACAATGCTTGGTGACCTCCTAGAACGCGGTCAGTTGGCATTGGAAATACGTGTCGACGTTCATTTACCGTGGTACAGAAACCAAGTTTCACGTCAAACCTCTACCTCATGCACGGATACCGATCGTCAAGCTCTCCCTAGATCCATCTCCTGGATTACCTCTTGGTATCGCTTGCGATATCGGCTTTGAGAATAGACTTGCCCTGGAGAATACAAGGCTGCTCATGTGCTATGCTATGATCGATCCCACACGCGTGCGGACTCTAGTTCTCTTCCGTGAGTTCAATCACGGATTATCAACATTCTTCGATGACTCAACGGCTGTCTGATAGTCAAAGTATGGAGCAAGCGGAGGTATGGATTCCACGTTATCTGGCGCTTTCGCGTATTCTCATTGTTTGAGCAGAAACATCAATTCTCCATACCAGGGGACACTATCGTCCTACGGTTACGTTTTACTTGTCATATATTTCCTCATACATGTGAAGAATCCGCCTGTACTACCAAATTTACAGCAAATGCCTCCTCTACGACCGATTTCTCAGGTTTGCAGACTCATTCTCACATACATATTCGTCCTAACCTTGATTACTTCAGGAGGACACCCATATTGGAGGGCATAATACTTGGTCGGTCTTGGCTATCATCAGCCGCGAGGCGTTCCTGACTCGATGCCGTAGGTTTTTTGACGATATAGAACTTCTGCGCCAACGATGGCAATCATCTAATACCGACAGCGTGGCCGATTTGTGAGTCATTGCTTATTCGCTTCGTGGTTTTGAGTTTGAATTGAACTGTCAACAGGCTGATTGATTTCTTCCGATATTATTCTCGTGATTTTACCTACAATACAGGCGTCGCTTCTATTCGAGCGGGTTTATTGAAGAAGGAGAGCAAGGGATGGCAAAACGAGGCAAGTAGCCAGCATCCTTCTATACTTTTACGTGTTGATGGGCTGTGCAGCTAGCAGGCAGCCGATATAATGACTCCAGGGAGCGAAATCGGTTTTGTATAGAGGTACGCGAACAGCAATTCTCGTTGTTCGGTTAGTCACGAGTTCTCCGAATCACAGGATCCATTTGAGATCGACTTCAATGTTGCCCGATGTGTAACAAAAGAAGGACTTTACCAGGTACGTTAGCTTTCAGTCTATTGTAATCTTGCTTAACGATGACGGTAGATTCGCGGAGAATTCATGCGCGCATCTAGGATCCTCGCGATGCGCCCTCGCGCTGTTGTCGCACTTGCCCAATTGTGTGAAGAAAAGAGTGAAGACCCGCAAATGACGCCACCACCATCTATCTTCGTCCCGCCTCGCCTGTCCTTTCCTCCTCAGACGCCATACACAGTTGGCAGTAACTCCATGAGACCCAAGGGTGTACCTGCTGAGCGCCTTTCGCCCCAAACTGAGTTCTTTGAACCTGAAAATCGACATTCAGGCGAGAATTGCGTTCCGTCTCGCACCCCACCCGAGCACATGGCACCAAAAAGGACCCAGTGGACTAGCCCACCCCCACCAGAGGCTCCCCCTGCCCACCACGCCATATTTGAAGACCAGCTTGGCCAAGGACTTGCATTGGCAACGTCTTCGACAATGGCGCGGGAGGGTGGGAAGCCAACATCATCTCCTGAACGTTTTGATCTCCTCAGCGATGAGGAGCGTCGATCAGATGCTACCGAGTCCGATGAAGTGCAATCTGTCCAGTCCTTTACGGAAGGATCGCGTGCAACTCCCTTGGCATCCACGTCATTTATCGAACCCGCGGCGTTTGCTATTGAACCTAGCATCCGAGGCAGAGTACCCTCGAGATCCTCACGTCCTGGTGACAACAGTGCGGTTCAACCGACCATAAACGAGGCAACCCTAACTGCCTACAAAGCCGAGCTCCTTCGTCGTTCACACTCTGGCCCTCCAAATGGCAAGTCTAATCGTTTTTCCTGGCCCTCCGCCACATCCATTGCATATACCCCCACATTTGGACCGTCGATATCTACGTCACAACCCCCCCGCTTGCATGTTCCAGACGCGTCTACTTCGACAAATACTGTATTCTATGAAACCACGGGCACGCAGCCACGCTTTCCCACATACCCCTTACCCGCACCTGCGCCATCTCACATGACATCTAATGTGCCATTTTACGTGCGAAGCTATCTTGATCAAACCGCTAACAACACCGCTACAATCGATATATCCAGAGACAGTTCATCCTCACCGCTCTCTCACGCTCCGTTCTCGCACTCACACTCACATACGCCCTCAACTGCTACGATCACCTCCCGTGTTCAACTTATGCCACAGCATCTTTCGCGCTCGCCACCGCATTCGCCACTGCGCACTAGCATGCATGCACGCATGGGCATGGTATGCGGGCCCGGAAGTGACTCATCTTCACCGACATCCGGAAGTTGCTCGCCGTCTCCTTCACCGACTCTGCTGCACCAGCATGCGATCGATGAGTTTCCACGATACAACACTTTCAAGATGGTTGCCCCTCGCCTGAGACGCATTCGTGCAGACCCGGCAACGGTGGATTTGACACCTGATGGTCCTTTGCGATAGGGACATACTCGCCTCAATCGGTGATGGGGAGGCATGCTACTTACACGTGCTTACTTACCTCGCTTTTACCGATGCATTAGTACAGGATCATCTCCTATTCCCAAATTTGCTCTCGGAATGTAGTCAGGTCACCAAGTAGCGAGTAGTTGTTACAAACAGTAGAGGGATACATCGGACAACTGAAGAGGAATGGTACCGTCTACTCCTGAGCGACAAAGGGGTTTGCAATCTCTTCTGAGCCGTCGACGGGACTGAGGAGGGTGATGGTGGGTCCTCGAAGGACTACAAGGTTCAGCGTACGGGTCTGAGGTTCTGGCTCTACGGTTGACTGTTAGGGGTATGTGCACTGTGATTAGGAGACCTGATGGCTGCACCATTAATTTGTTCTTCAACCCCGTCAAGGACGAGATTGAGCAGTTGATCGTACCCCTTCAGGATTCCGGTCACTGAAAAAAGTTCTGATCAGACGATGATTGAGGAAGATGTTTGATCGAGTGCCTACCTTCTCGACCACCGGTAAATTTGACCCGTATTCTCTCATTGACGTACTTTGAGAGGTCGAGGATGGCTTCCCGCTTGCCTTTACTTGAGTCTTTCCAACATGAGGAGCCACTCAAATCAGGGTCCTATAGTGACTCACTTGACATCAGAAGAAGGTGGAATAGGGCGACCTCGAGGTGGCGGACCACCTCTACCACCTCTAGCTGGTGCACGACCCTGCGATAAACGAGATTATATCAATATGAAGTTATTATGAGATTGAAACGTACGCGATCTGCCATTAGATTGAATAACAGTGAAAGAGCACAGCGTTGCTTGCTTGCAAGGCTGTTGCAGGTTGTTGGCAAGCAGAAAAGACAAAAATTGAAAACCCGCGCTTGTTTGTAGGGTTTCTTCATCGTCTCTACTCTCGATCCACAACCGTTTTATCTCTTCGCTACTCTCCTCACACAACGCAGCTAGCTGATCTTTCTTCTTGCACCTATCTCTCTTTTTCGTTTTATATCAACGACTATCACGCTGCAACGATTCTGAAATCATGAACGCCAGCGCACTACTTGCTAATACCCTATCTCCTGGTATCCCTCTTTTCTCTTTTAAAACTACTCATCCTAACCTATCACTTGCCTTTGACAGACGCTGAAACGCGTCAAAATGCCACTCAGCAACTCGAGAGTGCATCTAGGGAGAACTACGTTCGTCCAATCACCCTTTTGTTCGTTTACCTTCAGTTTGCTCAGATACCCAACAGCCGGTGTACATGCTGATGTTATCAGATGAGCTGCGCAATGAGAACTCTCAAATCCATACCCGCAATGCTGCTGGTCTTGCCCTCAAAAATGCCCTTTCTGCCCGCGTACGTAAACGCGTCCTTCGTCACCTGTCATCCCCTTATTCACCTTATGTAGGATTCTGCAAGGCAAGATGAGTACTCTGCAAGGTGGATGGCCCTCGATGTCGATGCCAGGCAGAAGATCAAGGAGGCCTCTCTCTTAACTCTTGCATCCCCTCAACCAAGAGCGGGTGCAGTTGCTGCCCAAGTCGTTTCTGCGATCGCAGCCGTAGAATTGCCCGTTGGCCAATGGCCGGATCTCATCGAAATTCTTCTCGGTTTCATCAACACTTCTGATGACACAAACTTGAAGATCGCCACCCTGCAGGCTATTGGTTACATCTGCGAAACCATAGTACGTTTACTCTGCCACTCGACCGGTTCCTTACTCATCTAGCACAACAGAAACCAGAAGTATTGGCTTTGAGGTCCAACGAGATTTTGACGGCTGTTATTCATGGCGCTCGCAAGGAGGAGCCATCGTCAGAAGTCCAGCTCGCTGCAATTCATGCACTGTTCAATTCCCTAGAATTCGTACGGGACAATTTCGATCGAGAAGTACATATATCTCTCGGTTCTCTGACATCTATTTGCTAACGTGCATCAGGGAGAACGAAACTACATTATGCAAGTTGTCTGCGAAGCCACCCAGAACCCGTCAGTATCAGTTCAAGTCGGCGCTTTCGAGTGTTTGGTGAAGATCATGGCACTATACTACGACAAGATGTCATTTTATATGGAACAAGCCTTGTTCGGTGTACGATCACTTGCTTATTCTGCCGCGAGTCCCCCTGACAAAATATACTTTCCAGCTTACTGTCATGGGCATGAAGCATTCGGATGAACGAGTCGCGCTGCAAGCTGTAGAATTTTGGACCACTGTATGTGAGGAGGAGATTGAGCTTGCCCATGAGGCACGAGAGGTACGCGGCGTGCACATACGTTATTTAAACTAATCACGATATTCCGTTAGGCTGCCGAATATGACGAGCCACCCGAACTTGAGTCCAAGCATTTTGCCAAGGTCGCACTGCCGGAAGTAATACCAGTGCTTCTCAACCTCCTGACGCAACAAGACGAGGACGCGGACGAGGGTGAATGGAACCTTGCCATGAGCGCCGGCACTTGCCTCAACTACATGGCTCAGGCTGTCGCAGATGCGATCGTGCCCGCCGTCATCCCCTTCATCGAGGCACACATCAAAGCTCAAGACTGGCACCAACGCGAGGCAGCCGTGATGACATTTGGCTCCATCCTCGACGGTCCTGATCCCCAAGTTCTGACCCCTCTTGTCAACCAGGCGCTTCCTCTCCTAATCGGCATGATGAACGATGAGAATCTCCATGTTAAAGATACTACAGCGTGGACGCTCGGACGAATCTGCGATCTACTAATTGTAACAATCAAGCCCGATGTGCATCTTCACCCTCTTGTGTCGGCGCTCGTCAACGGTCTCTCTGATCGCCCGCGTATTGTCACCAATTGCTGTTGGGCTCTCATGAACCTGGCTGATCAAATCGGCATTTACCTCGACGAATTTATCACCTCCGCTCCTGAGAGTCCGCTCTCGCCATACTTTGAGGGCATAGTAAGCGCCCTTCTGAGGGTTACAGAGACGTCAGTCCATCCATGTCAACTTCACCTCCGCCCTGACGTTGTTTTACAGAACCGCAAATGAATCCAACTTCCGAACGTCCGCATATGAAGCCATAACATCTTACGTTTCCCATTCTACTACTGACTGTATTCCTGTTGTACAAAACACCGTCATCGCTATTTTGCAGAGAATGGAACAACTTTTGAATATGCAGGTGTGTTTCCTCAGCGTCGCTTTGGATTGTATTCCTCATCCGTGTTTAGAACCAGATCGTCGGGGTTGACGACCGTAATAACTGGAATGAACTACAGAGCAATCTTTGTAGTGTCGTCATTGTAAGCCATCGTGTTCCTGTTATTGGTATTGTAGCTCATATATATATATACAGAGCGTCATTCGGAGGCTCGGCGGAGGCATTCAACCTATGGCGGATCGCATCATGACCCTCATCCTTCAGCTTATCCAAGGAGCAGGAAAGACGTCAACAGTGCTTGAAGACGCTTTCCTGGTTGTTGGATCTCTAGCTGCCGGTACGTTCCCACTTCGATCGCGTCCACCGTGATATTGAGGACCTTCACCAGCGTTGGAAGCTGGCTTCGCACCATATATTCAAGCATTCTTGCCATTCCTGTATCCTGCCCTTAAGGCACACGAGGATACCCAGCTGTGCATGGTCGCTGTCGGCATCATCGGGGACATCTCACGTGCACTGGGCGATCAGAGCGCCCAGTACGCAGGCGCATTCATGAATGTTCTACTCGAGAACCTGCAGAGCAACGTACTTAACCGGAATGTCAAGATATCGATACTATCGTGCTTCGGTGATATTGCGCTCGCTATCGGACCCGCTTTTGATCCGTATCTGAATACGACTATGGACGTGCTGAGACAAGCGGGCTCCGTGCAACCTAACCCTGTAAGCTGGTGTGTAGATTTATGGGCCTGTTCAGCGCTGATTAGCGCTTCTTAGCTCGACTTTGATCTCATGGATTATGTCGCACAGCTACGGGAAGGAATCCTAGAGGCATACACTGGCGTTGTCACTGGATTCAAAAATACCGATAAAGGTTAGCATATTTGTATACGAGTCATCTTCACACTCATGGTCGTTCCTAGCACTCGCACTACTCCCTCACGTACCGAGCATCCTGGAGCTCGTTCATCAATGTCTAATCGACGACGAGAGAACCGACTCCGTCGTGAAGCTTTCTTTCGGTCTCATCGGTGATCTTGCAGACTGTTTCCCCAACGGCCAGATTAAAGAGCACCTGCTCGACGAATGGATCGCTCATGAGTTCCGCAGTAAGCGCGGCATGCAGCAAGAGACGAAGAAGACGCTGCGGTGGGCTCGGGAAGTAAGTGTTCTCATCTCGTTCTCCAACGAATGCTAACGATGATCCTGCCTAGATGATCAAACGCGCGACCGTATAGACACCCCACCTGACCTCCCTATACACATCTCATTCCGTGCACGCGATCTATCTCTTTTTCTCTCTCATTCTCTTTTCTTTTCATCCGTCAATTCAATCGCCATCTGAAGGAGGCACAGGATATCATTTTTGCATTGCATGTAATAGAAGACGGTCATAGTGGTGTCTTTTTGTTCTTTTCATCGAACTCAAAAGCTCTCATTGCTTGAGGGGTCGCAAGTGTTTTGTACCCCTTCGCCCTGCCCTGTATCCCTTACCGAATCCTCTTCCTATTCCACAATTAGTTATCATTCTTCGAGTAATCAGAATCAGCTGAGGCGTGTTCATGAATCAGAATCTGGCGTAGTTCATGAATCAGGTGTAATACTAGGAACGACTGTCTTGCTTTTATTGGGACCGCCTAGGGGAGACAAGTGTAATACGAGATTCAAAGTACAACGAATACATAACAGTACCATTGTAAGATCGAAAGAAACACCGACAAAGACAAAAGACCATGACAGCGACATGCACATAAATCGTCTACTCTCCAACGACAGTCTCCCTCCTCCACGCCCCCCTAGTCTCCCCTAGGGAGAACAACGAAAGGAAGATAGTCGTCCCTTCGTATTAAGACGCCTCTCGCCCAAACGCAGCTTCAAGAGCACCATCAATATTCCTCATAAGTTCTCTCATCGGACTTCCAGGCTACATCGTGTTCCACGTCCTTGCGGTTCGCCCACGGCAATATCACCCTCAAGTTGCGTACCTGTGCGTGATTACGGTACGCACCAAGCACTTCCACCCGAACCTCGCCCGTCACCCGCCCACGGAGCGCAATCTAGACAAAACATCAAAACGCGCTTCATAGCATCGATAAGCGCACTTACTTCCCCGGTTGTAGCGATGTCCTTTGGCACGCTCGCCCCGCTCAAAAGACATGGAAGTTCTTTAGGCGTATTTAATTTATCTTTGGCAACACAGGCATCAAGGTGTGCCAGATGACACTTCTGAACTTGTCCGCGACGTCTGACATCTTTGTTTGTGATACAATTACAAACAAATGTCTCAGACGTCTCATAATGACATGTGTATCTGTACCCAGTATCAGACGTTTGCTTGACTGGTTGGGGACTCGTTTGCAAAGTGAGCGGGGACAGCGGAGATGGTAACCCAACGTCCCCAAACCGTACTCGATTGGAGGACAGTTTCCGCACAGGACGAAGTAATCCTAACTCGTCAGTGAGATGATACGGTCCAGAATTGGTCCCCTGGGTCGGTGTGTGTTGGCTTTGTGGATCCTATTTCCAGATGCACCATCTTGGCCATGGTGATTCAATCGAATGCTAGGCGTCAAGTGTGTCATGCTGAAGGCGTGGTCATCATTGGAACCGGGCTGGTCACTAGTGGTGATGCAAAAGAAATTCCCGGGTTGCCCTGGAACAGAAGGTGAGGGCCTCGTGTAGGGAGGCTCAGTCAGCCTTCCGCATCAATAGTTATAACGGCCATGAGGAGATCATTCAGCACTGCGAGCTGCTCTCGTCGCTCTTCGTTTACGAGAGGGAATCTTAGGCAGGGAGTAGGATTCTGCGACACAGTGATGACCTCCATGGTATCATCTGATACATGTCCCGTGCTCATCTTGACATCTGGTAACGTGCAAGGCACCTGTGACTGCAGGAGACCCATCCGCAGGATGTAGCCTGTACTCGTGGATCGATCGCCACTAAAGAGGGAGCGAAGAACAATTCGGAACGACCGATGTATCCTCTAGACGTAGTACTCACAGTAACTCATCTTGTAACTTGTAACGATTTTGTGGATTGGCTGTCACAGTCGACTATGCTTAGTCCTTATCACCTTTCACTGAGCAGTTCTGTCGCATTCCGTCAGCATTTTAGTAGACACATAATATGATACCAACTCCCCACCGTTGGCCCAGGTGATGTTCGTGCAGATATAGCTTGCAGCGCTAAGCGCAACGCATCTAAAATTGTATCATCACTAATGTCTACCAGATGGACGGGGTATTGTAATTAGAATGCAGATGGCAGTAGTGGAATACGAGGGCCGAGGCAGGCAATACAGGCAGCAAACTGTTTGCCAAGCTAGATCACCAGACTCGATCCTCGTATTATCATCTGTGAAAGTCAAGTATTGGGCTCGGCAGTATCAATATTTCAATAGCCAAAAACAAAGGAAGTTCGTGGTCCGTGCATTGCCAACGGACTCATTGATGAAGAGAGACATCAATGTATGCACATCGACAATTCAAGTTGTACCTTTGCGAGACCTGCATCAAGACTCGGGAGACATACTAGTAGGATGGATCGAGGGTAAGATTTACTACTACTACTTAATGATGCACAGAACAAGCTTCGTATGCAATAAGTCGAGTCTCATTGAAGTATCTCGCATAGGCTCAAAACAACAAAGTCGTTGGAATGCGTCCATTGAAATATGATGACTCTATGCTACGATACTGACATACAAGTTTTGTCGGGATCAACAACGCCCATCCACGCCGCCTCACAGCTCATCGTGATCATAATACGATGCATCATCCTCAGGCTCACTAGCACCTCCACCTTCACTATAGAGCTTGCTCGTGATGGGGCTCACAACGCTCTGGATCTCCGACAACTTCTCCTCAAAGTCCTCGGTAGTAGCGCTCTGGCCATTGTCATCAATCCACTCCGTGGCTTCCTTGATGGCTGCGAGAATGGTCTTCTTATCGTCATCATCGATCTTGCCACCAAGTCCGGTCTGGTCGCCCAGTTGTGACTTGAGGCCATAGACAAACGAGGACAGGGCGTTGAGGGACTCGATACGCTTGCGGTTGAATTCATCTTCTGAGGCGAAATCTTCAGCCTCACGGACCATGCGCTCAATGTCCTCCTTGGAGAGACGACCCTTCTCGTTGGTGATGGTGATAGATTCTGATTTACCACTACGGCAAACAAGCGCGGTCAGCGTCCTATAGTGCTGGGTGAAAGAACGTTCACTCACGTTCCCTTGTCGGCAGCGCTGACCTTCATAATACCGTTGGCGTCGATCTCAAAGGTGACCTCGATTTGAGGAACACCACGAGGAGCGGGGGGAATGCTAGAGAGCTCAAACTTGCCGAGGTGATTGTTATCCTTGGTCAATGAACGCTCGCCCTCGAAGACCTGGATCAGGACAGTGGGCTGGTTGTCAGCAGCAGTCGAGAAGCTTTGTAGATATATCAATATGTTGACTCCAATGACAATAAGATGATCACTCACATCTGCGACTTGCGCGTGGGAATGATAGTGTTACGGGGAATGAGCTTGGTGAAGACGCCACCGGTGGTCTCAATTCCAAGAGTCAAAGGGTTGACATCGACCAAGACGACCTCTTCCGTGCCCTCCTCACCGGAGAGAATACCACCCTGGACAGCGGCACCGTAAGCGACAGCCTCATCAGGGTTGATACCCTTTGACGGCTCTTTGCCAAAGTACTCCTTCAGGAGTTGTTGAACTTTAGGAATACGGGTCGAACCACCAACAAGGACAACCTGCAACCTTGTGTTAGACAGCTTGGAAGGGACAGATGTCAAACGATCTCACCTCATCAATGTTCTCCTTGTTGATTTTAGCATCCTTGAGTACCTGCTCGACGGGCTTCATGGTCTTGCGGAACAGATCCATGTTAAGCTCCTCGAACTTGGCGCGAGTGAGAGTCTCCGAGAAGTCATTGCCGTCATCGAATGACTCAATTTCAACGCGAGTAGACTGCTGGCTAGAGAGAGTGCGCTTTGCCTTCTCAACCTCGCGCTTGAGCTTGCCCATGGCACGGAGGTTAGTGGTGACATCGGTGCCAGTCTTCTTCTTGTACTGCTTGACGAAGTAATCGATAACACGGTTGTCGAAATCCTCACCACCAAGGTGGGTATCACCGGCAGTTGCCAAGACCTCAAAGACACCATCGTCGATGGAAAGCAGGGAAACATCGAAAGTTCCACCACCGAGGTCATAGACAATGATTCGTGATTCTCCACCCTTCTTGTTGAGACCGTAGGCGATAGCGGCAGCAGTGGGCTCGTTGATGATACGAAGAACTTCAAGCCCAGCAATTGTACCAGCGTCCTTGGTGGCTTGACGCTGTGCGTCATTGAAGTCTTAAAGAGCGTTCATCAGCGACGGAATGTAAGATTGGGGCGATTGGCTTACATGCTGGAACAGTGACAACTGCATGTGTGACCTTCTGACCGAGGTACGCCTCTGCGGTCTCCTTCATCTTTGTGAGAATCATAGCGCTGATCTCCTCCGGAGTCTGAACGAAGCGGTAAGTAAGTGCATTCGAAGGTCTAGTCTTGAGGACTTACGAATTGACGCGTCTCGCCTTTGTAATCTATCGAAACGGCAGGTTTACCCCCTTTGTCAACAACGGCGAAAGGCCTGAGTAGATGAGTCCATTGTCGCATACACAAGAGTTAAGGCAATCCTCACCAGTGCTTCATGTCCCGCTTGAGTTCGAGATCGTCTATCTTGCGGCCAATCAGACGCTTAGCATCGAAGACAGTGTTGGTAGGATTAGAATGGAACGCGTTCTTTGCGCTGTCGCCAACACTGCAAGGAATAAATTAGCATTTATTTCGGTTCCGGCCATGAAGAAACCTACAGTCGCTCGTCATCTGTGAAGCTAACCCATGAAGGTGTTATACGGTGACCCTGGTCATTGGCGATAATTTCGACACGACCACCGCGTTGAACACCAACACACGAATAACTGCATCAAAAATTGTTAGTGAATAATTAAAATGTAGCTGGTCAGCAGTGCATACGTTGTTCCCAAGTCTACATACAGGACATGAGTGATAAACCGAACGACACGGTGCATTGACACGTACCTATTCCAATGACAGTGCCGTACTCGCTATTCTTTGAACTGTCTTGAGCTGATGCAGCGGGGCATAAACATATAATGGCAAAGAAGGCAAAGAGAAGAAGAGACAGGGAGGAAGCCATGCGCCGTGACTTTGCGCGAGATGGACGGCGGCGAGGGCCAGTCATCGCTATAGTTCAGAAGTAATTGGTTGAGTTGAAAGTCTGGCTTCGAGCCCTATTTATTGCCTGAAACAAACGTGTCCAAGCAAAAAGGACACGTAGGCACAACTCATCTTTCCCACGGTCGCGGTCCGATAGACTCCGTGGCTCCTCGACCCAACTTTTCTCGAAAAGTGGAACGTCGACTATGTTGCACATGACGGACTCCCTGACGTGTACGCATTGGTATGTTCCCTCTATAATCATTTAAAGTTGACACAGTCAGGTAAATTCGATTCATCCGAGCATTTCCACCTCGTCGAACCATGCCAGCTAGCATACTCTGAGTTGCAAGGTTACGTTCAGCTTTTATAGATTGCACTTGGTGTCATACTACTTTCACATGTATGATATGACAGTGTATCCCAACTCGCTTCATCGCACCATATGAGCTCGTCAAGCCAGCAAGCAGGCAGAGTACTAGTAACAAACGTGACGAACCGTCACGCCCATGGTACCTGCCTTGTTAGGCAGCACCCCTGGGCCTGAGCGCAAGAGGTATGTTGTAACATCTGAAACGTTGGACATACTTTTTCCAAAGGTTGTGTCCAAGAATCCCTAAACCTGGACCTGTCGAATTTTCACCATACACCTGTACCCCCAGTCGGGTACAGGAATAACGGATGACGGACAACGACGAACGTGAATAAATCTATTGATTGTACTTGCCATTGATATATTATAGCCTGGATTATCAATTTTGGGGCCAAAAACTGACTATTTTGAAAATTCGCAGTTGTGTTACAATGAGACAACAAATGAAGGTGAGTCCTAGGAGCGATGGAACGTAGCAACTACGCTGGCTGGGTTTTTGTCCACCTCCCTCCTCGCCCCGGCTTGAAGCCGATAACTTAAACACATCAACAGAATGGCGTATGCAGTTTGCCAACCACGAATGAGAGATCAAGCATCTGGGATTTTCATTTGGACCGCCTGGGAGAAGAACCCGAGTGCAGGCGCAGAGTAAGGAGGGTACCTTCCCTGCATGAAGCCCTCCGTCCTTCAAGATATATCGTTAGGTAAGTTTGACATGGACAGACAAACACCCACCCTGCATCGGCTGGGACGTTGATATAGCCCCTTCTATGGATGAAGTTTTCGAAGGAGTACCTCCCCAGGTAGGATCCATCTGTAATAAATGATGATGAGCGCTTCTCTCAGTGACACAGAATCTGTGGAGCGGAACACACAGCCAGAGTCCCCTTGACCTCCGAAAGGCATTTCATAGACAGCAACCTGACCGAAGGTTTCGTTAAGAATTAGCTGCCCGCTCTGAGTACGCCGTATGACTTCGGAATACAGCTTATCAGCGTGCATCGTATACGTGGAATGCGATACCTACACTCATTTTTCGTCTCCTCGTTTTTGGTGAACACGTAAATGACGAGGGGTGTTGGCCTACAAAGGATGAGCGTTTTGCCCGCCACTGGCAGGCAGTCTTCAGAAGACTGACCCAGACCGTACGTGCGAGATGGCGTCGTCAACATTCGCGACCGGGATGATCGGCAAAATAGGACCGAATATCTCTCTGCGATCACGGTCGTTCAAACAATCAGCTAGATGGTGCTTGGAAAGAGTTGAGCTTGACTGACTCTTCCATCAGTTTGTCGTCCATTGTTACGTCGGTCAAGATCGCTGGCTCGATGCGAAGATCCTGTCCAGATTGCCCTCCAAACGCGACCTTTCCCTTGGTTTGGGACAACAGGCTCTTAATGCGCTCGTAGTGCCGAGCGTTTACCATGTGAGACATCTCAGACGAGGAGTCAAGTGGACCCTTGGGCCAGAAAGAGTCAAACGCTTTCTTGAACGCCTCAACGAGAGCGCTTTGATATTGTTCCTGCACAAAAACATGATTCGGGGCGACACAAACCTGTCATGACAATACAGTTATATGGCTGATCATCGAGGCGACTGGGTAGACCTGACCTGGCCTGCGTTTTGTTGCTTGCCCCATAGAATTCTCTTTGCAGCAATCTCGAGGTTCGTGCTGTCCCCATCGACAAAAACGGGTGATAGACCACCGAGCTCGAGAGTCACTGGCGTGACGTGCTTCGCTGCCGCCTCTGCAACGATCCGTCCGACAGTCGCGCTACCCGTATAGAAAATGTGGTCCCATTTAAAACTGAGGACATGGGTAGTCTCTTCGACGGCTCCAAGGCAGACGATATAGGCCTCCGGGTCAAGGTATTGAGGGATTAGTTTTGCCATGAGGGCGGCGGAGGCTTGGGCGTGCTCTGAAGGCTTGATCAAGCACGTGCAACCCCCGGCGATTGCGCCAATGAGCGGCAACATCGTGATCACCCATGGGAAGTTCCAGGGGCTGAAGGTGGATTGTCAATGTTTCAACCACGAAGACAACCCGACCACGTGGTGATGACTCACCTGATCAGGACCACTGTGCCCTTGGGCGCCTTGAAGATTGTTGTGTCCCACCCGCTGCGCCAAGCCTCTACTTGCGGTTTCTCGGGAGCATTCCACTCTCAGCAGCGTGGAGGGCACCTGAAACAATTGGACCGAGTTCCGGGAGGGTGGCCTCCAAAGGGTGCCTCCCAAGGTCAGCTTTGAGGGAGCCCATGACAGCATCAGCATTTTCCTGCACAAGGCGGGCAAGCTGGAGAAGTTGCTTGCGACGGTATTCCAACGGAAGAGTGCGACCCTCACAGAAGGTCCTCGACAACCTGTTGTGAATCTCCAAGAGATATATTAGCGTTTATCGTGATTACCATGTGATAGACAGTAAAACCTCTGTGATATGTTCCTTCGTAGTATACTTCAAGGAGGACATGTTTGAAAAATCTGACTCGAGTTGGAGAACTGACGGTTCTGGGGGTCTATCAAGGAACTGAATGGTGCCCTAGTGTGTAAAGACCTGGATCTTGAATTTATAAACGATTCGCGAACCTCAAGGAACTCCCTGATCACGATCACCACCCACACAGATAACGGTGCACAGTTTCAAATATCTATTTTAAAACCTGTGCATACATAGTTTCAAGTGGGGTTCTTGATCAAGCGAATCAAGCGCAGTCAAGCGCCCGGGAACCGCCGCAGACTGCCACACAGCTCCAACAGAAGCAACCCCACGCCCACTTTAATTTTAGCCCATCTCTGTGTAGCTGACCTTGAGTAATATTTAGTATAGCCCACCTTCGTATGGCCGTTATAAATCTCATGACACTGGTGAGTTCAGAACGTTCTGATAATCTGACACTACAACTATGTTTGGCTCCAGATCAGAAAGTAGTCACTTGATTTGAGGGCTCAAGCTGGACAAATTGTTTCAAACTTTTCTTTCGGTACAAAGAACTCCAACCTGGATGATATGACCACACTTTTGCCTGAGAACTCGATGTGTTCTTGAAACATGATGCAGCTGATCGAAGCACAAGATGTGCTGGAAATTCAAGCTATGGGGGACCGTATTGGACAAAATTCACGACTTTATCCAGCACCTATATAGAAATTTGAATACCACCAATCGAAGCCATCACGCAGTCCCTCGTCGGTCACACTTTTCTTCAGTGTTTCATGCACGACTCAGACGTCATACACTTGCAACATATCTAGAATGTCTTTATAAACGCACACCTCATCACATTGCGATGAATGTCCGTTTTTTCTTGGTTCTTTCAACATCTAAATTCCGTTTTGTCGTCAGAGACTCATAGCACACTCGTACACACTCAATTCTATTTGATTGTTCATGCTTACAACACTTCCTTTCCCTCGCTCAGACTTAGGAAGCATGGACTCTCTCACAGATCTTCCACCAGTTACCGACTCACCGTGCCTTACACATTTACATTTCCTTTCCACTCGTATTGATCCAACAGTTCTCATACAACGAGTCACATAACAACACGATTAAGAGCGATAGCAGAATTATGCTGATAGACTTGTAATTATGTATCTAAAAGTCTACGAGTTCACTGATGCGGCGGCCTGACTTGTGAGCGAAACTGTGTGGTGTGCCGGGCGCATATCAATATGATTATTATAACAAGATTTCGTAGACAAACGGTGGGGGCACACATGTCGCCCACCGCCCACGCCTATGACCCCTTCACACACAACACATCCTACCTAAAACGTAGTTTGCACATTACCTAATATTGAACATGCGAAAAATAAACACTAAATATTTTACACTTTGGTAAAGCAGTCATGGTCAGATGATCTGTGATATGTTTATTGTACAGGCCTCAAAATTGACTTCACACTGCATTAGCATTGTATTATATAATACAGATATGTACAAAACGGGATGGTGTTGTTGCACAGGGGTCATTATGAGGCGTGGGTGGTGGGCGTGGGCGACGTCTTCCTAGCAAGTCAGCTGCTCGAAGGATACTGAACGTCACCACCCTTTGAGCTGCGTGCAGGTCCGGATGAAGTTCCGTCCTTGGTAGAATATGCTAGTTGCAGTATTCCCTGGATATTTGCCGATAGCGTTCGAGTCACGAGATCTGCTGCCAAGATGTGCAGATAGCAGCCTGAGTGCTTCGCAAGGTTTCGGAGTTAGATTCGACAATCAATTCAAAGGACCTCAAGCACTGCTAGGCTAGCAGAGGGCATGGGAAATATGGACATGCTGGAGTTGCGCGCAGCACCTGGACTATCTCAGAGGGCCAGTTTAACCTAGACTCGTTCAATATTGTCAAGGGCAACAAGTCACTGCCTGATATATATATCCTACCGCATGTCCATCATGATCATGATTGTGAAGCGCTCAAGTTAGAATTAGATTGCTGTGAATGCATTGATGGGGCCCCAATTCCCTTAAAGCTGAGCCGACATGAAGCTAGTGAAGGTACCCACACCCTGATACATCCACAGACATGGCTTCCAGAGGAATCCCGCTGGATACTGCTGCTGTAATGTCGACAGTGATGGAAGGAATTTTATACGGTGAGTATCGCAATGGCTGTGTTCGCCCCATGCCCACCGAGCTAGGATCATTCAGGTTTTTCGATTCTCATGTTTATGGGTACCATCTGGACATTGGCCTACAAACATCCCTTGAGGGACATCAATCGCCCAAGCGCTGTTGTGGCAATCCTGCTATTGATACTGAGTACTGCGGTTAGATTCTCGCCTCTTACATTCGGTGTCATCTGCTCACGTCTCTCAAGCACATGATCGTAGACATCATTCGTATCGAAGAGGGATTGGTGACGTATCGTGACACATTCCCAGGGGGGCCACCGGCGTTCTTCGCAGATGTTGCCCAAAACACGTTTGTGATTAAGAATGGAATATATACCTTGCAAACTATGCTCGGCGATGGGATGGTGGTGGGTTCTATTTTTTACCTGCCAGCTTACAACCCTCTTGGCTTATGAAATGTCTTTTCCGGTAAAAGATTTATCGATGTTACGCCGTTTGGCAGTCCATCTGGGTTATCATCATACCGAGCATGCTGTGGTTCGGTATCACAGGTTAGGCCACAATCATGATCAAGAAGTCATTCGTCCTGACGTTCTATCGAAGTGTGTGGTGTTTGTGCGGTCTACAGTGTTTCACAAGCGACTAGCAAGGCCGGAAACATCTTCGCTAAAGCAACTGGTCAATGGATCACGGTGTTCTATGCTATGACACTTGCAACTAATTTGTTGGCTTCGGGTAAGCAAGCTTCTACTTGAGCACAATGTCTGTGCCCGATACTACTTTGTCCAGGATTTCTGGCATATCGCATTTGGATGATCGAATGCAATGTCTCTGCAATTCGCACTAAGAAGGGCACTCTGATGCCACTAGTACGCGTGCTTGTGGATGCCGCTATTTTGTATTCTGTATCGCTCCTCTTGGCACTTGTGTGTTTCGTCAAATCGAACAACGGACAGTATGTTATGCTAGATATGGTAATTTTCGTCGTTAATGCCTGTTATCAAAATTACTGAGCGTTGGGTATTTAGATTATGCCGATCATCTCAATTGCCTTCTACATGGTGATTATCCGCATCGCAATCAACAAGAGAACTCACAGTTACCTCTCGACTATCCGCGGAGGGGTAACTAGCGAGACGGCACGAGGTAGCTCACGGCAATATCCCATGAAGCCTGTGCAGGTGCATATATCGCAGCTCACGCACAACTCAGACGATACCTCAGCATACAGAACAGTCTTGAATCAGGACCAACCATTGACCAAGGCGGAGTATATGGAGGGGGCATCGTGCGGTGTGTAACCGGTGCTACTTCTTCGCACTTTCACAGAGATTGTCCATGTTTTGTCGTTTTTATTTATTGGAAATCACTATATGGTTCGCTCGGTGACCAGGCGATCATCGATGCATGGTTGAGGGAGATTTGCCAACCAGCAAAATCTCACATTTCCTTCTTTGTCTTATTTGTATTACTCGCCTAGTCTGCATCCACTCTCTAGGTTGATACTGTAGTAAAATTTTATTACCTATTTTAGTATGTAGCTGTCAACCTACACCAAGCAGCACTGCCACCCCGGCGCTGACACCGAGCAGCAAACTTATACTTTGCGCTGTATATCTGTACAGTGTAGATTAATCAAACAAAACATGCGCTTCAGCTCAGAAGAAGGACATCAATTCTGTCGTGATCTGCTCAAATGATGTATGCCTCATGATACTCACGATTACCAGCTCGAGGCCATTGGCTATCTACTCGATGGTAAAGATGTGCTTTGCATCACTGCGACTGGCACTGGCAAAACGGATGCATTCATACGACTCATGCATGTAATCTGCAAACTTTCTGAGGACCCACCTTTGTGCGATACGAAGCGCTACCCCCCCAACCCTGCCATGCTTGTCATTTGTCCTACAAAGTCACTCGAGTTTGATATGGTATGCTTAGTATCTGCGAAAAGCCGGATTAGTTGTGACAAAGACTCCCTTCAGGCCGAAAAAAATGACTCGTGCATCACTTACCAACATTGTTATCAATGGAGACACTGTTGATGAGGCATGCAAGTGTGGGCGTGATTACTGTTGCCCTGGAACGAGTAATATAGGAACTCTGCGAGAGACCAGTCAACGGCATCTATAGCTTGAAATATGCTGGCAAGCTTAGCTTGCACACTCTGCTCGCTGCAAGTCAGCATCTGACCGCACCTTTTTTTGCTTGCTGGTAATGGAGACTCAGACAGGTCAACCAGAAGTGAGTTTTCGTCGTGGGGACACACTTCCATTTGACTCCAGAATGGGATGCTGACGAGGGAGGAAAAGCCGGTATGAGGGGAGCATGGTTGGGAGTCTGGAGTTGGTTTTCGGATGGGTTGGGAGTCTGGGGGCCAGAATAGATGCGAAATCGAAGAGGTGTTGGGGTTGCAAGGTTGGCAGTAGAACTGGGATGTAGTGTATTGCGTGCATTGGGTGTTGAGAAACTCATACTCACGCGTTTGTAGAATCTGACTGGTATACGCGGTAGCTTATTGTTTGCTGCGACACGGTGCGCGTCATATCATGTGTCTTTCTGGCGTCCGGTGTGCGGAGGTTTTGGCAGACATTCTGACAGCTGACTGTTGAAATCACTATATTTGGCAATTTGATGATAGTTGAGGTTTTACTATGGTATCGAAGGGGGGAGTGGAAGCAGACCATAATACAGAAGGAATGACTGTCTTCCTTCTGTTTGGTCTGACTAAGGGAGACTATTACTCGCCTGGCAAATGTTGCTATGTGAAAAAAAGCAGATCACTGATACTTATCCTACTGATTCCACTTTTTGCAAAAGTAAAGTGATGCTTGCAGTACAAGATGTGAAAGTGAATTTAAGTGTAATAAGAGAAACTAGCTACATTTCTACACTAGAGCATCAGGTAAATCACAAGTTCCTTAGTAATCTACTTTATGCATCACTTATCACAAGATCATGGAGGTTTAATGCATTATACAATGTCAATGTTGTGTATTAACAAGTGTACTAAGTACTATATAGTCTGTGTAGTCCGTGTAGCTCAGTAGTTACACACTGTGGGTAGTGAATCCAATGAAATTCAGTATGCGAAATCAGATCATAATGTCCTGACATTCACAGCATAAGGTGCTGAAATGGAGGTGCTGAAAGTTCCTTTTTTTAACTGAAATTTCACTCACTAATGTGCTGAAGTTTCACTTGCTAATGTAGTGAAGTTTCACTTGACGTTGTGCTGAAGTTTCACTCGATGTTGTGCTGAAGATTTACTCTGAACTGTGTGCTGAAATTTTGCTCCAAGTACTCTGATATTGTGCTGAAATGATGTTCTGAATTTCATGCCAATGAGCTGAATAATCCACTGAATATTACTACATAAAAAGCTGATTAACAGGAGCATTTCTAGCCTTGGTAATGCTGTGGGTTGAGTAACCAGTGAGGAGAGCAAGCCAGGCCAAGAGAGCACCATCCAGGAAAGCAGGCCAACAGAGAACTATACCAGAAAGCAGACCATGAAATAAGAATCAGGGACCAAGAGGGAACAGACCCAGTACATGAAGAGGCAGATTAAGCTGTGACCGAGGGACAAAAGGTTGAATTTCATTGAAAGGTTGATGTGAGGGATGGAGAGTAGACAAGCAGAGGACAATGAATGAATCTGCACATCAAGTTCAGCTCCCAAGACACATCAAATAGAAGGAGTGAAGATTGGTATACCCGCTACTGGTTAACACCCACATGATGCCTGATAATCACACCTTAGCATTCAATCATCTTTGCGACTCAAAGAAAATTACCAAATGACTGCTCTGACGCCGATGAGCCTGTGAGTCGTGACTGCCAGAGGGCTGTCAAAGGAGATAGAGATGTTAGTTCAAGGAACACAGTATAGGATGGTGCACACTGCTCTTGACTTGCGAATGGCCTTCTGCTTCTTTGCGCAAGTCAGTGTTTTGAGAATAACAGTCAGATGATAAACCAACCTTAGGCTTAACGTCCTGTCGCACGATGTTCATAAGAAGGTCATCAAATCTCTCATCTTTGTCGTTGATGGCCTGTAGTTCATCACCAGCATCTCCGCTTGCCACCATGACTGTGAATGCTTCTTTCATGTCACAGTTGTGATCCTCAGTGATAAGGTGGCATGCAATATACAGAATGAGCATGAACTGATTATATTGATCTAGGGTCATTGGAGCAAAGATATCGGGGTTTATGGTGTCCGTCTGAGGGTTAAAAAGTTTGTTCAGGGTAGCTTGGAAGACTGCGCTGCCCTTTGGTCCATAACTATTGATTGTTAACGCAAGGTAAAACATCGAACCAATCATTTGGATCTGATTTACTATCCAGGGTGTGCCTTGTTGATGATGGTGCTACCGAGATTAAAAGGGTGCAGTTTTGAAAAGACACTAAGGCATTTCCGAACCTCAATGCCATAACCCTGTTCAAGCAGGTCAGTCAAAAGTGTTTTGTATATAAAACACTCCTCCTTCTCTTCTCGATTAGAGAGGAGACACTCGAGTTCTGGCCTCAACCGCACAACTCGTGCATGGACTGTCAGAAAGTGAAAGATGTGTGACCAGCCATCCTCGACTATGCGGCGGACAATCTCCTCCTTGTGCTCCTTGCTGATGGCACTGCAGATATCCAACTCAAGGCTGAGGGTCAGCAGGCTAAATTGGCCATTCAGCTTCTTCAGCATCATGTCCAGCTGGTGAAATTTGCCAAGAAGGAAAGCTGAGGGGCGGGCAGGGACACTTTCCCTGCATCCATCATCTGGACAGACAGTGTGTGAGATCGGAAGATTGGCCTAAATGTTACAAAGTTAGTCAGATCCAATGACGACTATGGGCCCACCTCTACAATGCGCTGTCTCTTTCTTGGGTGCAGCAATTCTGCCTCCAAGTCAGTGTCAATGATAGTGAGGGGTGATAGAGATTCCTGTTTCCGCTTGGTGCTGGTGGGCTTTTTAACGATCTGTACATGGGTGAAATGATAGTCAGGAATATGTAGCTACATCCAGTGAATATGCAGTGAAAATAGACCTGTTCTTCTTTGTTGTCATCCATGAGCTCATCTTTGACCTTGAGCTCATCTTCATCATTGGCCTCAACCTCATCTTTGGCCTCAACCTCATCTTCATCGTCAGCCTCAACCTCATCTTCATCGTTGGCCTGGTCCTCATCATCGGCCTCAACCTCATCTTCATCTGACTCGGCTTAGTATTCATCGTCAGCCTGGTCCTCATTGTTGGCCTCAACCTCATCTTCATCTGACTCAGCTTGGTCCTCATTGTCGGCCTGGTCCTTGTCTTCATCTGACTTGGCCTGGTCTTCATCGTCAGCCTGGTCCTTGTCTTCATCTGACTCAGCCTGGCTGTCGTCTTCATCTTTAGCTTCATCATCAGAGTCGTCAGAATCCTTTCGGTCATGTTCCTGCTCCAAAGTAATTATACAATTGTAAACAATTTGAAATATGAACAATGACACACCTGGGTCTTTTTCATTCGGTGCTTTTGATCGTTGACGAAATTATGCAAATACTGCTGTATCCAGTCACGCACTGGCCAGCAATTTCGAAATTGAGCCAAGGTCGGATGTTCTTTTGTAGTCTGGCAAGGTAAGTGTTGCAATTAGTTGTGAGATGAAAAGGTCGCTACCTTTAAGACAACAAGGGCAATGTCATTCTTGTCCTGTCCTCTCTGTGTCATCTTAACATCCAAGTACTTTCTGCAATAGTATTGTGCAGTGCCCTCATAATCAAATAGAACATTAGAATCACATGCCATGCTTATATGCGCATATACTCACCATTTGGACATTGTATAGACGCTTGTTGTCCTTTAAGCCCATGGCTTCTTGTATATTATAGCCATTATGCTTGCCGGCAGCACCTGGCGGCTTCGGTATCAGGCTTTTGGGCTTGGGAGCTGAGTCGAGTCCCTTTCTGATCTTCTTTTTTGCTCCTATGAATAGATGTCAGATAATGTTATCCCCTATCGTGCATGGACTTACATTGCAGCTTCATGATCTCCTATTGGAGAAGTGTCATTTGTTCAGCAATGAGTTCCATGCTGCTCTTCATCTTGTCTTTCGCAGCCTTGCCTGATTTCTGTGAAGGGGGCATCATGATGATAGTAAATGATTAACAAGTGCACTGGTTTGTTGACGTGTTGTTTGGCTTGATGAAGTCCAATTATGATGATCATGTGATGCAAGACTTTGCACGAGATAGAAAATAAGTTCTGTAGATAAATGATGCTTGGGCTTTAGGGCTGCTCAAAGATGAATACTTCAACAATCCCCGGGTCACCAGCTCATGACGTTCATTGACAATTGTATTATAGATATGGGCCATGTGAGCAAATGACCTTCTTGAGTTGCCCTGTTGCGGTGAGCTGTGAGACCAAACACAATGTATGAATTATTATCTGGAGGATCAAAAAACATGCAAATAAAACCAGACAATGACAGACTACAGTTTGCATTCTATCAGCAAAAGTTGACAGTGCAATTAGCAGGGCCCCAGGCGATGGTATAGGTCATCACAAACCTGACGAGTGTGCATCCAGTTCGACCATGCTTCATGCAAGGGTTCTAGTTCTTTGAGTTGATGTGCGCCGCCCTCTGCATCAAAGTCTTCAATGGCACCATAGTCCTTGGCTCCTTGTTCGTCGAGGGGCTCGAGGCCAGGCCAGGTGTTGAAGAGGTTTGCAATGAAGGCGAGCTTGAGATGAGGATTACCGGAGACTAGGGATGAAGGGGTGAGGTACTTGCGACAGCCGATGGCCTCAACGTTCGAGGATGTGTTCTGTACATTGTTTGACATCTTTGGTTTGGAGAGGCTTAAGGGAGCATTGATTGAGTTCTCGCTGTCTGAGATGTCATGGTCGAAGTTGTTGACTCTGGTAGATTGTGAGTGAGAATGGAATAGGAGAATATAGATTAGACATGTACCTTCATTTCCACTCTGCTGCTTTCAAATGGTAGTTGAACCAACGGAGAAGAATTTGATCGGGTGTCAGCCATAGGTCTTTGATAGTCTCGTCCTCCTTGCACAGCCGATATAGCTCAGGATATCGACCTGGGCAAGAAAACCTCATCGGATGATCTGCCAAATAAGCCCAAGGATCAAATGCTCCCATGCCTCCACGATATCAGATGAGCCAATGTTGACTACCAAGCATCTGATACCCATGGCCGATGCGATCACGATGTTGTTGTAAGGGCATGAGTCATATCTGTGAGGATGAGCACAGTGCTTACCGATAGTCCACAGAACCAAACAGTCAATCGCGCTCATTGTCCTGTGAAATTGTTACAACAGAATGAATTAGAAGTAATGTAGCATACCTTGGAAACATCAATCACAAATGTTGCAAGGCTTGTCATGAGGAACACTTTTGCACTCATCGCGAGAGAGATAGACTGAGTTAATAAACAGAGTGCCAGTGAGAGAAATGCGAAGGTGTACCATATTCCAAGAAAGCTGGAGTTGATGGTGGATGTAGATGTGGCATTTGCCAGAGAAGATAATGCCTCTAGCATGTGTGTGATCACGTGATCATATTTGTTGTGATTATCTGATCGCAAAGTTCATTCCATCCTTTGTCTTTTTCTCTTCCTATACCAACCTGAGGTTTGTGCTTTATTGCTAATCTATAAGCTGAAATTGACGTGAAAAACACCAAACTGATCATATCATGGATGCACAGATGGACCTTCAATCACTTGCGAACTCACCACTCTAAAGACAAACATCCCCTTCTTGCTGCCAGTCTCAGCCATTCCATCACCATCCAGCTCGCAGCAACCCTGAAGGACCTTGTGGCACATGACTTCCCTGAACGTTGGTACACTCTGCTGGATGATGTGAAAAGGCTCTTGGGAAGTGGAGACATGAGAGAAGTCGGAGCTGGTGTCATAGCCGCACTCAAGTGTGTTAGAGCGTTCAGGTGTGTGTTCCATTGAGCTAGCATAATCTTGCTTTAAGACACACGTAGATTGGAGATCCCTGCCATGCTGCACCTGATTCTGAAGACGCACAAAACCACCATTATTGTGAACCTTTCTCTACACCAGCAGAGCCCTGAGTCGCTCGTTCCCTGGGGGAGACTCTTGTTCCGCATTGTGGAGATGAGTTTCCCTGCAGAATATTGTAGCTTCGGCAATCCCTCCCAGCTCCCAACACCGATGCAGAACGAGTATGGGGTTTTCGCAAATCATTTCAGGCCAACTTTGCGTTCCCACAGCTAACTTTCAACACGTCCAAACAAACCATGTGGGAGGTTGATCCCATAGAGTACGTCCGTGCCAGTGTCGGTGAGTTTCTTTATCTCCTGTCTTGTATATTCATATCTTACATGTATGATACACAAATATGAAAACTTCTCATCTCCCATGAGTGGCGCGACCTCGTTCCTCCTCTCCCTTGCAAGCAACTGCACAAAAATGTCCTTCCTCTTGGTGCTCCAGTTCATCAACACTGTCTTATGCTCGTATGTTATGTTACTTCTGCTGCATCCATCAACTGACAACAATATGATATAGGAGTCCCTCACCGGCTCAGTGCTTCAGTGTGCTCACAATGATGGCAGTCCTTGGCCCCTTCATTATGCACCATCCTGAAGTCAAAGGAAGCATAGAGCAGTTCATGGTACAGTACGTCCTGCCAGAGTTCACAGTGCAGGAGCCGTACTTATGCAGTGTCATATGTCTATTTACTACCCCTCTATCCCTTGGTCTCATTGATCTGATGCAATTAAGGCATGCAAGGTACTAGGCGTGGTGACCAAGGCCAGTATCACATGGTCCAGTGAGGAGGTGAGTATCTCTTTGGGACCATCCTTCTCAACGTCGTCAATGACGAATTCCGTGGCATCGGACATCATCTCCATGAATCTGCTCCTGATGAATATCTGTATCCTCATGTCCATGAGGCTTGCTATTCGGTTGATGCGGTGTGAGCCGAATTCAACGTAACATGAGCCAAATCACTGACAATATTAATGGCACCATTTTTTTTTTGCTTACTCAATCATCAGGCCTGTAGTATAAGAACAGCCACGGCTCCAACGACAAGTGCCATCACTTTCCAGATCTGCAAGGAGGCTCTATGATTGAGCGGCATTCGGTAAAACGGCTGTGATTGGTCACATGCACCCCGAAGTGATACACCCCTCCCATCATGGCCTTCTTACTTTTTTTCACTTATTGCAATGGCCAAATGAGCTTCATTTTTCCAAGGATGCATGGTTCACAGTATTCAGGGGTCCTGGTCAGAGTGTCTATACCCTGCAACCGACCTTTGGCTGCCATCCGCTGTATCCAATCTGTTGAGACATGTTCCATCCACCAATGCAAGAGGTTGATATCTACTGCAGCATTCACTTGGTCTGAGCTGGGCATGGGCTTTCCTTTGATGTGGTAAAGTCTATGTTTGTGATGTGCAGTATGATGCACAACCCTTTGCAGATTTTGCAGATGTTGGACTTGGCAAGGAAGGTGGTGGACAGACCCGTGCATCCAATTGTGTAGACAGATATGAGTGATAGGGTGAAAACCAGTACTACAAGGACATCCAATAGTGCTATGTCATACTGCTCAGTTCCTACATGCACGCGGATGATGACTGTGCCGATTCCAACAGCATGAACGGTTGAGCCATCTCCGAAGCTGATGTGATGCAGTGGGTTTAGTACTTGGAATGATCCTGGCTCAAACCATCCTCTTTGCAGGACCATGTGTGATGTTGCACCCGAGTCTACAATGATGGCGGATCTGTCACCCGCCAGGGACACAAGGTAAGCCTGAATGCACTTTACTAAGGATTTAGAGATATGTGCACATTCAAAAGCAATGTGGCTCTATTTGTCTGTATTAGAGTCCAAGTCCAAGTCCAAGTCTGTATCTGCCTTTGCATCTGCTTTCTTCACTTTCTCCTTCTTCTTTTGCTTTTCCACTTTCCACTTCATTGTGTGACAGTCACTGGTGTTGTGCATGCTGTTGCTCTTGTGTAGCTCATACCACATCTTGGTCTCAGTGCTGTTCATTGTTGCCAGGTCATACATGGATGCAGGCATAGCAGATGCAAGTGTAGGGGAAGGTTGCAGATCTTCACCTGTTGTGACATGGAGGACTTTCTTGTGGCATAGCTTAGCATAGATGTGTAGTTTCCAAATCTGAAAGTTGTTTAGTCAAGTAAGGACAGGGCAAGTGGATGTATGAAACATTCTGATGCCTCTCATTACATATCTGCATACATGCACTTGCATCTGATCATGCAGGCAGATTGCAAATCATCCATGTGTGCACAGGCAGGTATTGGATGGGTGTGAACAGCTGCGGATGAGAGACAGATATCTGCAGATGGGTCTAGGAAGAGTTGGATGGATATGAGATATCATCTGGTTTTGTCACTTACATGGGTGACATTTCATGTTAAACTCTTTGCACAAATTTACAATAGCTTTACTGAATAAAGTGACTTCCATCTGAGCATGATACATCCTCTCCTCCATGTAGCTTTGCCCTCCTTGCAGAAGAAATGAAGTGTAAATGAGCTCTTCTTGCTGGAAGAGCCTTTCCATTGCGACCACTCTAAGGCTCATTTGTAGGATAGATATCAGGTCAAGGGGGTTGACCCATGCAAACAGCACAGAAACTGTGATGAAGAGGGAGTCTGGAAGCTGGAGTCAATGTTGAGATACCATTATGAAAAACATACAAGTCTACTGACAATTTTGCTCCCTGCTTCTGGAGCTAAGACTTGAGGGCATTCTTTGTGTGTTCAATTTCGAGGATGTGATGTATCAAACTAGCAGTGGAGATAGGAGGCAATGCTGAACTGCTATTTAACATGTTGAAGTGGGGTTATGAGAAAGGTTAGAGCTATACAATTATTGAGGGTTTACATACAAGAAGGTTTGGCAGTGGCTATGGAATAGTGGTCTACCAGTGATGGATGGCTTTGGTTAGTGGTGGCTGGGTAATTGTAGCGATCTATAGCAAAACTACACCAATTAGATCATCATTGAAATAATATGGAACATTATGTACACCCAAAAACAATTCCAGATGTGCAATTCTTTGTTTGGAAGTTAGAAAAGCCTGCGTAGCATTCCTGAGTGACTTAATATGATACAGTGGGCTTTGATGCTGATAGCACACACTACATTCCTTGATCTGACTTAGATGTGTGTGGTGCTGGCTATGCTATGAGGTTTTATTCTTAAACTATCACAGGAAAGTTCATAACACAACAGGACCTTCTGCTGGTCTGTTTGCAAATGGACAAGATATGGAAGACAAAGTTTTTGGCAGGCTTATTTACAGGGAAATCCAATAGAAATCCATGGCACTGCATGAGGCATTCCCATTAGCTATTAGTATAGAAATGAACTTAATGTAAACTCACATGATGTTACAAAACATCACCATGTGGTTCATGAATACCAAGTATCCTGGGTTGTCTTTCTGTGCAAATAGGAGAACAGCCACTTGGAGGAGTTCATCATAGATTTGGCTGACTGGCAGATATAGTGATAGGGTAATGTTGGGGGACTCCCCATCTTTTGACATCATCTTCAAAATTTCTGTTAACCATTGGAGGATGGTGCTATAACACTAACAAAATGGGATTGTTTAAATGAATGAAAGCTTGTAGAAAGTAAGATCAAACTCCCAACTACCATCAACAACCATCACTGAAACACTAGTCCTTGGGGGAGGAAGCTGCAGATGGGAGACTAGACAGCTGAGAAGATTCGCTGAGACAAATAGGAATACCAGAAGGCTGAACCATGGAGGCAAATGTGTCACCATGACCAGCCAGTTCAGGACCTTTGGATACATCCCAAAAAGTGGTCCACTGTCTGCCCACTGTAGAGACAGTGGTGGTCCCAATGGGCTGACTGGCATCCAGGACACTGGGGAGTTTAAGGACCCAGGACCCAGGGATTTGTCCATATGGGTGACCTTGGGTGGACAGTCCAGCAGGAGGAGGGATGAATGATGTGAATCT
>JABCPV010000109.1:0-128891 GCA_016584345.1 Suillus ampliporus | reverse complement strand
TCCGTCGGTCTGTCTTGCAATCATCATCCAATATTGCAGAATCATACCGATCAGCTGTAGACTCGAGTCTTGGACTGTAAGTAGAGTAGAGTGTTTACAGAGGACCGACCAGCCATCGTCCTAATAAGAATTCGGAAGGTTGGTAGGTACACAATTCAGGTATAAAAGCGACGCAGGCTAGCTCTTCTGACAACTTCAACTTCTCTTCTGTGTACCCTCCATTTACGTCGCACACCGTTCTCCTGCTTTTCGACATCGCGCATCACCTCGCAAGCCGCTTCACGCTGTCATTATGATCGATTATACCAAGGTCCCCCTTTTGTCCTCCATGCTCGCTTGCTATCCAAGACGTGCGGGTACTCTACTGGTCCGGTCCGTCCGGCATCGTGTAACCTTTCAGCTTTCCCCCAGTCTTCTCCCGATTCCGGTACCCCCGATGCCCTCCTCGATAACACTTCTAGCCCAGACAACACTACATCGGTGACCAATCAGGATGATGCTACGCTAGATACTTCTCCGCCTTCGTCATCGTATGGTTTTATCGAGCTTCTTGTCATGCTCATCAGTCAATTGGCTTTCTTCGCACATCAACTCCGACGTATCTCTAAGGTTGTCGATGTTCTTTCCTCCTCTTCCGTGACCCTCGAGCAGACCACCGACCTGGAAATGACGAACCTCCACATCACAATGGAGCTCGTCAAGCAAGATCTCGTTTCTGTCGAGGATCGGTCGCGTTGCCACGAACAAATACTTACTCACGAGACTAGAGAATTCGCTACCCTTGTCGCCGATCAGCAACGCCAAATCGACAACCTCAGCAAACAACTCCACGAGGAATGCAAACTCTCAGAGATATCAAGAACCTTGAAAAGCTCACTTCTTGTATCTCGCGAGGCGACAACGAGCTTGATGCCTTCCACGGACGTCTGCACGGCCAGCTCGCTTGTCAAGTCAAAGATCAGCTGCGAACGCAGAATGATGACGCAGACCTTCGCAAGGAACTCGATGCCTTCCACGAACGTCTGCATGGCCAACTCATTTGTCAAGTCAAAGATCAGTTACGAACGGAGAACGACGTCGTCGATCTTCATCTTCGGAAGGATATCCCAAAGACTCTATCCCTATACCACACGAGGACCTCAGCTCTGGAATTTGCGTTGTCTCAAGCTAAACCTCCCGCTTCACCTCAGGTTGTTGTTTACGACTCCAAGCCGGTGCGACGTGCTACGTTTGCCGAAGCTAACCCTCTGCCGGAACAAGTACGGCCGGACCCTCAAAATCTCCCAATACCAACAAGCACTGCGCCGAAGACACAAAGGTCAGGTATTTCAACCCCTGCTACATCGCTTCGGTTCATTGATCGTGAATCAATTTACATCTGTATGTCTTCTCGTTCATGAGTTGCGACATCTTATTGAACTGACACATACTCTTGCAGAGAACTCTGCACGAACCAGCTCAAAGGCAGTCGGAATACCCACAAAGCCCACCACCCCAAATATCCCTACGACGGTTGATTCCGTCAGACGTCCGGTTACTGTCAAGCCTTCGGTTTCTAGGGTCCTTCTGAGCTCAAAGATTGCGACACCTGGCACGAAGGTGTCATCCGCGCCCAAAGCAGGGGTCTCGAAGACCTCCACACCCAAAGGTGAGGAGATTCTCGCTATCACAGTTGTTGATTCTCATGTGAGACGGGCATAGACGCACCCTCCGATATCCCTGCCTGCCGAGGGTCCGTGACTCCCGGAATAAGGCTTGAAGGCTATTCTTGCGGCGTCTCTTAGTATTCCACGTACTGGAGCGCAGAAACCACGCAGCACGATGTACCCCCCTCAGCTGCGATTTTTTTCTATCTGTCTCAGTTTCTTTCTATTTCTATGTCTTGTCTTTTTTCCTGCTCTGTATGGTCTCGTCTTCCTTTCTCTCTCTTGCCTCTCTCCCTCTTCTTTCTCTATATATATATCCTCTGTCTCTTCCTTCTGCTCTGTATCGGACATCATTTCTTCTCTCGCTTCGTATTATCTCATTTTCTTGTTCTCTTTCTCTATATATCCTGTCTACTCTCTACGACTTCTCTTCTTTCATCGCTCTATATCGGATTTTTTTCTCTGCTTTATCATATCACTTCCCTCGTTCTCTTTACTATCATAGTCTAATACAATCAATTCATTTTCTACTGGAGATTTCAACTTGGCTTTCCAAAATGGTTCAGTCCCTACCACGACCCGTCCAACACTTCTTTAAGAGTGCAGAGCACAGCAGCTTGCATTTTCGAATCTTCATCTCATTGGGGAGTTCGTGTTCACATCCAAGTTCGGTTGCTCACGACATTTAAAGCATAGCGCGATACCACGAACCCTCTACAGACTTGTAGTTTGATTTGGCGTCGGGGGCCTCTCTTCAAGATCCTCGATATCTATGTCTTCTGCTTTTTTTCTTCCACAGTAAGTGAGTCGTTGTTCCCATTTTATCTACCGACTCAAAGGTGGAAGCTACGTGGTAATTATCGCGGGGGTATGATGTCTGAAAGAGTTCCACAGATGGGCTCATGGCGTCTATTACAAATGCCATGTTTCAGCATTGCACAGAGGTATTTGACAGGGCCTTTGGCCTTGGCTATCGCATGACCTCTGCATCCCATTCGAAGGGGCGAATGGATTCCCAGCGCAACTCGTTGATGCGCTGTCTGGACTTTACTACCTTACCCAGACTCTTGGTTTTGCAGCTGAGAATATCATCGTTGTGGGAGACTCAGCCGGTGGTCATCTTGCCATCACACTTTGCAGATATCTTATCTGCGAGTCATTTCCATTATTCCCTGTCCCTAGAGGGACCATCCTCCTCGCACCATCTTGCGACTGGGCGTGCACACACGATTACCGTCCTACAGCATCGATAAAAACCAATGCATCAGCCGACTTTTTTCTTCACAAGTGGCTACACCTGCCAAGGCTCTGCGAGGAACTTTGCCTAAAGACGAAGTGTCCTCGTTGTCACTGTTCTCCCTAACAATCGATAGGTCAAAGTTATTTTCTACCTTCCAACCTGCATTATTGCTGGTGGCGTAGACCACTCAGTTGACGGGATGAGAACTGTCTGTGACAGGCTTCTGGCTCATAACGAAGTGAGTAAGGTGTTGTATTGAGACCCTATATCCTTCCTATTTAGCAGTGTACTAGGTGAAGGCCTCTTGAAGATGCCTGGATATCTGTGCCGTCGTTTGTACTGATAATAGATTCAGGTCAATGCCCATTCCAGGAATGGTGGAAGGTCCGAGTCGACTCTGAGTGCTCAAGCAGACGACGATGCTGAAAACATGATTCGAATACTTGAAGACTCTAGAATAGAGAACAACACGAGAGAGAATGCGAAAGCAAGGTGACTGGTGTACACAGATAACAGGGTAACGGTAATAACAACTTGAAGTACGACGTAAATCAAAGAGACGAGTCCGTAGCGGATGGAAGCAATACGACATGGAACTACACGCCAATATGAATGAAAACAATTCTCTGCTCGAGCGGCACTTTACTCTTCACGGTGTTCGTAGCATAGTTGAGGGCTGAGGCTGCCCTCGTACAATCAACGACACCCTTCTTCTTGAACATGTTCCCGTAAAAGGCTTCAACGACGTGCTTTGCGACAGCGTCATCGACCCCCCAAAGAGTGCCAATGACACTCTTGAACCCTGAGAATTGCAGACCAGCTGCGAGGTGGATCACTTCGTCGGGCGTTTGCTCATCGCCGACGGCAGTATGACATGCCGACAAGAACGCGAATTCAGCTTGCGGAATGTTGTTCTCCATGATGTCGAGCAGCGTGAGAGGCTCATCTCTCATGGAAAAGCGTGAATTATAAGGCTGTTCGCGATCCTGCTTGCCATGACAAGCAAGGTGCACCCAAGTGTTGCGTTGTAAAGCATCCAGTGCACCTGCCCGTGTAGCATCGTCGCCAGAAAGAGTGGTGAACTTGACGTTGGGAGGAATGAGTTTATGGACGAGCTCGAGCTCGCTGTCGACAGCAGCGAGCACCGTGCCTTGCCCTGCACCTGGTTGACTTTGCCCAACCGCGATGAAGGACGGAGTCGCACGTGTCTTCATCATATGTCGAGATCTGATCAACGCCGACAGTGTTGGTGTGTAAGAGCAGACGTAGAGCTCCTCCAGGCATGATTCTTGCCCAGACCGGTCTTCCTTTGTCCGAAAGGGGTGAGCTGCATGAAGAGGAATTGATGTGAAGGCTGCTGTCGGACACAGCCATATTCGAGACCGGCGCCGCAATTTGAGGTCATGCTGAAGGACATTGACAATGGGAAGCATGATCTCGTCCCATATTTTCCGCAAGAGTACTCGCAAATCCTTCCTGGGCTCCGTTGGGTCCATACGACCTGCGAGCTTTATCTCCCTGGCAAAGTTGTTCTTGAGCATCTTGAGATCTGCGAGAGCGACAGATGGGAAGGGAACATGGTGGGGCTCCCCTGAGGTGGGGACAATGATTGCGCCACACGAGTAGATGCTGGCAATGAGAATGATGACTGGGCCGTGGCTTGCTGCCGCTTGGAGTTCTTCGTATGACGGTGGGAGTAGGAACCGCGCAAAACCTTGAATACTGCGGATCTCAGCCACCGCAGCTTCCCATCGTTTTCTAATTCTCCTGTACTCTACTGCTGCCTGATCAGCGGCAGCTCTGTCGGTGATGGCTGCAGAACCTTGAGCGGCGTTGGAAACAAGCCTGCTCAGCTCCGAAAAGTTGTGAGCTAGGTTCGAGTCTGCTGATTCGAGATCTTCAAGCGGAGTCCTGAGTCGGGAGGCCAGCGACCATTGCTGGCCACGGCCCTGCTCTACCAGTTCGACTGCGTGTGGTAGATCATCACGGCGTATGGCACATGATGCTGCATTTACGGGGAACATTCTGGCATAACTGAAGGCGGTAGCAGCTTCCTGCCGCGACGTGGTCGATGGTTGTGTCGCTAGATGAGCGTCGAGAAACTCGAAAAATGTTGCATAGGCCTCCAGTGCAGATTCATGACCATGCTGCTCTGCATCCAAAGTCCAATGATATGCTCGAGAGATGCGTCGTGGCAAGCCTTGAGTGGGATGTCTTGTTGCCGATCTGAAGTTCTCCACTGCGAGTGATAAATCAGTATGGTTGCGTTGGGCCTGATATCGAGACAAATAGGCCCTCTCCAGCCGCATGAAGCTGAAATATCTATCCGGGTGCAGTGAAGGCAAAGCGGCCAATGATTGCTGGCAGAGATCAATGGCCTCCTCAACATCTTCATTCTTCCCAGTTTCCGTGAAACGAAAGCAGAGTGCCGTGCTCAAACTGCAAAGAGTTCTATGGCGCTCTGGGTGATCATGCTGCTTTAACCGAAGCGATTCGTGATACGAATCGATGGCCTCGTTAAGATCCTCGCTGGTGCGCAATTTCTCACATCTGATTGTGAGTGCGAGGGCAAGGTTGTTAAGCACTGTGTCACGACTTGGATGCCCAGGTGGGCACAATGTTAGTGCCTCGCGATAGAGGCTGATGGCTCTGTTGATGTCATTAATGTCACCGCGGTGTTGGCAACGAGCGCAGAGGATGTTCCCTAGGTTGCCCAATGATGTATCACGAGATGCATGCCCAACTGGGCGCAGCGACAGCGCTTCTTCGTGCAAAGATATGGCCTCGTCAAGGTCATGGGATTTGCCTTGGTGATTAAAGCGGAGGTTGATAGAAAAGGCCAAGTTATTCAAGTAATAGGCAACATCTTCGGGGCACAGAGACACAGCATCACGACAAAGTTGTATGCTCTCATCAATATCATCGATGCTTCCGCGTTCTGTAAAACGTGCTCCGAGAGCCCATGAAAGCCCGTCAAGGACTCTGGGACGGCGTTGATGGCCCAGAGGACAGAGCTCGAGCACGATCCGTCGAAGTTGGATGTCTTCATCGGATCCATCCTTTGGAAGATTGTTGCATTCGCAGATTACATACTCAACACCATTGTCCGCGATGCTCCGAAGATAGGTGCCCTCAGGACAGAGAGGCAGGAGCTCGTGGTAGAGTTGTGCTGATTCCCAGATATCAGCGGGGGTATGATAGCGCCAGTACAGCACTTCGGCAAGGTGATATAGAGATTGGGGATGATCGGGGTGGCCCTGCGGACGCAATGCGAGGGCATCGCGGAATAGAGAGGTAGTAGAGTCAATATCTTGAAGATCGTTACGACTATAGCCTTGAAGGCGGGCCCACGCGAGGTTAGTGAGAGCTGCTGCATGGTCGGGATGGCCGACCGGACACTTATCCAGAACGAACTGAAAATGCTCTACAGTATCATTCAGAGCGGAGACACTCTTGCTTCTCATATATTTAGCAAATCGTGTGTGACCTGCATATGTGCGCCAACCAATCTCAGAATAAACGATGGACTGCAGTATGTCTGTCAACCAGAACCAAAAGCACGGAGGCTAGCATCTCTTACGTCAAGTTGTCCACCATCCTGGTTTCCGCAAACGTGCACCAAAGCGGCCTTAAGCGTGAGAGAAGGGTGGATGCCACGAACGGATGGAAAGGAGATATCTACAACACGTTAGGAGATGTGCATAAACAGGAAGTATATCACTCACCAAAAGGCTCATCTCCATGATGGAGCAGCTCATCCCATGACGTTCGAAGCTTGGCGATCAATTCTCCATGACCCAGCATCCGACCGAGTTCAAAGGATGCTCTGATCTCCAATGATAATCTAGGTGACGTCTCTGGTGACCTGCAAACTGATGATGAAGACTGGGACCGTGTCCGCAATTCTCTGTAGAAGGTCATGGTATCGTTCCAAGCTACAGAACGGTTGGATGATAGCACTCGGACAGCTGATTTCCAGTGTCTCCTCGAGTCGACATTGATGGACACGTAAATGCCTGCAGGTATGCGCCGGGAGGGGACATTGAGTTTTTTTCCGCTAATGACTGTGGAAAGAGCGTGAAGACCACGAAACGGATCCCGGAGTCATATGGAGTAGCCCACCTTCAAGTCTGATGTATTGACCTTCTAAGTTACTAGGCATGATGGCGTGATGACGTAAATGATAAGCGACACGGAGGATTGAGGATGGGCTGAGTGGTGAGAAGCGAAGGGGTGTAGGATATGATGGTGATAGGCTATGGATGAAATTCGGAGAAATGGGTGAGGGTTCAGGCTATGCTGCACGTGGGCACGATAGACGCGCGCTGGTCCTGATTACAGCGAGCGCTGAGACCAAAATATAACTGCAGTGGGAGAGGGAATGACATAGTCAGTCTGTCAACATAATTTAGTGGCATACGATGGGTCAGGGTGTTGGAACAGAGTTTTCAGAGTGCCCTACTGTTATCGAGGTTGTTCATCATTTAGAACACTACAAGGGAGAATGTAGAATCCAGTGAATTTCATAGAAGTGGACATCAAGTGGACAGAAAATGTGATCCATTCTATATGTGTCCGGGACATGGAGGAGGATGACCGAGGGACAGCCTCTTAATGAGCTAGCGTCGGTACAAGAGCATTTACAGTACTCTTCGGTGTTTGCCGATAGCCTTTAACGTTTCAAGATGGTTGCACCATGCCCTATTCTGCAGGTCGTTCCTATCAATTAGCTAGCACTAATCTCGTTCCATTGTCCCATGGACCATATATATTCCATCGCCGCCACTCTCCCATGACACCACATAAACTCTTCCCACTTCCCACAATGTACCTCCCCGAATGCAGCGAGGTCCTTTCAATGCAACCGTTCGTCCGAGAGATCCGCATGTACCATTTCATCCTAGTATCTCGTTCCTTCCATGTGTAGCACTTATATTTAAGCATAGGAATGCCAAGCACAGTAGGCTGCATCTTTCCATCTGCGTCGATTTTGCACTCAGTTCATTACTAACTTAAACACAGCATGCCTGCTCTCACTCAGGCCTGCCCTCATACAGTGTGCTCCGACAATCATGAACTTCCCTGTCCTTCAGAAGCTTCAGATCCAGGCATTTCCATGGCATGGCATCACACTACATTCAACCCTTCTTCTACCCGGCGTCACAGGATAGCCTAATGCAACGGAAAGTTGAACATAGACAACCTATTTGTTGCAATGAGCGTCTCTGGGGCGAGCACACCTACCTGCACACTGTCGCCTGTGTCATTTTCTGAGTCGTCCACTTGGGCAGATGTTGAGAGTGGGATATGCGCGTGTAGCATGAATTCCAAGTGATGCCTAGACGAGAAGGTTCAGAATCACATCAGGTATATTTGTACAACAATAGTCAACAATGCGTCGGTCCAGCCCTTGCTCCGTGATCCATGCTATATTTGATTGTGCCTTTGCTCATACTCACGCACAATTCATCGTCGTCTCTGATCTGGATGTCGTCGCATAAAAGCGCTGCTGGTCCGCTTGAGCAAGCTTCAAGATGTTAGCGGTCAGCGCGCAATTCACTGCAATCCGATCGTCTTCATGTGCCATGGCGTACGTCTTCAAAGATAAGTGTTCCCCTTCTCCTATGTATGCTGGCACTGCCTGCATTTTATTACCTTCCCATGATTAGTATTTATGCGGGAGAATGGCGGAATCGTATGGTAAACCTGATGATGCGTCTATGAGCGTCTCGGCAACTTTGAGACTCCTGCTGGAAGGACTTATTCGATTCCGCGGGATCTGCTGTCCAGGGGTCATCGGACATGGTTCCTTAACGGGTAAGCGTTCACAGTGGCACAGCAAGTAACCACCATTTCTCCCTCCCGTCTTTCACTTCTATGTCCACCACAACCCGAAACATGGAACGCGCACCCTCAAAACCCAGTCTCGCACCTGTCGACACTGACTTCCCAACCAGCGAGTAAGTGGCAAGCTAGACTGACTTGAAAGTAACTGACGCTTATGGGCTTACAGGGATGAGCTCAAGCCCAAGGCAGCGAGCGAGGAACCTGCTGTGTCCATTGAGGGAGGACTTGCTAAAAATATGTGAATTTCAACCAATCAGCACGATACGCTTGACTCTGACTATATCGTGTCAAAGGTCAAACACCCTGGAACATATTCTCGATGTCCTCCGAGGGTCTACTATTGCAGAAGAACTCGGAAAAGATGTCAATTCGAAGTTCTGGGCAACTTACAAGAAAGTTTCGAGCGAGTACGACGATGACTTCCTCGAGCGGGCGAATGACGACATGGGTATTATCCTCACTTTTGTCCGTTTGTTTCTTTGTCTGTCGATGTAAATCTAACAGACGAATCAGGCTGGTCTATTCTCGGCCGTCAACTCTACCTTTATCATCGGAATGCAGCCCAACCCGGGAGACACTACAAATGACCTCCTGCTGCACCTGATTAAGATCACTGCTTATGGCCCAAGCGCCGTGTCTGACATCAGCAGTCTTTCCTCGTTCACGGGCTATCCTTCTTCGATAGTCTGGATGCGAACCCTTGCCTACGCTAGCCTCGCGTTTAGCGTTTTGGCCGCGTTCGGAGCAGTCTTAGGAAAACAATGGCTTAATTCTTACAAGGCAGCTCGGGGAAGTGGGTCTCTGGAAAACCGCGGCATACAGAGGCAGATGAAGCTGGATGGACTAGAGCATTTCCACCTACACACTGTCTTGCAGGCATTCCTTGTGCTCCTCCAGATTTCGCTACTGCTCTTCGGCTTGTCGCTCAGCGCCAGCATTTGGATCCAGCAAACGACGATATCCAGTGTTATCATTTGCACCACAGCATTTGGCATCCTCTTCTACGCAGGCACTATCCTCGTGTCGGCGTTGCGCCCAGATAGTCCTTTCCGGACACCTGGATCGGACCTAGTGGGAGCCATCTGCACAAAATTCCTTTCAGTCAGTTCCACTTTGACTCCTACCATATTTACAAAATCGTCCGCCATACGCTGGATACTAGAGACATCAACGAACCCAGAAGTCATCGAGGCTGCGGCTGCAATGGTACCTCTCGTACAATGGCCACCGAAGATGGATGCTTCAGCAGCATACGCACGCTTACGCGATTACTTCCAGGCGTGTCGTGGCAGGGAAGAGCTATATGTGAAGTGTGGCAAAGCCATGGCCCATCTTTGCATCCAACCTGTGAACATCCATTCAGCACTTTTAGGATATACGTTCTATATCCCAGAATTTCGGGCAGCCCGAAGTCATTTCATTCGCGATGCGTTCTTGGCTGGCCGTGATGCCTGCGATCAGCTTAAGAATACTCGGGAAGATGACGCTAAACCGACGCATAAGGCTGATGCACGGACCGCTCTGAGGACAATGGTTGTCCACGGAATGGAGTACCAACTTTCACTTCCGGATGATGAGCTAGTGATCTGGTATGGTGACCTGCAGTGGCGTCACAACGACGGGCAGGAACCCGGCTGTGACGAATTTGACTGGCTCATCGATTATCTGGAGGATGAAGCAGGGAACGATGCAACAGAGGGTGATGCTTTGCTCGCACTCAGTGCGATGCATGGACTAGGCAGCACTGCCAAGCGACCCTCCTACATCAGATCGCTTATCCGTTGTATGGGCCCCACCAGACCCCACCGAGTCCGGCATGCTGCACTGAGAGCTGTCTCGGACGCTCGAGGAGAACTAGCTTCTATCACAAGCAACTCAATGCCCCAGGGTGTTGACGCAAAACTCCTGGACGAGCTTTCTTCCGCTTTCTTAACCGCCACACGCCCAAACGACAATCAGAAAATCCACGACAGCATACCCACTTTTCACGAGGATCGAGACCGTCGCTACGGCCGCCTCATTTTTTCCCTGACAAAGAACGACGAATGGCGCCAACGCCTGACAAGTGGTGGCCATCTTGAGCGGTGCATTGGTTTACTTGATGAAGCTTGGTGGCATTCGGATCTCCCGCTCTACCTTCTCACAGCCTTCGGGCTCAACGATTCTTCGGGAAAAGATCTTCCTTTCAGCCCTGCCCGGCATACGTGGCAGCTACTCGTAAATACATGGGGGGAGTCGCACTATCGCATGAGAGATGACGACTACGTCGATGTAATGCCGGCCCTCGTGGCAGCGACGAGACTGAACCTGCCAAGCTCAGATAATGGTCCTTCGAAGGAGTGGTTAGCAGATCTTACTCAAAAGGTGCATCAGGCTTTGTCCCATTTGCAGGACGAGGACGTGCGTGCATGCTTTTGGAAGAATGGTGTCGCTCGTGCTGCAGTTGACACTGCAACATCCTCCGCGCAGGGCTTCTATGATGATCTGTGTCGTATGACCGAGGACCGGAACACCACGTAAAGGGACTGGGGGTCACGAAGGACATACATCTGTAGCCTAGTTTTGTGCAATCTTATGCGCTCGCAACTCTAGGTTGATCGTTATCTTCTAGTAGACCATAGACAGTCTTCGCTCCTCGTGACTACCAGTGGCATTGCGGGCACCTCGGAAAAATCGATTGTAGATACACATTGAGCCGAAGGTAGACTTCCGTCTCAGATATTAAAAACACAGGGTGATTATGGGAATAGAGTCAATGTGTCCAACGGTATCATGCTCGTGTGATGGAGGGGGATATCGGAATACGCTGTGTGTCTTCCGTCTTTGCCCTCGTCGGTCTGCAATAAGTATCAGGGGATCAAATGAGCAAGCATATGGCAGCGTATAAACATGTGGGCTTACTCGTCAAAATGAATGTCTCCCGTTAGATCAGCTCGTCTCTTGGGAAGGACTTTCCTGACTTTTCTCTCGGGGCAAATAACGATAATTGGCACGGGGAATTCGAGAGTCGAGAGTCAATACAATACGCTGGCCACACCTGGCGAGCTGAAAGCCGCACCCTGGCCCCTTGAGCCTACGATGACCAAGTCTGACCAGTACAGAGCAATTGATACGATGCACACAATGAGAACGTGACCACGTAACTCGCCTTCTGGATCGTCCTCATTTAATACATGTCTCCTGAATCTGGCACACAAGTTTACGGACGTCTTCTCGGACGACTTTGCTAAATCGCGTTCTAATGTTTACGAAAGTTCTTTCTAGCAGGTATCAAGTGAATGTGGGGTGCGTACCCTTGCCTGGCCACAGATAGGATGGTGCTCTACTGGATGTTAAGGTTTACTGACGGGAAACGCGAGAGTAATGTCAGGACGGGGATTGTGAATGATGAAGGAGGAAGATCGGGGTCATTAGTGCTGGAGATTTGAAAGGATAGGAAATAACGGAAGCTGGGAGCGACCTGGGAGAGTTCAGCTGCGAGCGGTTGAATAGTACTGGGATATGCTGTTCAGACATGGTGTGTACTGCTTACATGAATAATTATCGGCTTACTGATGTTACATAGCCAACACCAAAATAACTACTACATATCGACATTTATCTCACAGCACGTAGGGGAGTATAGAGAGAGAAATCGTTCACAAGTGAAAGTGGAAGACATACGGCACGGGGTATTACGACTTCAGATCACGTTAATTTGGAATTACAGGCAGAGGTGTCGATAAGGGTGTTTGCTGGAGGTGTGAGCTTTGATATCATGGGAGATGGTCAACTTGAAAAGACGCAGGGAGGTGGAGATGTAGAAGCAACGTGCAGGAAGTTCCGAACTTCCAAATAATGCAGAATGGTCCTGGACCTCGCCAGCAAGTACTGGGGCAGAGCTCGCCGCCTGAGGATGAGCCGGCTTTCAAAAAATTAAGGTACAAAGCCTTTGCAAAACAATAGACAACATTAATTTATTGGTTCTTCCCCTTCAGGCTTCAAGCTTCAAGCTCCGTGATCCACTCTCCTTCCTAATGCGATGGCTTCTGCTTCAAGGACTATTTCGATTTCTTGTCCGGGGCTTCCAAGGGCCATTGGCCACGGGGCTTAGGCTGTCGCAAAAGATAAGGACATGGTTCCTTGATGTATAAGTGTTCGCAGTGGCACAGTGGCACAGCAACTAAGTCATATATTTCCACCAGTTATCCCACCTCTATGTCCAACACAACCCGAAACATGCAAGGCGCACCTTTACGACCCGGTCCAACACCTATCGATACAGACCCCCCGACCGGCAAGTAAGTAGCAAGCTATAATGAGTTGAGAGTAACGCCTAAGGGTTTACAGGGATGGGCTGAAGCCGAAGGCAGCGAGCGAGGAACCTGCCGTATCCATCGAGGGAGGACTTGCCAAGAATATGTAATTAATGTCAACGATCAGCACGGTACACTTGACACTGACTATATTGTGTCAAAGGTTAAACACCCTGGGAGATATCCACGATGTCCTTCGAGGGTCTACTATTGCGGAAGAACGTGGTAAAGACGTCGATTCGAAATTCTGGGCGGCATACAAGAAAGTTTCGAACGAGTACGACGATGACTTCCTCGAGCGGGCGAATGACGACATGGGTATTATCCTGACTTTTGTCCGTTCGTTTCTTTGTCTGTCGATGTAGATCTAACAGACGAATCAGGCTGGTCTATTCTCGGCCGTCAACTCTACCTTTATCATCGGAATGCAGCCCAACCCAGGAGACACTACAAATGACCTCCTGCTGCACCTGATTAAGATCACTGCTTATGGCCCAAGCGCCGTGCCTGACATCAGCAGTCTTTCCTCGTTCACGGGCTATCCTTCTTCAATAGTCTGGATGCGAACCCTTGCCTGCGCTAGCCTCGCGTTTAGCGTTTTGGCCGCATTCGGGGCTGTTATGGGAAAACAGTGGCTCAACTCTTACAAGGCAGCCAGGGGACGAGGGTCTCTGGAAGAACGCGGCATGCGAAGGCAGATGAAACTCGATGGACTAGAGGATTTCCGCCTCCAGGCGGTCTTGCAGGGATTCCTTGTGCTCCTCCAGGTTTCACTGCTGTTCTTCAGCCTCTCGCTATGCGCCAACATGTGGACCCAGCAGACCACAATATCCAGTGTCCTCATCTGCACCACATCTTTCGGTATCCTCTTCTACGCAGGCACAGTCTGCATGTCTGCGTGGCGTCCGGACAGTCCTTTCCAGTCACCAGGATCGGTGTTCTTTGGAGCCATTGTACAAAAGAATCTTTCCAGTTACATCGACTTTGGCTCCTGACACATCCAATATTCATCAGGAGCAAAAACCAACAATGCGACCTGAAACCATCCGCAACAACCTATCCAACAGTCGTCGGAGGCGAGGCCGGCACCCATCAAGTCGAGCTGAAGCCATCTCCAAAGAATTCCTTTCAGTGACATCGACTTTGGCTCCTAACGTATACATTAAATCTTCTGCTGTACGCTGGATACTACAGACGTCAACGAACCCGGAAGTTGTTGAGGCTGCGGCTGCGATGGTACCTCTCGTACAATGGCCGTCGAACCTTGATGCTTCCGCAGCATATGCACGCTTACGTGAAAACTCCGTGGCGTATCATGACAGTGAAGAGCTATTTGCAAAGTGTAGCAAAGCAATGGCTCATCTTTGCATTCAATCGGTCACAATTGATCCAGGGCTTCGTTGGAAAAACCGGGATACTCGAAATTGTTGGGGAGGCAATAGTCGTTTCATTCACGATGCATTTATGGCTGGCTGTGACGCCTGGAATCAGCTTCAGAATACCCAACAAGCTGACGCTATTAAGCATCGGGCCAATGCACGCACCGCTCTCAGAACAATCGTTGTCCACGGATTGGAGGATGAGCTTTCACTTCCAGACAATGAGGCATTGATTTGGGCCGGTGATCTGTGCTGGCGTCACAGTGACGGGCGTGCGCCGGTTTCTGAAGACTTTGACTGGGTCATCGACTACCTGGAAGGCTCCGCACCCACTGCACCCATTGACACAGCAGACGATCAAACAGATGGTGATGCATTGCTCTCACTGAGCGCTATGCATGGACTAGGAAGCACTGCCAAGCGACCTTCATACATCAGGTCGCTTATCCGTTGTATGGGCCCCACCAGACCTCCCCGAGTCCGGCATGCAGCACTGAGAGCTCTTCATGACGCTCGAAGTGACCTAGCTTCTATCACCAGTGACTCGATGCCACAGGGTGTCGACCCACAGCTCCTGGATGAGCTTTCTCGCGCTCTCTTAACTGCCGTGCTGCCAAATCGTGACCAGGCAATCCACGACAGTGAACCCGACTCCTTTTTTCACGATGATCGAGACCTTCGCTATATCCACATTATCTCTGCCCTGACACAGCATGACGAGTGGTGTCACCGTCTGACCCGTGATGGCCATTTCGAGCGGTGCATTTCGTTAGTTGACGAAGTCTGTGAGAGGGAATGGGAAGCCAGACACTACCTGCCTGTGATCTTCGGGCGCATGCACCTCTCGGGCAAAGTTTTCCCTTTCAGCCTTACTCAACAGAAATGGCGGGAACTCATCCGAGACACATGGTTGTGGACATCGTCTGACACGTGGGATGACGGCTACGTTGATACAATACTAGCCCTCATGGCAACGACGAGGCGGAATTGGCCTGACTCGAATATTGATGTTCCGAGGGTGTGGTTAGAAGATTTCGCTGAGAAAGTGGATAGGGTGTTGGCCGGTTTGCAGCGGAGACAAGCAGCTCCTGTGAATGAAAGTGTACTTCAGACTACAGTTGACACCGCGATATCCTCTGTACGATGCTTGTATGACGATCTGAGTCATATGATCGAGCACCCGGATACCTCGTAAAGGGATGACGGACATTTGGGGCCATGAAGGACGTGCCACATCTGTAGCCAAGTAGTTTTATCCATTTGTCATGCACATCGCAACATTGATCATCACCTTCTAGCAGACCATAGACAGTCTTCGTTCCTTCGTGACCACTAGTAGCCTTGAATGCACCTCGAAGAAAATCGATTTCAAGTCCATGTTCAGCGAAGACAGACTTCCGACATACATATCAGGATGACTGTGGATACATAGTCAATGTTTACAACTGTCGTAGAAGAAGCGAAAATGAAACCCTGTCACGCTCGTGTGACGGAGGGAGAGCATCGGAATACTTTGTATATTTTGTGTCTTGGCCCTCGTAAGTCTGCGATGTCAAGGAACTGTATCAGCGAGCATAGCGTAAGCGTATCAACATTTGCTTACTCGTCAAAATGAGTGCCTCTTGTTGGATCAGCTCGCCTCTAGGCAAATACTTTCTCTTGGGGCAAACAACAATAATGGGCACAGGAGAATTCGAGAGACAATACTTTGATACGCTGCCCACTGCCACGCTGATCCTTCGAGCCCACGACGACTGAGTCTGGGTAGTACAGAGCAATTAAACACTCGAGCGTTGTGGCGACCTTGCCAGCCATGAGCTCGACGATGATGGGCAGGTACGATGCAGTGATGACGATGAGTGGGATCCGGATATATGATGACGCGTGTAGCATTATAATACATCAGTACTTGTGAATAGTGGGATTGACTGGTTCAGACCGTGCCAACACTAGGGTACTGCAAGCTCGTCCTAGGCTCGCCGCGAAATCGACGCGTTTGGCAAGCAATCATAGGTCTTATGTAATCAGGTATAACCGCCGTACGTCCAAATCATGACCAGACAAACCACGACGGTGACCCGACCCTCTTTCTACTACTATCGAGACCTTTGCTACGTCCGCCTCGTCTTTGGCATGAGAAAGAACGATGAGTGGCGTCAACGTCTGACCTGTGATGGCCATTTCGAGCGTGTGTTTCTCTGGTTGACAACTGAACGCCGTCTTGGTAGGCCATCGGAAGCTACCTTATTGCGATCTTCGGGTCCTCACGTTTTACTCACTACAGTTGTATCGGTGCTTTGTCTGTAAGGAAATTCAGCGGAGTCGGCAACTGTTCGCGCTGCTAAAGTACTCATACCAGACAGATATGTGAAGTGTCACTTAGATTCAACCCAGAACTTCTCCAGCAGCAAATCAATTTTAAATACACGTCGAGTCGAAGGCAGACTTCCATCTCAGATATCAAAAATACAAGGGTGACTATGGGTACAGATCTGAGTCAATGTTTGCAAATGTCGCAAAAAAACCAAATCAAAAAGACAAAAAGGAAAATCTATCACGTTCGTGTGACGGAGGGAGACATCGGAACACTCTGTATATTCTGCGTCTTTGCCCTCGGAAGTCTGCAATGTCAGCGGTTCGTATCAGCGAGTATATGGCAGTGTATAAACACGTTGCTTACTCGTCAAAATGAGTGCCTCTCTTTGGGTCAGCTCGTCTCTTGGTAAGTGCTTTCCTGACCTTTCTCTCAGGGCGAACGACGATAATGGGCACGGGGGAATTCGAGAGACAATACTTTGATACGCTGCCCACACCTGGCGAGCCGAAAGCCGCACCCCAGGCCTGCATCATGCCGCGCTGACCTCTCGAGCCCACGACGACTGAGTCTGGGCGGTACAGAGCAATCAAGCGCTCAAGCGTCGTAGTAACTTTACCAGCAATGAGCTCGACAATGATGGACAGCTAAGTGCGATGCCCCCAATGAGAAGCTATGCCGTAAACATGACAACCACGTACCTTGCGTTCTGGATCGTATTCGATGCATTTCTCCTGAATCTGGCGCATAAGTTCACGGGCGTCTTCCCGAACGACTTCGTGATCCTTCTCTATTCAATGTTTGCGGAAGTCCTTTCTGGGAGATATTAGTAGTGGCTTACCTAAATCCTCTGGATCGATGCCTCTGAAGACGATCAACTCGTCCCCGTCCTGCACCAAGCTTTCCAGCGCCCAGTCAAGAGCCTGGCGTCCGCTTTCGTCTGGACTGGACGCACAAAGGAATACCCTCGTCGCTCTGTTTCTAGCGTACCCATCTGATTGCACGTGCAGGGTGAACGAGAACATAGACGCAGCGGGGTTCTCAAAGGTGTCGAATGACACTTTGGGCGTGTAACCTTGCCCAGCTACGGATTGAGCCGTACTCTGCTGCATGTTCACAGAGGGGGAACGCGAGAGGGATGTCGAAGAGGACGAGAGAGCTGGTAGTCGCGATGTCGGGACTGGGAGGGTCAATGACGACGAAGGAAGAGGGGATAATGGTGGGGATGAAGGCATGGAGGATGACGGGAAGAGACAGGGAGAACCCGGCCTTGACGATTGCTTGAGTGCAGAGCGTAACATGACTGGTATATGCGTGTGCTGTTCAGACATGGCGAGCGGTGTGATAAAGACATTATTATCAGTTTATTGATACATATTATGTACATAGCCAACACCAAAATAATCATAATTACATATTATCTACTTTCATCTCAAACTCTCATGTCGACATCTCGTTCGGTTAGTCCTACCGGGGAGGAGGAAGAGACAGAGCACGTTGAGCAGCGCACGGAAGCGACACCCGAGTCCACTGGCGAGTCAACCTCCCCAGAGGAGTCTGCTGAACCTTCAGATACAGACCAGGACACCGCCCATCCTTCCCTCCCAACAGCGGGATCATGGCAAGCCATTTGGTCCCCTCAGCACAACACCTATTACTTCTACAACTCCGAAACCAAAGAAACGACTTGGATAAACCCCATTCAGCCTGCCACCTCTGAATCAGATCCCTCGTCTTCCACCCCCCAATCTGGCCCTTCCGCAATAGATTCTCACTATGCCGCACTGCAAGCAAACGCTATGGCGCAGGGTATTGATCCCTCCCTAGCCCATCTAGATCCGTCACTTGCTTCCTCGTCTGGTGTTCCTAGCAATTTTATGTACACCGCCAAGTTCAACGCGAGGACCGGCGCCTTTGCTAAGGCGGATAGTCGCGATCCTACTCACTTGTCCGAGTACGAGCGTGCTAAACGCATGAGCGAGTTCTACTTTGATGTTGGTGCTTGGGAGAGGGATGTTGAGACTCGCAACAGGGCTGAGGCTGATGCTGATGCTGAGGGAGAAGGCAAGAAGAGAAAACGTCCGACGAAGAAAGACCTAGTGAGATCAACCATGCAGATTTCGTTAATGTCGGTTGTTGACTTTCATTTACAGGAGCGGTTCAAGGAACAGAAGAGATTAAAGAAGATCGCCAAAACCGCATGGCTTCGAACATAGGAACCCTTCTGTAATATTAGAAGCACGAATTCAAAGCAGTCTGGCATAGTTCCTTTAGTCGTACAGAACCGCTCGTCAGCCGGATTGTCCGTGTGCAATCGTACAATCATCTTGAGGTAATGATAGGTAACTACCAATAGCTACCACCCGGCTATATCTGCAACTTGATCGTCACTAGGTGTCCGTCATTATGCCTATATTCTGATGAGACCCTATGTCGCGAATACACCAATGATCTTGAATGAAGGAACGCTTTGCCCCTCCTCGCCAATTAGCACGCACTCAACGTAGTGCGATCCTCTCGTAACATAGTGATCGATCACCGCAAGACTTCATGATCCATCAATGACTGCTTGCACGAACGAAGGAATCGGGACACTCACGTCGGCACCGCATCACCTACGTCTCCAGCATTTTCTATGATCACCGCACCTGCAAAATTATCATCCACCCAACATTCAATCTCACTTCCCTCCCCAATCTGGCTCATAGGCTCCTTCAAGAAATAAATCCCGACATCTCCAGCGCCCGTTTTGATAGGTACGCGCAGCTTGCTCAACGGCAGCGAGCTATACCAATAATACCCAGCCGTAAGTAAAGGAGATGAGCCTGCTGGAGGATGCGCCACCGCCCAACCAGAACCGTAGAAAAGTGACGGAGGTACGGGGTTCACGAGGTCATTAGCAGATGCGCAAAACGGCGCGACCTCTTCAAATGGCCGCGGCTCCCTGGGGCGCGTACTTATCCGAACGGGAGGAATTCGTAATTCAGGGTAAATCGGTATAGGCTGAGATCCTGCTTGGGCAAGAGCTAGTGCATGTTTTTTCTCGGCCTCTGCACCGTCATCCACGGGCCGTGGTGGTTCGGGCACAGCGGCGCCTTTCCTTGCGCCGACACCGCCGAAGAGATGTGTATCTGGACCTGGGCCGTAGCCATGCGCCATCATCATAGGTATGGTGTCGTACGAGTGGCCGCCCGCCGTTGACCACGCTGCACATATTTGGGACTGGAAGTATGATACGAGAACGTCAGTGAGAAGTTCATGGCCTGCCGTATTCGCGAGGATGGGGTCCGCAAAATAAGGCTTGATGAGGTCAGGATTTGACATGTAAGATGGATAGAGTATGGGTTTGACGCTGTGCATGGACGTCAGAATTATACCCTCTGGGAAGTGATGCGGCTGTACCTAATATGCGGCACGTCATAGAACTGTGCAACGATATTGTGCCAATGGTCAGGTCCTGCAAAACCATATACCTGGTGTACCTGTGCACTAAAATGCCCTAGAATGATGACTGCAGGCTGATCTGGGCGGTCCAATATAGAGCGAACCAACAACTCGAAATTTTCCATCGAGCGCTGGGAGCTGGTAGGATTTAGACACTACAAAACACTTTAGCTTGAAACCTGTGCTTACCCTTCATCATCGACGTCAAATTCAAGTATCACAAGGTCGGTATCCTCTGGAATGTGATGCGAGCTGCAGAATCCAAAGTACCCTGAATTTGTGCGCCTCATAGCACCGTTGGTCAGCTCCGAAGCTGGGTGAGGGAAAACGCTTGACCACCACTGGAAAAAGCGCGAAGGATAACATCTAGGAGACAATGGATCATCTCCTGCTGCATGACATGCAGAAACTACATAAACACACCATCAAGATAGGGTCTTCTGCGAGATAAAGAACACGCACCTGAACCACCTAGCACGCTGATCGTCACAGGTTGGCCCAAAAGCGCTTTATGAATCACGCGATGCACTCTCCCCCCGCTCCCCAAATGCAAACGACTCTGAGCCAATGGCACCACACCATACTTGTTCGCAATCTCGTCCCCAGGTCCAAATACAGGACAAAAATCGAATGGGTTTGCTTCCTCCGACGCATTGCCGATAAGGTAATTCGCATCATGCAGGTAATTCTTTGGTACGAGGCCGTCTGTGGTGAATGACCCGAGTCGAGGGTGCGTCTGGTTTGAAGACAAGAAAAAACCGCGATAGCGCGAGGATTAAAATGAATCCAAGGATGATGGCCCATATTCTATTGGTGACGCCTAGCGCTCTTTGATTCCACCTCGTATGTTTTGCTGGATCTGAGCCCATGCCCGTCAGTGGGTGCTGATTGGGAGGGGAGATGCGTGCCAGACCCTTCCCAAGGCCTGAGCGTCGTTGCATATACGTTATAACAAAAAAAGAAAAGTACCGTAGAGGTTGCCGAACTACGAAGCAAGGCAAGATGGAGCCCTAACTCCGCGTAATAGTGTTTACAGACGAGAAAGAAAAATAATGGACACTGTGGGAGTTGAACCCACGACCTCACGCAGTCCCGTTATAATGCGAAGCGTGCGCGCTACCAACTGTGCCAAGTGCCCTTTACGGCAGTTCAATCTGACATCTTCATCCACTTTCATTCCATTGTCATTATCTAACAACCAAGGTCAAGTCAATTTTATTGCACGATCTCCCGTGATTCTGTTCAGATCAGATGACGCCGCCTGGATAGCTAGCTGCAGTCATTATATCTGAGGCAAGTACTTTAGAAAGTCCATAGCATCCGTATTGTGTCTCAAGCGCACGTGCCTCCATAGGGAGTCCCTATACATCATGCAAACCAAATAACTCGCAACGCATTAAAAAACATGCTATCCAGGGTTCATGTACGCCCGCCTCATAGCTCGCTCATGTCCCTGTTATGTCTCACCTCCACAGACTCAGGGTCCCGCGCACGATCAGGCACGCGCTCCCAGATGGGGTCGACATCAGGACCGTCTATATCACCCGCACCGTCCCAGCCCCAACACCATACTGCGGGACTCGTGAGTAGAGGGAAAGAATACAGAGCGTAGAACTTACCATGCGAAGGTGAGGGTACAAAATCTATCGCGTCACTTTCCTCCGGCGTGAACAATCGGTCATGAGGACCGAACCACGACCGGTCCTGTGGGTCTGTCCGTGGATTGTCCGGAAGTCCTCCAAGACGAACATAACCCCGGATGGCAGTGAGGTTCCGTCTTGAAGGATGTATGATATCGAATACTTTCTGCATAAAAAATTAGCATTCAAGACGTCGAATTCTACTTCCTCCCAAAAACATACCTTATCATACGCGAGCTTCACCCGCGGAACCATCAATATACGTCCATATCCAGCCTCCCAGTAATCGTTGCAGATCAAACTGCACTCTGAAGCTGAACACTCCTCTTCTGAAAGTCGAGCCATACGGAATTTGATATACGGAGGCAAATAAAATGGAGCGGGGTCCAGTATTGCAACTCCATTCCAACATGACTGGACCTGTATGGGAAGGTGCAGTTGGAAGCGGTCGGAGGAGTAGGGGTCATGGAAGACACTTTCGAACGGGGCATTCTCCAGCGCTGTTCCGTTGATATCGCGGGCGACCCAGTTGTCATAAAAGACGGGCGTCAACTATACAGTGAAGTCGGAACGAGCTCAGGTTATGAAAGTAATATCGACACTTACCAGGTCTTGATGGTACATGTAGTCAGAAGCGCATGTTATACCTGCATTATTCCGCCGACTCTGCCAGATAAGTTCGAGCAGATCGTCCACGCATGGGAGAATGTCGTTCATGAAAATGATGGTGTCGAAATACTCGTTATGGGAGTCGCGGAGCTCGTGCAGTGGGTTAAACGCTTGGTTGCGGACCTCTGCAAGATACTCTATACGATGATTGAAGGCACCTCGTGTGCGTGTAGAGGTTCGGATGGTGACACGAAGGCCCACGCTACGCGTTAGCGCGTCGAATATACGTAGCAGCGCCTTGGTCTGGTCTGTCGAGCCATTTTCGTATATGGAGACATAGACGTTGTGGTACCCTAAAATAGCAGAAACTCGAAAGAGAGTCGCAAATAAGTCAGGAATGATATCGAAAGAGTTGTACAAGTTGATGGCGAAGAAATATTTGTGCTCCTTCGTTGGAACATTGTATACGTGTTGTGAGTCGGAAAATCCCCAGGAGGAAAACCAAGTGGATTCAGAGGGAGTTTTGTGTCCGACAAGAGAACGATATCGGTCTCGGACCTGTTGAATATAAAGCGGCTGGGAATTTCTTGTGCACTCTGTCGTATGGTGAGGAGAAAGTGTGGAGAGCAGGTCTAGGATACGTCGACGCTGGTCGATGTTGGGAAGCGCGATGTGCTTGCGAGCAGACAGACGTGACACGAATATGGGGTTGTTCCCCTCCGTTGACAAGAGCTAAACGAACAGTCACACGTTGTCATAGTGAAGAAAAAGGATAGACGTACACTGGATGGAAATGTCTTGCCAATTAGCATGCCAAGTAGCAGCCCAACCACCAGTGCCAAGGGGGTTGGGACTCGTTTCAACTGTAACCAAAATGTCTTTGGTTGCATGGTGGATGAGGGGAGATAGACGGTGATGCGAGCTCGAGGGCTCGCGACTTTGGAATAGACGCGCGGTTCAACTGTTCATACACCCAACTCCAGGATGGAAAAGGGGCGTAGGCTTGGCGGCAATTTCTTTTGATCTGCAGAAGAACGCCGCCCTTGGACTTTGGTAGTGATGACGGTCTGAAGTACGCAAGTTTCAACTTCAAATTGCGTCGGAGACTCGGAGGCGAGTACTAAGACCGGGATAATGATGGGCGCTTGTGCACACAAATTCAAATAAACTGCCTAACATGCCGTATATATTGATGAATGACGCAGTCCAAGGCTACATAACTCCCTAAGTCCCTCCTCTTTCGAGTTGGGGAACACCATATGCAAGATAACGAATGAAATTGATCAGGTAAGCGTGTGTCAATGCTCAACCTTCGAAACGCCGCGAGTCCAGTGCGCAAAGAATGCGAAAGAATAAATAATAGGAAGGGAATTTGTGGACTAGCAATCCCTGCAACCATTTATAATGATGCTGCCAAGATGACAAAGGCTGCTGCACCAGTAAACACATTGATGCTATTCGACGACGCAGCGTTAGACCTGTTTTTCATTGAGTTTGGTATTTAAAAACAACATAAAACAAAGACTGACGAAGGCGAGGTAGTGGCCGTGGAGGTAGCCTTGGCTGATGAGGTAGCCGTGGAGGTATCCTTGGATGACGAGGTAGCCGTTGCAGTAGCGCTAGCAGAAGTCAAGGTGACACCCTACATTATTACATCAACACACGCTCAAGAAACAAGAGTATCGGCAACATACCACTGCGGCACAGAGCTGTTGGGAAGCCGCTTCAGCATTTGTAAGGTCAGACCCGGTGCACGATGACTGAATACAGGTCGTGGTGCTGTTAATGAACGCCTGGCTATGGCAAAGACAGCTGTCGTCGGTAGAAGCACAGTTGCCGAAGTCAGCATTGATCATACACGGAACAGCGCAGTCTGATGATGAAAAGATAATCAGATACAATGGTAAGACAACAAAGAAAGCAACGCGTACTGGGTATGCTTTGACGCGCAATCATCGCCGCAAACGCGGTAGAGAAAGCGGCTGAAAGAGTAAGAACGACGACGGAGAAGCGCATTGTGGGTGAGCGAAAGAATGTGAGTATACACAAAGAATGAACCAAGGGAAGGAACAGACTTTATATAGCGCTTTAGAGTTTACCAGATAATTGTACATGGCAACAAAACAGACAAGAGAACAAAGGCAAACCACTTGTCAAGCAATGTGTGAAATTATATTATGCCATGTTTGGCACTTAGCTTGTACAATGCACGGAAGCAATTCATAGCTATTCGGGGTTCACCGAAAAACTATCAAGTACCTTAAGCCACTTGAACCTTATGTCATCACCATTAGCCAAACATAACCAAAGTCAGCGCGACATCTGCCGTTCCAGTTAGACGAGCTCGTCACTCAACAACTTCAAGACATGGTAGGTTACCTCCCTGTTCTATCATCCCACCGGCTGATTTGGACCCTTTGGTAGGCCAGGACACAAACCGGAAAAGTATGTCCCATCATGACGTTCTCAATCCGTAAATCTTTATCTTATCCTAGACTGGCGGCAAGCGCTCCGCTCTTCAAGACGTTGTAACCCGCGAATACACTATTCATCTGCACAAGCTCGTGCATGGCCGCTCCTTCAAAAAGCGCGCTCCCTGGGCCGTAAAATCCGTCGTCGATTTCGCCCGCAAGTCGATGGGAACCACTGATGTTCGGTTGGACCCCAAGCTCAACCAAGCATTGTGGGCTCGGGGTGTCAAGAGCGTTCCCCACCGTATAAGAGTAAAGCTTGAGCGTAAGTGCTGCTTTTTCAAGTTGCTTACGGTGATCGCAATACTCACCGTCCATTTTTGCGAATGCGTTACAGGCAAGCGCAATGATGATGAGGGCGCAAAGGAGAAGCTTTACACTTATGCCAGCCATGTACCCGTAACTTCATTCAAGGTGTGCACTTCCCCTTAGCTATTCCTCCAGTCTGAAACAAACCTTTTTTCACCCAGGGGCTCCAAACCGCTGTTGTCGACGCAGAGTAAGGGCTTGCGAACGGTATCTTCGGAAGGTCCTGTGTAGTCATTTTCATATATTTCATGCCGCCATGCACCATCACATCACACTATGGTACTCTGTCGAACCATCAAAATTTTCGCCCGTCTTGATGCTGTCTCTGAGGTTGAGTTCCTCTGCAGAAAATTCCGAACTGGTGTTCCTTGCTAGTCGGTCGCTCGAGATGTGATCCCACGTTGGAATCGAAACATGAAAACACGACGCGAGGTAGTGTGCAAATTTATGTTGAGCAGATGGGTGATTCACATCGATCAGCGGTTGGAATTACATCTTTGAGGGACAGCATAGCGAGGACATGAAACGATAGCGTTAAAACACAATAACCAGGACATGATAAAGTGCGTGATGTGTATCAGACAATCGTGGGTAAGCCTGATGTGACACTCATCGCATAACCTCCTATTTCCAATCTGCTACTTCTGCTTTTCACCTGATCAACTTGAAGCCTTCGGCGATGAGGAACATCGTACACAGGGTCGTCACATTTTTCTCCACTCATTCACACTCCCCTCCTGTCAACCTGATCCACCCAGAACCCCACATTCATCGGCTGCCAGTGGAACTTCTACAGGACATATTTTTGTTCGTCGTCAACGACGAGTCAGACTGTCCTAGTGTTTTCGCATTTGGAGGGACCACTATCTCGCGAAATTTTGCCGGTCCGCCCCTACTCTTCACTCGGGTGTGCCGCCTATGACGAATCGTTGCACATTCAACGACAGGGATCTGGTCGCGCATTAAGGTCGAGTTTCCCGGGGAACTCCCTCAACCATTCAAGTCATTCCTTCCATCTCTGCTCCAGTTTTGGCTCGCCCGGTCTGGCAGTCTACCACTCACCAACCATTTTTCCACCCAGGCCAAACTGCCTATTCTCACGTTCGTTCCTCGAATGCAAATTCTCGATCGCTCGAGATTCTTTGTGCTGAAACGAGGCGTTGGGAAACGATGTTTGACACGTTAGACGTATTCGTATGGAGCGATATCTTGGACACACCCCACTGGAGTGTCGCTGGCCATAGGATGTTACCAATTTCCATGCACCAAATCTCTGTCGCCTGTGAAGGTACGCGTCGAGTTTGTAGAGATGTATCCACTAATCATAGTAGGTGCGTTCCCAATTAATCAGTGGCCAATGCATCGATAGTCAAACAAGATGCAGTCCATCCACTGAAGCATACGCTCTTATACGAAGTCCATCAAGCTCGCCGAAATGTGGACAAGCTTGAGATGCGGAAAAAAAGGTTTGTCTAGTTCCATACAATTCGCGATTGCAGATCTTAGCCCAGACCGCCTGGCCGGGGTGACGATGAATGTCCTGCTGTAGTCACCAGCACTGAAGGACGCAGCGAGGTCATCTTGCGGCACCCCAGCAAGATAACCGAAAGAATTATGCCAGAGAATACATCTAAGTGATATCCCGTTAGCTGGGCCTGCTTGTGTAGAAGCAACTAAAGGAACCTCGTTCACTACTGCTTAGGAATGGAACGGGAGCATGTACGTGTTCCATTTGTGCGTGCCAAGGGAAACATTAGAAAACACAGAATGGAAGTAAAATAGGGATGGCACTGGTGCGCCTCCTTGATTCCGAATAGGACCGCAAGCTAGGTAGGACAGCTATAGTGCATAAGGCCAGAGCTAATGACGCGTGTACCATTAATATTACAATAAGGTGATCAGTGGAACCGGGGCCCGTGGGCAGAGCTCGTCGCGAAGCTTTGAAAGTTTGAAGATCACCTTTGATTTGCTGAAGTCGAATGGATTCAAGTTGCTTCGTGGTCCACGCTTCGCGATTGCGCCCAGCTGTGAAGAATTTGACTCGCTCGTCGATTACCTCGCGAACGAAGCAGAGAATGAAACCGACGATGAAATGGAAGGTGACACTATGTGACTATGAGTCTTCCCAGCGGCTGACGGAAGCCTCAGTGCCTCAGCAAGGTTCAGGTTGCGAGCCATGCGCTCTTTGACAGACAAACACATGCATAGCGAGTTACTTGGCACTAGTCTGAGTCTAATGGGCCTTGCACGGTTTAGAGAGGCGTGCGCACGCCGGTATAGCCAAAATCGGTCCCTCGATACGCCGAGGGAACCGGCTGCAATTATGGACTAGCAGTATGACGTGGCAACAGGTAGAAGAGCCTCTCAAAAAATAAAAACTGAAGTGATGAACGCTATTTCACTATTAAAGGGGAGGGAAAGGGAGGGAGATAGATAAAAAGAAAGAAAAAGGGATAAAGATAAATATAAATACATGGATCACGCACGCAAACTAAAGAGACGCAAAGGGCGGATCGTGGACCGCACGACCATTGAACAATAACGCTTGAAGAAGCGTCGCGTTTTTGCGTACATAACACTCCCAGGTGTCAGATTTCCATCTCCCAATTGCACGAATGCGATCAGGAGAGACCCCGGCTGCCGCCAGAGACATAGCACCTCCTGCTCGCATCGAATGTCCAGAGATGTTCCGTGGAAAAAATGCACGCATTTTCCGGACAAACCACGACCGTGAAGGTGGCTGTCCATTACTCCTCAGCCAGAGGAAGGGATGCAATGGAAACAGAGAATCACGTGAGGCAAGGTATCGCGTAAAGAGAGGTGAAGGGGTCTGAGCCAACAGATAAACGCTGAATGACCACCCTATTCCCTTCACTACCGCGAGTCCGTCTTGTCACGCTGAATAAGGAACGCAAAATCGTTGTTGGATATGCAAACCGAAGTCCGTATAGAAATCTTTGTGATATCACGCAAAGATACTTCATCAGCTACCACAAGCTCCCCAAGATGAAGAAGCCCGTAAAAACCGCAGTGAAGCTGAGTGATCCACAAGAGATCATCGTGAGTCAATGGATGAGCTAACTCGTTGAGGACGCGCAAAGATCATCTCGCAGAATTGGCTCCTTCCGAATAATAGGTAGGCCGACCAAGTGTACGTAACGCTCCTTGCAGAGTACGCTTGACAAGGCGAGACTGACGAGATTGGCGGACGTCCGAAAAATGAGGTTCGAGATTATTGACGATGCCAGGATAAATAGCCTTCGACAGAGCGAGGCTGGATGTGGTGTGACATGAAGGTGATGTAGAAGGAGAGCGTGTCTGGTGTCGGATTAATTGGTAGATGGTGGTGTTCACAGAATGTGAGGTACGAGTTCAAATGAGATGAATACGTGTGGGAAGTACTATTGTCGAGGGCTAATCCCAGAAGAATCGAGTGTTCATGAATGAGACGCTCAATTGACCAGACATCCCGTTGAGGCTGTCTGGCCTGGACAGAGATAGGGATCATTTTGGGCTGCCCCCAGCGCATTCCGAGGGGGTGTAAAACGGTAGATACGAAGTCCCGGCGAAGAGAGCTCCGCTTCACGATTTTGCCAACGAGACAAATGATCAGCGACCACATTGTCAACACCAGGCACAAAGAACACTCGAAAATCAACTCCGGCGTCCAGAATAGCATCTACCGAAGCCATGAGTAGCCAGTTATAAGGGGGAAGAGCAGCGAGGGAGTTGAACATAGCGACCGTGTTGAGGTTGTCTGAGAAGATTGCAACACGCTGATCCGGGCGCCGACGCACAACTGCGTCAAGTAAAGACGCGGTTACTGCTAAGGCTTCGAAATAGAATATGGTCCCAGTTGGTGCTGACGTCGGTAGCTCAGACTGAAACCTGATGTTGAGTTCAGGAAACCAATATGCGACCCTGTCTCCCGACGCATCCGAATAAACCCGGAGCACATCCTCCTGGAGCTGTGAGAAATTCCATGAGACGGATTTGAAGAAGAAAACTCCTTCTAGTGTTCGCAGATGACCTATGACCCAGTAGAGCTCCCGAACAACATCTCTGTTGACCCAGATGAGTGCTTTAGACACGAGCTTTCCTGCAGTTTTGGCATATAGAGCGAAAGACCGGGTCGAAGGAGTGGATAGACGTTGAGGGCCCAGTTGAGCCATCCAGCTAGACGCTGAAAGTCTCGCAAAGACCGGCGAGAACCCGCGCCCGCATTAAGTTTGGGTCAACATCAAAACCGATAATGGGAAGCTCTAGTCCGAAGATCTGTTTTCTCTCCTCATGCAGCACTCCAATAGTGTCCCATAACCGAAGCAACTTGACCATATTGCAAGGTAGGAGTTTCTTATAAGGCATGTAGAATTCAAGACTGTGTTTGTCCTCAAACAAGAAAGAGTCGTCAACATAGATGTACAGGAAATGGATGAGGATTTTGAAGATGGCGATCCAGACGACGAGGGACATGAAGGTGTGATAAATCCTCTGCGACGCTCTTCCTCCAAAGACGTTCCTCCTATCAACGTATCGGCGCCCTTGAAAACTAACAATTTGCTTTATTTGCCACAAGGGGTGCATAGGCATATGTCGGTAGGCTTCTGACACGTCTGCCTTCCAAACGTTTAACTTGGCGTAAGGACGCGAGCGCCTGAAAATGCGGAGTCCATTGGCCAAATCATGGATATTGTCGAGAGTGACGCCGGCTATGTCGTCATGAGATATCATAGAGTTCAGAGCGTGTTTCCCAGCGCTATGATCGGTAACCAGCCGGTGCTTTATCAGTTCCCGGCTTGGGTACAGCATGGATGGGCATACTGTACATGCCAGGAAGCAGATCTGGTCCGAACGCATGAGAATATCGTCCGACGCTGACTTCCTTTTCAGCTTTGGTCTTGGGAGGACGGTCTGAGTTATCAACAATAAGAGGCCATTCTTCGGCGTGAGTATCAGTGAAGGGCCAAAACCCCTCGCGTAATCCATCACAAACCGAACGAACAAAGGTAGGGTTTGGATGATCAGCTAACAATGATTCAAAGACATCAATTTTGATAGGCGTAGAGATTTCGAACAAAGAGGGATGTGACCGGATAGTATTCATCACGCCAAGGTTTAAGAATTCGCATTCAGGGGGTCGAGGCATTGGAGCCGCAGTCTCTGTCCATAGTGCGGTTCGGCTATAAGCTGACATTCGATCCCCCCAAACTCCCTTTCTTCGAAAACGCTGACCACGCGCGATAGTTTCATTTAGCAGTTCCTTTGTTGGGGCACTCCGACTTTCGGTGAGCTCCCCTACAACCTCTCCAGTCACAGCAGTGGGCGAAACGACACTCGCTATCCGATTTCGAACAGGTTCCTCTATTCCATTTATGACAGGGATCATCCCTTCCGCTATTTCCTTCTCTCCGATTCGTCCTTCCCCTGGAACCAGATGTGGATGAGGTGGAATTGGAACCAATGCCAAAGGAGGTGAGGAAAGTGGTTCGGAGATGCTCGAATTCGGAATGATCAGTGAGGCGTAAGTTTCTTTGCATGGCCACTTGATTTCTGATGGATCGATCGAATTCGATGACCCGAGAATGCAGCCGGACTTCCATGGCGTGGAAGAGCCAACTGAGGTAGGTGTGATATTGGACGTACTCATTTCGGCGTTGCGGGAAGACAAAGGCAATGGCCTCTGTATACATGGAGAACGCGATATTGTGGTCGGAGGAAGTTTTGATCCCTCCTGAAGACTTTGAGACCTGAAGTGCAAGTTCAATCTCGTCATCAATGACGTGGGTTTTCTTTGGGTCGAGTTCTGTGGTGTGCGCAGAGTCGAGGACCTTTCCGAGGTCGACGTATTTCCACCACACGATATTAAGCCATTCGCTGGGTGGAAATGGAGGACATCCCGGCGTGGATAAGATATTGGTGACGACGTTCTTCGGGTCGGCAGCGAAGTTCTCGAGTTGTTCGTAGGTTTCTCGGATATCCGAAGGTAGAGTGGCAAGGGCTTCTGTCCGCCTTTGCATCCAAGGGAATTTACTGACACCGACGGTCTTTCCTCGCTTGGACAAAGGCTGTTCATCCCCTTCGGATACTGATTCATCTCTTGTCCGCTTGCTTCCAGCCTCACTTTCTTCAGCATCGGATGACCCCCTATTCTCTCGCTCAGCTTCCTCTTCCGGCATTCTTCCTTCGGATTGCTGAGCCCGTTCGGAAGCGGTTCGTTTTGACGAATCGATTCCATCGAGCATTCCGATGAAGACGTCAAGGGCATCATTAATGTCTCTTCCACTCCTGACTGCCAGTGAATCAACGAGGATTTCTCGAATACTGAGCACGGTGCTCACTTTCCCATTCTGCCCGAGTCGATATTGATTGATGAGTTCGCTGCATCGTTCGACGCAGGTGAGATCAGTGACTCCGTCTGAGATTGACTGGGTAGGTTCAGACGATGTAGCAGTTTGGGAGTGTTCTCCATTTTCAGACATGAAGAATAGATTCTGATGATAACGGAGTTATGAATTTGATCAAAAAACCTAGCTAGCAAGGCGACGGGAAAGGTTAGAAAGAGGGCAAACTCAAACCAACGCAACGTCGCCCGCTAAGTGAGCACAGCTCCACCATAGGAGGACGGAGCCTGAAAAAAGGATTGCCAAATCCTCAAGGACAACGTGTAAGGCGCACTGACCATGGCAAACATGATCGACGCCGAGCACGCCCACTAAGAGTGGAAGATATTTGAGTCAGACTCAAACGGGACACGTCGCTCGCAACGACGCTAGTTTTCACGCAACCCATTAGCTTAGTGTAAATAAAATTAAACCTCAAGGAAAGTTAATAGCAGATATTGGTGGGTTGTTTGCTCTCACATCATGGACCTCTTTCCCGTATTGTGTACCGAGCACCGAGAAACCGGGTTGGTTGCGAGACGTTGAGTCGCATGATTTCAGCCTGTAACTTGGTGCAAATGTGGGTGCGCAGCTGCCACCATTATACAACAAGAAATTGGTCTACCCGGACCAATTTTCTCTTCAAATCTACTTCGGAATACCAAATAGCTTAGACAAATACCAGGTCAAAACTCCAAGCAAATTTATCCTCCCTGAAGAACACCGAACAAGCATTTCCTGTGCTACACACCACTGCTAGTCGATATATACACGAGCTCCTGGAAGGCAATTGAAGTCATGGTGGTTCCTATGTGGGTGTGGGCCGCGAGCTTAGCGTGATATTCTCGAATGCTAAGGATGAGGCGTGGTCCCAGCAAGAACATCTGTACGTTCGAGAAAAGTTGAACAACACCATAATATACATCATCTCCTACGGAATATGAGCTCTGTAGAAATGATGAACAATGGCCGCATGCAGAGGTCAGTGACAGATTGACGCACCAATATGTTTGGAGAGAGAACACCAAGCTGAAGGCAAGCGATAACAGCAAAACTAGCACGCGCGGAACTTCAGCGGCAAAAGATAACCACATTCCAATTGCTCACCTTGCGAAGTAGAGCACATGAGACTTCATCAGTACTGTGAAACAGTCCCCGATGGTCGATCCTGTCGATGGTCCGAATCGTCGCAAGTCACAAAAGTGTTTCACAGCAATCCAAATTGCAAGACACAGTGCGAGGACCTCCCACACAATGTTGAGTATCCAAACCATTCTGACTGCAAGGTCGACGTCTCCCTTGTAGTCATAGGTGCACATATGGATGCCGGACAGGATGGCCTCCTCTGGGATTCGTCAGATAAGCCAGATTCTTTGATATACACCTAAAGCTTACCTCCTGAAATATACCTGAGTTCTGTTGCCACGATCACGACGCACGTGATGTTGACAGCAAGGAAGATTACAATGAGAAAAATGAGCATCTTTCTGGATCCCTGGTACATGGCATGTAACCGAGCGACGACGACGGCTTGCATTATGTTTCAGCATCACGGAGGAATTGCAGCGGGTAGCTCACCGCCCAGCATGGCAGGTACGAGTATAGTTGTCCAACATATTACAGTGTACACAGTTTTACCTGAAACACCCAATTAGTGATCACCCTTGTAGGATCGAACACTCCAAACAAACAAACTTACAGCTGTTGCAGTCATTATATCGAACCAACAAGCTGGTCGAGAATCTCACTCACCCCTACATATGAGCGCAATCAATTGGATGGGAATGGCAGGCATCAGTGCAGAACACTCACTATATCTGTCAGTGAGACTGACGGAAGGCATACTGCATGCCGTTGGTAAGACGAAACAAACACAGTACATATGTGACATACATAACATGCAAACACTGATTGAGAAATGGTTTATCAGAATAGCACCACCTTTTTATCCTTACAAACATACACAGTATATGGTATTCTGGCATAGCGCACCTAGAATATTTTGACGTCAGCATATCTTGCTAACTGCGCTTGTAACACCACCCACGTACAATGAGATACAGAATCGTCATCAGGGACCAACGTGACCTCTGCCCCGAAATTAATGATCGTGTTATCCTGTTGCCTTGTGGACTTGCTCACCCAGACCAGCTCAACCTATAAAGTCATTATTAGCGAGATATCTGCTCCGGTCATGGTATCAACCTACCTCTTGTCCGAAAGTCAACACTGAAAATAACATAAGGATACCAATGGCTCTTTTAATACTATCTTGCTCACCCCAATCGTATATCACCGCAGCAGAGGACGCAACTGCGAAACCGCGGTCAAGGTTAGATCGACACAAAAGCGAGCTGGATCTCCACGAACCCACAAAATAGCTGAAAAAACGAAACGAATTGATTATTGGCCACCCACTGGGATCATTTGAGACTAAGGTCATATTCAAGGAATCATTAAAGGATGGGCGGCGTAGGTGAGTGGCGGACTTGGTGGACGTAGTATAACGACGGCGTTCATATACCACAGACTCACTGACGTTAGACGTCGGCATGACACCAAAAAAGTCGAAATGAAGAATAGAATAGGGAACATTGAAACGCAACCTAACGCAACCAATAGATATAACTTACCTCACTACCCCGGCCACCCCTCAAATATGCCTAATCTTCCTCCCAAGCGCTTGTCCTCCCCTAATAGAATGGTCCATGGAACTCCGAATGAAAAACGCACTACGCTAGATTCGTTGTGCCAATCAGCGTTACATCAATTGGCACAGCCATGTAATTGATATCGATGTTGGGACTGTCGATGCTGTTCTGATTTGAATAATTCGTGATTGAGACTAGTAGAATCTGATGTCGTAAATCATTGATGCGCCTTAAGCAGGGCATCATCTTTTTCCTTCTCGAGTGACGAGTTCCGACTAGACTCGGTCTATATCATTATCAGAACATTATGAGTGTATACCATATACAGGAGATAAGCACGACAAAGAACTCACTGGGCCATCTCCATCACACGAGTCAGCAGTAATGGACATGCACAAAGACTACTCAGTGGTCTCGCCGTCGTGCGCGCGCCGGGGTCAGGATTCAATTTGGAACCCGAAGTGTTTGCGGGATTCTCCATCTAGAATGAACCGATTTTTGTGCATGCTCGAGAAACGCGTTTGGTGTCGGCATTGACTTGGTCAGCAAACCTGAAACAAGGAACGTAGTCTCGAAGAAGACGCACAAACGCCTACAAACGCCTCTCCTGAGACCGGGTGTACCAGGCTGTACCCGGGGGCTCAGTTGATCAGTACTTGGCAACGGGGGGCCGTGCAGGACTTTCAGGAATGTTACTTGCAATCTAAACATTGCTCGGCCGGTGGTGATTCGTGAAACTGCTAAAACTACAATGTTCGCATGCTGACTTAGCTGGAACTTCTCTGCACAGACTCGTAGTACGCGTAACTTCAATGTAACGAAATAATACATGACGAACTGGTAGGTCCAATTCACTTTCCCCTGCGAGTTCCAATTTATGCAGTAGCCAGTTCCCTGCATGCCATCACTTCCCCACAGACGGCAACCTCCTGCACTACTGAGAGCAACGGCTCAACGATATGCACACCAATTTCGTTGGGCCGTCCTGTCTTTATCTGAAAGTCGACCACTCGTATATTGCAAGACGCAGTAACTGCAAGCGCCACCATAATGCTCTCGACTTCTCGTCTGTCTGGTTTTACCATCACAGTCAATTTCTGCAACTTCGGAAGATGAAGTTCAGAGAATATTTCAATCAGTGCGTCCGCATGATGACGACGATAGTGGAAGGGGAGAGTCGTTGATTCAAGGCAAAAGTAGCTGTCCGAATGACCTCTAACGCCAAAATGTGATGCGACTTGATCCACCGCGAGGGTCTCCAAATGAGGGAATACCGCCGAAGAGGAGCGTATGGCATGGGCGCAAGCGCACCAGAGGGAGAGGTGACCTATGTTTTTGCAGTTAAGACTAGGTCTGAATTGGATGGCACCCGACAATTGATTGTCGATACTTAGGCGACATAGGTTTGGTGCATTGAACCTGTAACTTGGGTGTGTTGAAGTTATCGCACCATGCAAAAAGGTCTAACACGCCAAACACTGTTTCCCAACGCCTCGTCTCAGCAAACAGTATCTCCAGGAGTTAGAAATTTGTCTCAAGGGAGCGCAACCTTTGTTGGGAAGTATCGTAATAGTATTCAGTTGGGATGAAGACGCCGTGTTGGATGCGAAGGGTGAGAGGCTTACTGCCAGACCGGGTGAGCCAAAACTGAAGCAGAGATGGAAGGAATGACTTGGATGGTTTAGCGTGTGGCCCGGGAAACACGACGTTAATGCGCGCCCAGATCCTTGTCGTTGAGTGTGCAACAACTCGCCACAGACGGCACACCCGAGTGACGAGCAGGGGTGGGCTGGCAATATTTGCCGAGATGGTGAATGAGAAGATACTAGGATAGTCTGGCACGTCGTGGACAATAAGTAAGAATACGGTCTGTAGAAGTTTCACTGGCAGCCGATGGATGGGGGTTTTTGAGTAGTCCAGGTTGACGTGGGAGACGTCTGAATCGGTGAAGGAGAATATTGCATCAATCCCGCATTTTCAATATGTCGTTCATCGCCGAAAGTTGAAAAAGTAGAAGCACGGAGCAATTCCACAAGCTAGTCCACATCACACTATATATTGTCGCGTTCCACCCATATCATACTAAAACAATGTCTCCTCCTGAAACAGACCTCCTGGACTCACCGTCCGCTGAACTCTCTTAGCAGCTCAAGGATCAAGTGGATCGAGCCCTGCTCGAAGTTATACAGCCAAATTCTACGTCTCAGTTCGCTCAGCAATCTGCCGAGTTGGCTAACTTCCGCGAGGCTATCGCGCAGAGAAATTCGAAGGATGATGTCGAATTCCTACACACTTTCCGAGAATTCGTTACCACCACAAACTACGAACAATATGGGCCATATTTTTTGCTACTCCTTGCAGGGAGGCTGACGTCAAGGACTTGTTTGCCCCTGGACAGTCTTCTTTACCATGTCCAGTATGACATCTGGGAAAACAGCGAAGACATTCCCAAAGTATCGGCCTCCCGAGCACATTCTACAACACGAGTTATATCTAACGCTTCCACAGTCAGAGGGTACCACTTTATCACCATCTTCTTTGAGTATCAGCAAGTCCTGAAAATAGAGCGCGAGGACGGTGAGGGCTCCAAGGATGTGACGGTCTGCTCGTTGACTATCGGTCATCTGCGAATGACCATGCACTGGGATATCGAGGATGATATGGATAGACTCGACTCTGTGGAGTAAGCTCGTCGCACTACTTTCCCTTGTGCATGCTAATCTCCACGCAACTTTCAGTTCCGGGGCAAACGGATTCATATGCGATTACCATGGTGAAAAGCTATCGCGCCTACTTTGTTCTGAATGCGCTATTTGCTCTCGCAGACCGTCGGGTGGCAATTGTCCACTTCATCTTTGCCAATGTTTTCGTAAATTTTTGCAGTACATCGAGGATGAATGGTCCTTACTAGTCGACTCCATCGAGAAGGGTGTCATCCCGGACGTCGAAGACCCCGATCAGTTGCGAGCACCTTTAGAGGTCGAATTTTCGTTGATTATTACATACATTCCATTCAGCTCACTGTTCTCTCATAAACATTTTCCTCCAAACCCTCTTCGTGCAACCGAACTTCGCGAAATTGGGCCTCCTGTCATTCAGGGTTGGGCAGTCCGTGTATGGCCTGACTTGCGAAGGTTCATTGGGATGACCGGAGGTCCTGCTGCTGCTTCTGTCCCAAAGGCACGTCAAGCGTGGAGGGTTTACTACCCAACTAACAGTTAGCGACACAAAAATTGCTCACATCCTGGGATCTTCTGTCTCCATCGAGTCTCCTAGGTATGGTAGCACAGAATACGGCATCGCCTTGACATACTACAAAGGCAACTGTAATATCAACTTCAAGGTATCGTTTTTAGATGGGGTCATCGAGTTTCTGGACGCGCGCGAACCTTCGGATCGTATATTATTCACTGTAAGAACCATTCACTGCATTTCATCTTTGTCTACTCATCCCCGCCTTAGTGAGAACTTGTCACTGGAGGACATTACGAGCCCGTCTTGACGAGCCGCAATGGCTTTTGGAGATACCGCCTTGGTGACGTCGTTAGTGTTAAAGGCTTCGATCCAGGGGACGGAATGCCTATCGTCAATTACCTTCACAGGCAAGAGTGAGTTGCAATGTCATCAATTTTAGGCTTAGTAACTGAAGTGTCCACCGAGAAAGTGGCTTAGTCCTGTCATTTGGAACAACGTGCACAGAGTCACAATTGACGAATGCGATCGTTCCCACCGCTAACCGATGGATCGGCCAAATTACGGATTTCACTATTGTTAGCGACGAGCGAGAGGTACCTATTACCTATGGGTACTTAGTAGAAATTTCAGGGGAAATAGGTTCGTGCTTGCTTTGAAGCTCTTCACCGCGACTGTGCTAATTTATATTCACAGGAAAGGACGCAAGCATGGCGCCGCAGCAAACTTTTGAAGACGTTATGGCGGCAAACCCTGAGTATCGCCTTGCGTTTTGGCAAGCCAGGTCAAGAAAGGCACCTTTTCAGAATATCGCAGGCAGAAAAGCGAGAAGCTGGACGTCTCGGCTGCTCAGGTGAAGGTTCCTGTCATCATATCCGACCCAACATATAAGGAATGCGTGGGTAAGCCTAAGCCTGATGTGACACTCATCACACAACCTCCTATTTGAATCTGCTACTTCTGCTTTTCACCTGATCAACTTGAAGCCTTCGGCGATGAAGAACATCATACACAGAGTCGTCGCATTGTTCTTCACTCATTCACACGCCTCTCCTGTCAACCTGAACCACCCAGAACCCCGCATTCATCGGCTGCCAGTGGAACTTCTACAGGACATATTTTTGTTCGTCGTCAACGACGAGCCAGACTGTCCTAGTATTTTCTCGTTTGGAGAGACCATCATCTCGGCCAATTTTGCCAGTCCGCCCCTACTCTTCACTCGGGTGTGCCGCCTATGGCGAATCGTTGCACATTCAACTTCAACAACAGGGATCTGGTCCCGCATCAAGGTTGGGCTTCCCATGTCGTTCCCTGGGCGATTGACTCCATTCCTTCTATCTTTGCTCCAGTTTTGGCTCGCCCGGTCTGGCAGCCGGCCTCTCACTATTCGTATGCAATGTATTTTCTCGCCGATCCGAATTCACTATTGTCCCGTTCCTTCTTCGATTGCAAATCGTCGACTGCTCGAGATTCTTTTTGCTGAAATGAGGCAGTGGGAAACAGTGTTTGTCGTGTCATACGTATTTGAACGGAGCGATACATTCAACACACCCCAGTTGAGAACCCTGGAGTGTAGCTGGCCAGATGTCACCAAATTCAATGTCGCCTACATATTGTCAGACAGTTGTCGACTACCATCCAATATACTGCTACCTGCGAGCATATACGTCATCTCCACCTCCGGAGCGCTACCGTCGAGGTCATACACTCCTTCCCAGTGGGTTCCCCTCGTTTGGAGACCCTCAGGGTGGATATCATTTGTGTTGTATCGTTCCCAAATTATGACGCTAGGAGTCATTCGGCCACGTTTTCTTGCCTTGAAACGATGACTATCCCCTATCTTATATTCATGCATTATTATCGGCAGCAGTTCATCACAATATTCTGTGGATTTCATCTTCCGATGTTGCAGAAATTGAATGTGGTGGTCCTTGGGGAACTGGGTCGACCAAACGTTTGGAGTATTCCGGAGGAGCTTACAATCGCTGCGTCTTGCAATATCTGAGTAGTAGACTTTCAGACGTCCGCACGACCGAATCAAGTTGATGTAAAAGTCGTTGAGCCGTTGCTCTCGGTGGTGCGGGAGGTTGCCGTCTGTGGAGAAGTGATAGTACGCAGGGAATTGGCCACCACGTAAATTGGAACTCGCTGGGGAAGGAAACCAGAGCTACAAGTTCGTCATGTATGAAGTTAAGCGTAGTTCGACCTCCGAGAGGTGATCAGCATGCTAAAGACTGTAGTCTTAGCGTGGTTGAAGTGTTCTATCACAATTAACCCCCCACGTGCAATGTGCAGCATCCAGCGCTCAATCAATCCGTTAGTGCATCGATAGACTGCTGTACCCCTAGCCAAGGTTCCAGGGGCTGAACAACATCGGACGATTTGCTAAAACTTGCATCCAACGTGAATAGAGTCCATGTGCCACCTGCCAAATTGTGACGATAAAATATACTGGCCAGAATTCCAAAGATGTCTACGAGATCGTCAAGGGTGCCTCGAAAATAGAGGGTTCTCGCCGTGCATTTTGGCCTCCCAAACTCGTTGGACCTTCTTTGAAACGGTTCGTAAATGGAAGGCAGCATCATGGTTGGTGTCGACGGGTGGTAGCAGTGACCTGAACAGACGACGGCGACGTCCCTATGCAGCATGTAAAGCAAATATACGAGTCCATACATATGGGCGAACTTTGTGCTCGACTATGCAATCTTAACCATGACTACCCCTGACTACCCCGACTTCGAAAGAAGCCTCTCATTGAGCCTAGCAACGAATATCCAGAGCAAAGAGGAATTGTAGCCAATGGCGGAAACCGTCAAAGCCAAGAGTACATATTTCATTAGTGCCATTTTCCTTCTCTCGTAAAACCACTGCTCTCCACCCACCACCTTGAAATCATCCCAGCGTGGCTTTCGCATGATCCACCAGTAGAGTGTGATCATTCCAGGGAACGTGACTACATTTCTGGCGCCCTTCCGACTGTCACCTCGATAGTACGAAAAACAGTTCAAGAATATCGTGTTCTCCATGCGCTTTCGGATCCATGTGTTGTAACAAGCTGTGGCCTTTGGGGTGACTTCAAGTGATTTCATCTTGCCATCGATGATCGGCTTGATCAGCTTGAGAATATAGTTAACCTATGTAGCCCCACATTTTATTACAGCAACTTGAAATTTCTAAAAGCACGTACCTGAGTCTCAATGATGAAAATAGAAGAGGCGTGGCCCGAAACACTGTTGGGCCCTGACGAAGTTATCAGATGAAGTCATATTACACTGCACGAATCAGTCAACCACTAACCCATGATTGTGAACATATTTGGAAACCCAGGGAAAACCGTTCCATAATAGCCCGTCGCTCCACCTTCCGATTCGAAGTATTGCCTCAGTGTGAGGCCACCGATTCCGCAGAAAGCTATGTCTCGTTCGACCTACACAATATCGAATACTAAGGACCAGTACTCATGGCTGAATCGAAAATTACCAGGTAAAAGCCAGTGGCAAAAATAATTGCGTCAAGTAGTACTTTGTCACCAGTCTTGAGAACGACCCCATCCTCGACAATTTCTTGAATTCCGATCCAATTCAGATCGACGTTGGGTTGGTGCAAAGCGGACAGGTAGTCAGAATCAGCGATCAGGCGTTTGCACCAAGGGGCTATTTAGCAGCTGTCGAATGGGCGAGTCATAATCATCAATCACAATGATTACTTACGGTAAGTGGGAATCATCTCATCGTGGAATTTCGCTGGCGCAGTTTTTTGCATGTACGATGTTAGGATCTGTTGATCATTAGAAATATCAGGTAGACGAAAAAGTTGAATTTACCTTCTTGGCGACTGCACTAACGAGTGAATTCGTCAAGAAAATGTTCCATAGAAGATCAAACTGGAATTGAAGAATTCAGCTTCCGCCAAAACGAGATATCTCTGCAGCGTACCTTTATCATGATCAAACTTCTGTATGCGGACATGAGAAGCGGAATATGGGCAAACGCCCACTTGAGCCACTCTGGGTAGCGGTAGTCCTCCTTCAGTGTTTTCACCATTCAATACGAAGAATCTGCACAAGAATAGAGATTAACATACCCTCACTGTGAACCATTGTGGGGAGCGACAAAAGTTGATAATTCGAGTAGTAGGCTCGGCGGCAATAATCGGCATGAACTGAGTTCTGCAAAGCTGTTTAATACGTGGCCTCTGATAGGCAGCTAACAATGTGATTACGCAGAGCAGCCATTGCCGATGACGCCAACCACCTTGCCTGTCAGATCTACGTCATGCCTCCAGTGAAAAGAATATGCCAGAGTGGTCCCGTAAAATTTTCCCTGCCAGGAATATCTTGAGGAAACATTGGCAATGTGAAAATACCGACAGCCTGAATATCAGCTTCTGCTTTTGTCTGCATAATCTGGCCAGACACTACGTCTTCTAGTGTCAAATTGTGCACGTCGTCTTCCTCGTCCCACTCAACAAGCTTAACGCGGGTATTGAACACCGTGCGGGAAGCCAGGTCGTGTGTTTGATATATTTCCTCCCAGTATGCGCGTATCTCTGGCTGCGTGGCGTAGTAGTTTTCCCAGTATGGGTTGGGTTCCGTTGAAAGGGAATACCAGTGCCCGGGAATATCGGACCCGCACCCCTAATCAGGAGATTCAATAATCGAGTTCAAAGAGTAGACACGACCTATGATACAGGGTATGTGTTATCCTGTCACGTTCCACGCATATTAGTATTGATTCTGCGCAGATTTGAATGATTAGAACGTACTCGCCACGTCCCACCGATGGATGCTGCTTTTTCATAAATCTGGAGAGGTCAAGTTTTCATGCTACAACATGTTCAAGCCGGCTTACCACGAAGTTCTCATGTTGTAACTTGTTTCTCAAGTTCACAGCCATGGTAAGTCCGGCGATGCTGTTGCGTTGGATTAAGTATTATCCCATTGGGTCGCATTGGCCATTGGTGTAACAGCAAGAACGTACCCGGCACCAACTATGACCACTCGAGGTGTATCACGATGCATATCTAGCAGAATGTTTCACGTCAAGCTCGTCGGAAGAAAGAGGACACGCGGCCCCGTTACAAGAGACACCTCTAGGCGGTATACTTATACTCCCACTTCTGGCGGAGTGTTGACCATCTAAGTATTTGCCCAGTCATATGATACAGTACTTGCTGGCATTGTGCTGGCATGACTTTTTCTACGCCTGCGTCTAGGGTGACCGTGTTTGATCTACTTGTATGCGAGAATTCGAGTGTATTCGGAAGGTCCTGTGTAGTTATTTTCATACTATATTTGTTTATGCTGCCCTGCATCATCGCACCAGCACACCTGAGGTTCCCACGTACCTGATCTAATTAGACGTGACAGCTGGGTCTGCTGGCGGCAGCACAATCACCTCCTACAATTGTTGTGCAAAGGCTTCGTACCTGATTACATAAATTCCTTTATTGAGTTGCGGTCTAATTTTCGACAATCCCAACAGAAAAACCGATGAAGTGCGCGCAGCATCGTCGCTTGCGGCAGGCCAGCTGCTTCAATACTTGACCACCACCATTACGAGCCTTGTGCAGCTCGCCTTCGTTTGATCGCCACTCCGTTGCCCCGGCATTAATTACCATTCAAGCATTAATACTTGCTGGGCCTCTCCTCGTTCGTGAGCGTACCTTTACCGCCAGTGCCGCTACCGTCGTAGAGCGTGCCGTGTACGCAACTGCCACCATCAAAGCATTCAACGCAGCTACACACGAGACTCGGGTACTTTCCCGTGACCTCGGACGTGTATGCGCAACGGCAAACGGACTCGCAGGCATCTGGGGCCTCACATTTGCCTTGAGTCAATCCGTCACGATGTCAATGTTCGTGCAAGGATTCTGGTTCGGAGCTCACCTTGTCCGGGAAGGAAATAATACCCCCGATCAAGTCATGAGCGTTTTCTGGGCGTGTCTTATTGCAACGAGCGACCTCCAAATGGCCGTACCACTTCTCATCACCTTTGTCAAAGGCAAAGTCGCTGCAGCAGAGCTCGCAGGGATTATTTTAGGAGCACAACGACCATCTTCAAAGCGTCCGCAACAACTCTGAATGATTCAGCCAAAGTCGTTCAGCGGGGAACTTACCCTCACGTCGTGCCCCCATCTGGAAATTGCAACGCAAGGGCCAGCAGCCCGATCAGGAAACCGAAGAACAATCTGACATTGACCCACCCCCAGGCCTTTTCGCACTCCTCCGCGTTGTGTACACCACTGTCGGGCTCATAATCTGCCTGCTAAGCGGGCCTATTACGGCCGTTTTTTTCACTCATCCTTTCCAGACTTATCGTTTTAGTCTTGGCTGGTTGGTCAGATGCCAGCATGACAAACTCCTACGGCAGTCTTGTCCACGATTCGCCCTCTATAGAGGTGTAGATCCAAAGGATTTAGTCAAGCGAATAATATCTGCTAGACAGCACTTCCGCAAACAGGCAGTAGGATCCAGGGCGGGAAGGTAAGTAGTCGTCAAGTCTATGGCATACGTTCTCATTGTTTGCATCGTGGCTTCCATCATTATCGAGCTCATTGCTGGCAAGTTCACTACAACAATTGAATTGCTTTCTATCAGCCAGAGGGGCCGGCGCGGAGTGATGCAAGCCTGGGGTGTTCGGCGCGCTACCCGTTTGATACGTATCGTGCAGCCCCAGTCCTTTCCATTGACAGACAAAGCACAAACAAATTGTAATGAACACGAGATCAGATGTACTGTAGTCATTCTCTAAGAAACTTCAACGACATCCACCTCACGAACCGGGGATTTGAGGTAGCATAGGAATAAACTGCAACGTGCGTACAGTGGTAAATGCATAAAAGTATTTGGCTGCTGGTGCATGTCCTTGACGACCCCGAAGCTCCATTGTCTCAGTTCGGGGCCGCGGTCCTACCACTCGGATCGACGCACAAGGCATCCGCCGGAGGCAGCCTGAGATGTACAGACTTTGTCAATCAGAGAAGTGCACTGCCCGAGATGGCCATCGCGGGCCAGGCGTTGACACCACACGTCATGCTTTGTCAGGACAGAGATGTGGCGGAGGTAGCAAAGGTCTCATTGCTCATGGAAGGTAGCGTCGGGTTCAATTATCTGGTCACGATTTGGCCGTACGGCAGTTAAAAGAGCGAAAGAAAGCTCATCCAGGAGCTTCGCGTCGACACCCTGTGGCATCGGGTCGCCGACAATAGAAGCTACTTCTCTTCGAGCGGCAGAAATCGCTCTTAGCACGGCATGCCGGACTCGGGGAGTTGGGCGCCCAGACAACAGATGAGCGACCTGATGTAGGAAGAGTGCTTAGCAGAGCTCCCTGGTCCCTCCGTGGCGCTCAGTGCAAGTATAGAGTCACCTGCCGACTCTTCTTCTCCAGGTAATCGACGAGCCAGTCAAATTCTTCAGGGATGGGCTTATGCTCGTCACTGTGATGCCACCTAAGATCACCGCTCCAAATCAATTCCTCATCGTCTGGAAGTGACATACGAGTGTCCAGACCGTGGACAACCATTGTCCTTAGAGCGGTGCGTACATCGGCCTGATGGTTCTGAGCGTCGTCTGGTAACCTACATTGAAAAGAGCTCTTTTGTGTAAAGTGACAGCAAAGAGAAGTCAGCATCATATTAATTTCTAGGTTGACGCACTGGTAAGTCGATGTGGGGAGCGTAAAGGAAGCACAGCTGATTGGATATGTCCTTCAAGCGTCTGCATTCTGTGGTGAAGGACTGCAATTTCGCGTATGTCGTGCGATCAAAGTATGGCTTTGTGTTCCAATAGCCAGCTCATATTCGATAGTCAAAGTGAGTTCTGTCGATGGGATGAGAATGCAACTTGCTGCATCAGCTGCATTTAGGCAACTGCTCTTGAGTGATTCAGTGCATCGCCAGTCTCTCCCACAGATGCGCGAAGTCTAACGTCGTTCGCCTTGCCCGCTCAACGAACGAAGATCGGGTCTTTAATACTCGAGTCCTCGCCGATGTGGTGCGCTTAAGAATCAGGTCATTACAGAGTTAGTACAAGTTAAACAAGCGGGGCTTAGTAGAAGTGTCTGTACGCCACACAAAAGAGACATATTCTGTGCATGCAAGTAACAGATCTTCGGGTGAGAATCGTTGACACAGAAGCAGGTTGCTCACCTGCCTCCTGTGTCTCCCCCATAATCCTTTGTGCAACACTACGACCAGAACGCGCCTGGATCATTCAGCTGCGGAAAAACTTGAAGGGCCACCGTTGTCTTGTGTGACCTTGGTTTTGAGTGCCACCTTTATATCTTCATATTATTGCACGAAAGGTTGAACTGTAGTGAGAGTAGGCATGCTGTGTTTAAGTTAGTTATGAACTGGCCCGAGTGCAAAATCGACGCAGATGCAAAGATGCAGCCTCCTGTGCTTGGCATTCCTATGCTTAAATATAAGTGCTACACATGGAAGGAACGAGACACCAGGATGAGCCGGTACATGCGGGTCTCTCGGACGAACGGTTGCATTGAAAGGTGCTGCATTCGGGGAGGTACATTGTGGAAAGTGGGAAGAGCTTATGTGGTGTCATGAGAGAGCGGCAGCGAGGGAGAACATATATCGTCCATAAACAAGATTAGTGCTAGCTAATTGATAGGAACGACCTGCAGAATCATAGTCGTGAAATGTTAAAGTCTATCGGCAAACACCGAAGAGTGTTGCTTGTACCGACGCTAGCTCATTAAGAGGCTGTCCCTCGGTCATCCTCTTACATGGCCCGGACACATATAGAATGGATTACATTTTCTGTCCACTTGATGTCCGCTTCTATGAAATACACTGGATTCTACATTCTTCTTTGTAGTGTTCTAAATGATGAACAACCTCGGTAACAGTAGGGCACTCTGAAGACTCTGTTCCAGCACCCTGACCCATTGTATGCCACTAAATTATATTGACAGACTGACCATGTCATTCCCTCTCCCGCTGCAGTTATATCTTGGTCTTGGCGCTCGCTTCTATCGTGCCGATCAGCCATCCACAGCCAGCACACACGTGCAGCATAGCTTGAACCCTCATCCATTTCTCCGAATTTCATGCATAGTCACCATCATATCCTACACCTCTTCGCTTCTCACCACTCAGCCCATCCTCAATCTTCCGTGTCACGCCTTCATGCCTAGTAACTTGGAACGTCAATACATCAGACTTGAAGGTGGGCTACTCCATATGACTTTGGGATCTGTTTCGTGGCCTTCACGCTCTTTTCGCAGTCATTAGCGGAAAAAATCTCAATGTCCCCTCCTGGCGCACACCTGCAGGCATTTACGTGTCCATCAATGTCGACTCGAGGAAACACTGGAAATCAGCTGTTCGAGTGCTATCATCCGACTGTTCTGTAGCTTGGAACGACACCGTGACCTTCTACAGAGAATTTCGGACACGGTCCAAGTCTTCATCATCAGTTTGCAGGTCACCAGAGGTGTCACCTAGATTATCATTGGAGATCAGAGCATCCTTTGAACTCGGTCGAATGCTAGGTCATGGAGAATTGATCGCCAAGCTTCGAACGTCATGGGATGAGCTGCTCCATCATGGAGATGAGCCTTTTGGTGAGTGATATACTTCCTGTTTATGCACATCTCCTAACGTGTCGTAGATCTCTCCTTTCCATCCGTTCATGGCATCCACCCTTCTCTCACACTGAAGGCCGCTTTGGTGCACGCTTGCGGAAATGAGGATGGTGGACAACTTGACGTAAGAGACGCTAGCCCCCGTGCTTTCGGTTCTGGTTGACAGACATACTGCAGTCCATCGTTTATTCCGAGATTGGTTGGCGCACATATGCAGGTCACACACGATTTGCTAAATACACGAGAAGCAAGAGTGTCTCCGCTCTGAATGATACTGTGGAGCATTTCCAGTTCGTTCTGGACAAGTGTCCGGTCGGCCATCCCGACCATGCAGCAGCTCTCACTAACCTCGCGTGGGCCCGCCTTCGAGGCTATATTCACAAGGACTTTCAAGATATTGACACTACCACCTCTCTATTCCGCGATGCCCTCGCATTGCGTCCGCAGGGCCACCCCGATCATCCCCAATCTCTCCATCACCTCACCTCAGTGGTGAACTGGCGCTATAACTATCAACATACCCCCGCCGATATCTGGGAATCCGCACGACTCTACCATGAGCTCCTGCCTCTCTGTCCTGAGGGCACCTATCTTCGGAGCATCGCGGACAATGGTGTTGAGTATGTAATCTGCGAATGCAACAATCTTCCAACAGATGGATCCAATGAAGACATCCAACTTCGATGGATCGTGCTCGAGCTCTGTCCTCTGGGCCATCAACGCCGTCCCAGAGCCCTTGACGGGCTTTCATGGGCTCTCAGCACACGTTTTAGAGAACGCGGAAGCATTGATGATATTGATGAGAGCATACAACTTCGTCGTGATGCTGTGTCTCTGTGCCCCGAAGATCCTGCCTATTACTTGAATAACTTGGCCTTTTCTATCAACCTCCGCTTCAATCACCAAGACAAATCCCATGACCTTGACGAGGCCATATCTTTGCACGAAGAAGCGCTGTTGCTGCGTCCCGTTGGGCATGCATCTCGTGATACATCATTGGGCAACCTAGGGAACACCCTCCGCACCCGTTTCGAATACCACGGTGACATTAATGACATCAACAGAGCTATCAGCCTCTCTCGCGAGGCACTGACATTGTCTCCACCTGGACATCCATGTCGTGACACAGTGCTCAACAACCTTGCCCTCGCACTCACAACCAGACATGACAAATTGCCTGCCAGCGAGGATCTTAACGAGGCCATCGATTTGTGTCGCGAATCGCTTCGGTTAAAGCAGCATGATCATCCACGGCGCCATATCACTCTTCACAACTTGAGCGCGGCGCTCTGCTCTCGTTTCACGGAAGCTCGGAAGAATGAAGATGTTGAGGAGGCCATTGATCTCTGCCAGCAATCATTGGCGGCTTTGCCTTCACTGCACCCAGATAGATATTTCAGCTTCATGTACCTGCAGGAGGCCTATTTGTCTCGATATCAGGTGCAACGGAACGATACTGATTTATCACTCGCAGTGGAGAACTTCAGATCAGCAACAAGACATCCCACTCAAGGCTTTCCACACCGCATCATGCAAGCATATAATTGGACTTTTAATGCAGAGCAGCATGGTGATGAATCTGCACTGGAGGCCTATGCAACATTTTTCGAGCTTCTCGACACTCATCTAGCGACACGACCATCGACCACGTCGCGGCGGGAAGCTGCTACCGCCTTCAGTTATGCCAGAATGGTCCCCGTAAATGCAGCATCATGTGCCATATACTATGATGATCTACCACATGCAGTCGAACTGGTAGAGCAGGGCCGTGGCCAGCAATGGTCGCTGGCCTCTCGACCCAGGACTCCGCTTGAAGATCTCGAATCAGCTGACCCGAACCTAGCTCACACCTTTTTGGAGCTGAGCACGCGTGTTTCCAACGCTGCTCAAGGTTGTGCAGCCATCACCGACAGAGCAGCTGCTGATCGGGCAGCAGTAGAGTACAGGAGAATTACAACACGATGGGAAGCTGCGGTGACTGAGATCCGCAGTATTCAAGGTTTTTCGCGGTTCCTACTCCCACCGTCGTACGAAGAACTGCAAGCAGCGGCAAGTCACGGCCCAGTCATCATTCTCATTGCCAGCATATACTCGTGTGGCGCAATCATTGTCCCCACCTCAGGGGAGCCCCACCATGTTCCCTTCCCATCTGTCGCTCTCGCAGATCTCGAGATGCTCAAGAACAACTTTGCCAGGGAGATAAAGCTCGCAGGTCGTATGGACCCAACGGAGCCCAGGAAGGATTTACGAGTACTCTTGCGGAAAATATGGGACGAGATCATGCTTCCCATTGTCGATGTCCTTCAGCATGACCTCAAATTACGTCGCCGGTCTCGAATATGGCTGTGTCCGACAGCAGTTTTCACATCCATCCCTCTTCATGCAGCTCACCCCTTCCGGACAAAAGAAGACCGCTCTGGGCAAGAATCATGCTTGGAGGAGCTCTACGTCTGCTCTTACACACCAACACTGTCGGCGTTGATCAGATCCCGACAGATGATGAAGACACGCGCGACTCCGTCCTTCATCGCGGTTGGGCAGAGTCAACCAGGTGCAGGGCAAGGCACAGTGCTCGCTGCTGTCGACAGCGAGCTCGAGCTCGTCCATAAACTCATTCCTCCCAACGTCAAGTTCACCACTCTTTCTGGCGACGACGCTACACGGGCAGGTGCACTCGATGCTTTACAACGCAACACTTGGGTGCACCTTGCTTGTCACGGCAAGCAGGATCGCGAACAGCCTTATAATTCACGCTTTTCCATGAGAGATGAACCTCTCATGCTGCTCGACATCATGGAGAACAATGTTCCGCAAGCTGAATTCGCGTTCTTGTCGGCATGTCATACTGCCGTCGGTGATGAGGAGACGCCCGACGAAGTCATCCACCTCGCAGCTGGTCTCCAGTTCTCAGGGTTCAAGAGCGTTGTTGGCACTCTTTGGGGGGTCGATGACGCCGTTGCAAAGTACGTCGTTGAAGCCTTTTACGGGAATATGTTCAAGAAGAAAGGTGTTGTTGATTGTACGAGGGCAGCCTCGGCACTCAACTATGCTACGAACACCGTGAAGACTAAAGTGCCGCTCGAGCAGAGAATGGTTTTCATTCATATTGGTGTGTAGTTCCATGTCGTATTGCTTTCATCCGCTACGGACTCGTCTCTTTCATGCACGTCGTGCTTCAAGTTGTTATTACCGTTACCTTGTTATCCTTGTACTCCAGTCACCTTGCTTTCGCATTCTCTCTCGTGTTGTTGTCTACTCTAGAGTCTTCAAGTATTCGAATCATGTTTTCAGTATCGTCGTCTGCTCGAGTACTCAGAGTCAACTCGGACCTTCCACCATTCCTGGAATGGGCATTGACCTGAATCTATTGTGAGTACAAACGACGACACAGATATCCAGGCATCTTCATCTTCAAAGGCCTTCAACTAGTACACTGCTAAATAGGATGGATATAGGGTCTCCATACAACACCTTACTCGCTTCGTGATCAGCCAGAAGCCTGTCACAGAAAGTCCTCATCCCGTCAACTGACCGACCCACGCCACCAGCAATAATGCAGGTTGGAGGGAAGGTGGAAAATAACTCTGACATATCAATTTTTAGGGAGAACGGTGACAGCGAGGACACTTCATCTTTAGGCAAAGTTCCTCGCAGAGCCTGGGCAGGTGTAGCCACTGGTGAAGAAAATCCCGCAAAAAGTCGGCTGATGCATTGGTTTTTATCGATGCTGTAGGACGGTAATCGTGTGTGCATGCCCAGTCGCAAGATGGTGCGAGGAGGATGGTCCCTCTAGCGACATGCAATAATGGAAATGACTCGCGGATAAGATATCTGCGAAGTGCAATGGCAAGATGACCGCCAGCTGAGTCTCCCACAACGATGATATTCTCAGCCGCACAGCCAAGAGTCTGGGTAAGGCAGTAAAGTCCAGACAATGCATAAATGAGTTGTGCTGTGAATGCAATAGCCAAGGCCAAAGGTCCTGTCAAATACCTCTGTGCAATGCTGAAAGATGGTGTTTGTAATACACGCCATGAGCCTATCTGTGGAACTCTTTCAGACATCATATGCCCGCAATAATCACCACGTAGCTTCCACCTTTGAGTCGGTAGATAAAATAGGAATAACGACTCACTTACTGTGGAAGAAAAAAAGCAGAAGACATAGATATCGAGGATCTCGAAGAGAGGCCCCCGACGCCAAATCAAACTACAAGTCTGTAGAGGGTTCGTGGTATCGCCCTATGCTTTAAATGTCGTGAGCGACCGAACTTGGATGTGAACACGAACTCCCCAATGAGACGAAGATTCGAAAATGCAAGCCACTGTGCTCTGCACTCTTCAAGAAGTGTTGGACGGGTCGCGGTAGGGACTGAACCATTTTGGAAAGCCAAGTTGAAATCTCCAGTAGAAAATGAATTGATTGTATTAGACTATGATAGTAAAGAGAACGAGGGAAGTGATATGATAAAGCAGAGAAGAAGAAAATCCGATATAGAGCGAGGAAAGAAGAGAAATCGTAGAGAGTAGACAGGATATATAGAGAAAGAGAACAAGGAAAATGAGATAATACGAGGCGAGAGAAGAAATCATGTCCGATACAGAGCAGAAGGAAGAGACACAGGATATATATATATAGAAAGAAGAGGGAGAGAGGCAAGAGAGAGAAAGAGACGAGACGATACAGAGCAGGAAAAAAGACAAGACATGGAAATAGAAAGAAACTGAGACGGATAGAAAAAAATCGCAGCTGAGAGGGGGGTGCATCGTGGTGCGTGGTTTCTGCGCTCCAGTACGTGGAATACTAAGAGACGCCGCAAGAATAGCCTTCAAGCCTTATTCCGGGAGTCACGGACTCTCGGCGGGCAGGGATATCGGAGGGTGCATCTATGCCTGTCTCACATGAGAATCAACAACTGTGATAGCGAGAACCTCCTCACCTTTGGATGTGGGGGTCTTCAAGACCCCTGCTTTAGGCGCGGATGACACCTTCGTGCCAGGTGTCGCAATCTTTGAGCTTGGCAGGACCCTAGAAACCGAAGGCTTGACAGTAACCGGACGTCTGACGGAATCAACCGTCGTGGGGATCTTCGGGGTGGTGGGCTTGGTGGGGACTCCGGCTGCCTTTGAGCTGATTCGTGCGGATTTCTCTGCAAGAGTATGTGTCAGTTCAATAAGACGTCGCAACTCATGAACGAGAAGACATACGGATGTAAATTGACTCACGATCAATGAATAGAAGCGGTGTAGCAGGAGTTGAAATACCTAACCTTTGTGTCTTCCGCGCAGTGTTTGTTGGTATTGGGAGATTTTGAGGGTCCGGACATACTTGTTCCGGCAGAGGGTTAGCTTCGGCAAACGTAGCGCGTCGTACCGGCTTGGAGTCGTAAACAACGACCTGAGGTGAAGCGGGCAGTTTAGCTTGAGACAACGCAAATTCCAGAGCTGAGATCCTCGTGTGGTATAGGGATAGAGTCTTTGGGATATCCTTTCGAAGATTGGCGACGTCGTTCTCCGTTCGTAACTGATCCTTGATTTGACAAATGAGTTGGCCATGCAGACATTTGTGGAAGGCATCGAGTTCCTTGCGAAGGTCAGCGACGTTCGCAGCTGATCTTTGACTTGACAAGCGAGTTGGTCGTGCAGACGTCAGTGGAAGGCATCAAGCTCGTTGTCGCCTCGCGAGATACAATAAGTGAGCTTTTCAAGATTCTTCTTGATATCTCTGGAGAGTTCGCGTTCCTCGTGGAGTTGTTTGCCGAGGTTGTCGATTTGGCATTGCTGATCGGCGACGAGGCTAGCGAACTCTCTAGTCTCATGAGCAAGTGTTTGTTCGTGGCAACGCGACCTATCCTCGACGGAATCGAGATCTTGCTTGACGAGCTCCATTGTGATGTGGAGGTTCGTCATTTCCAGGTCGGTGGTCTGCTCGAGGGTCACGAACGAGAAAAGAACATCGACAACCTTAGAGATACGTCGGAGTTGATGTGCGAAGAAAGCCAATTGACTGATGAGCATAACAAGAAGCCCGATCAAACCATATGAGGGCGAAGGCAGAGAAGTATCTAGCATAGCATCATCTTGATTGGTCGCCGATGTAGTGTTGTCTGGGCTAGAAGTGTTCTGGAGGAAGGCGCTGGGGGTATCGGAATCAGGAGAAGAACGGGGAAAAGCTGTAAAGTTACAAGATGTCGGACTGACCAGACCAGTAGAGTACCACGCGTCTTGGATAGCAGCGAGCACAAAAGGAAGGACCTTGGTATAATCGATCATAATGACAGCGTGAAGCGGCTTGTGAGGTGATGCACGACGTCGAAAAGCAGGAGAACGGAGTGCGACGTAGATGGAGGGCAACACAAAAGAGAAGTTGAAGTTGTCACAAGAGCTACCCTGCGTCGCTTTTATACCTGAATTGTGTTGTACAGCTTGTATACTGCAAAGAAACACCAGTCCAATACAGTGAGTCGAAGACCTACCAACAGTCCAGAATTTTTATTAGGACGATGGTCGGTTGGTCTACTTCGCAAGACACAGCTACTACTTACAGTCCAAGACTCGAGTCTACAGCTGATTGGTAGTGATTCTGCAACATTGGATGATGATTGCAAGACAGACCAGACGGACTCGGATTCTTGACGATCGGTCTGCTTTGCAACTTGCAAGGTCGTCGTCTCTCAAACCAGTGCTATCGGATTTGTCTGATGCTGACCGCAGATTGGGTAAAAGGATATAAAACCGTCGGGAGCAAATCAGGAGTCGGGTCCAAGTTGAAGTCGGGGAGCGCCCTCGCTGACTAAGCGCGGCGTTCTCGCGCATCTTGATAGTCTCCCCTAGCCAGACCAATCGAAGGAAGATAGTCATATTGGGGCTACCACTGAAACATCTCGAGTTGGTATCCCTGCCGGTGGAGTCGGTCGCCCGAGGTGTGTTGAGCACCAATGAGCAGATGGGTGATTCACATTGCGGTTGGGACCACCTTCGAGCGACAGCATGGGGGGGACGTAAAATAAAAGGCAAAATGCTAAGGCAGAGTCCAACAAGTGCTAAGGTAAGCCTGATCGACGAGTGGAGTATGTAAATATCATAACCTCCTATTCTGAATCTCTGCTACTGAGCAACCCTTTGGTAATGAAGAACATGAAAGTGCCCGTGCACAGGACCGACGCATTGTCCTTGGACCTTGACTCATTCACATGTCTTTTCGTTAACCTGAGCCCCCCCAGACACCCCCATTCATCAGCTGCCAGTGGAACTTCACTCGGGTGTGCCGCCCATGGCGAATCGTTGCACATTCAACGACAGGGATCTGGTCGCGCATTAAGGTTGGGTTTCCCGGGGAACTCCCTCAACCACCCAAGCCATTCCTTCCATTTCTGCTCCAGTTTTGGCTCGCCCGGTCTGGCAGTCCACCGCTCACCATTCACATGGAAACTTTTGTCCACCCAGGCTCGTATGGAGCGATATCTTGGACACACCCCAGTTGAGAACACTGGAGTGTCGCTGACCATGGGATGTCACCAATTTCAATGCACCAAATCTGTCGCCTGCGTGTCGTCAATCATTTGTCGCATGCCGACTTCAGACCTAATGCTACCTGCAAGCATATGCGCCATCTCTACCTCCAGAGTGCTAGCGCCAGTGCCATACACTCCATTTCAGCTATTTCCCCTTATCTGGAGACCCTAGTGGTGGATCGCATTGTACCATTGCGACGTTATGTAACTAGATACCATTCGGCCACGTATTCTTGTCTTGAATATCGATGACTCTCCCCTTATTCTACCATCCTCATCATCCGGACCTGTTATATGGACTTTATATTTCCGTGTTGCAGACATTGATTGTGGTGGGGCAGCCAAACAGAATAGCAGTAAAGGCTATTACAGAGGCACTTGCAGTTGCTGTGCGCAATATACGAGCGGTAGACTTTCGGACGTCGACACTACTGGAAAAAATTCGTGTGTATATCGTTGAGCTGTTGCTCTTGGTAGTGCGGGAGGTTGCCGTCTGTGGGGAAGTGATAGGACGCAGGGAGTTGGAGGTACAAGTTCGTCATGTATTTTATTACTTGAAGGTACGTGTTGAGTTTGTAGAGATGTATCTACCAATCATAGGAGGTGCGTTCCCAATTAATCAGTGGCTAGTGCACCGATAGTCAAACAAGACACAGTCCATCCACTGAAGTACACGCTCTTAACCGAAATCCATCAAGCTCGCCGAAATGTGCTTAAGCTTGGGATGCCGAAAAAAAGGCTTGTCTAGTTCCATACAATTCGCGATTGCAGGTGTTAGCGCAAACCGCCTGGCCTGGGTGATGATGAACGTCCTGCTGTAGTCACCAGCACTGAAGGACGCAGCGAGGTCATCTTGCGGCACCCCAGCAAGATAACCGAAAGAATTATGCCAGATGATACATATAAGTGATACCCCGTTAACTGGGCCTGCTTGTGTAGAAGCAACTAAAGGAACCTCGTTCACTACTGCCTAGGAATGGAACGGGAGCATGTATGTGTTCCATTTGTGCGTGCCAAGGGAAACATTAGAAACCACAGAATGGAAATAAAATAGGGATGGCACTAGTACGTCTCCTTGATTCCGAATAGGAGCGCAAGCTAGAGTAATAGGATACCTACAGAAGTCACCAGTGGTCCCATTTCCCGAATGTGAGGTGTCAAAGTACCCAGAATGCCTTGCCAACTTGGATCAACCGTCCAATCTTTGCTACCAAGGCATCAAACGAGCCATCAGGAAGCGAGGTTCTCGGTGAAGTTACACAGAAAGGACGGTTAATGATAGAATGTTCGTTGTATGATTGCTGCGGGTGAACGAAGCGTTAGTGTTAGTGGTTGCGAGTGCTATCCATACATTGATGCAAGCTCTTACTCAGGGAAAAACATCACCTTCGAATAATTCACCATGTCTAAACGACTTCTATCGTCCGCGGCCGCGCGAATCGCTAGCCAAATCAGTAGCCGAACAACATCAGAAGGTTTACGAAAACATGCAGCCGACGTGGATGGTGTCCACGTACTTTTCACCATTAAAAGGTGGCACCACGAGATCGTCGAGGTGCCTCGAAGTTCTCGCTGTCGACTAACAAATGAAGCTTGGCCTCCCTTGCGAGCTCCTTGGCCTTCGTTGCAACTGCTCGCGGCGAATCAGGGTGGCTAGCTTCGGAGGAGGCGGCCGTGGTGCGTCGTGTCAAGAAACGATCACCGAATGAAGCATCGATATCGATTTGACTGGTAGTAGTGACAGATTCCAGAATATCTTTTCCAGCAGAAGTAGATGTTCTGTTGGAGAGGCAACCGCGACGCGACACTGATGCCAGTGCCAGTCGATGTAGCAGTGGCCGGCGGCCACACATCCTGATGTCGGCAGGTCAGTGCTTCACTAGCAAATACAAGGAGACGTTGCTGTGAAGTATCAAGGCGAGAGTTAATGATGAAAAGAACGACCGTCGATGTCGAGTGTCTCTTAAAACACTGTCGAGACGTTCCCAAAATCACTGGTCTTCTCATACCAAGTTGTAAGCGGGGCATCACCCATGACGTTATAGCTCTAGACCAACTCTAGACACAGGCTGACATGCAATTTTGAGCTGAGTCAGCCTGAGCTTCATGAACATTGAAAATAACACATTCATCCATCCTGTTCCAGTTGCCACCAGAAAGTCTGGTGTTTCGTGATGCGGTAGACAGTCGTACAAAGAGTACGGGATCCAAGTGGATAATATCAAGAGGACGAACGTCCAGACCAGAATGACGATATTAAGTACTAGAGGTTTCTAGATGAACAACTGAGTAGGTAAGCCTGATGGAACGAGCGGAGTATGTATATATAAATCACCACATAACCACTGCCAGTGCTACTAGTTCTACTTTTCGTCTGATCACCTGCAGCAGCGATGAAATTCAAGGCCCTCATTATGAAAGTGCTCATGCACAAGAACAAGAACAAGGGCAAGGACAAGGACAAGTCTAAGGCCAACGCATCGTCCTCGACCCAGCCACGCGTCTCTCCCGTCCCTTCAGTCTCTCCAGTCTCCAGTCTCTCCAGTCTCTCCAGTCTCTCCCATCTCTCCCGTCATCCTGAAGCCCCCAGAACCTCCCACCCATCAGCTGCCTGTAGAGATTCTACAGGTCATATTCTTGCTCGTCATGAATGACGTGCCAGACTGTCCTAATATTTTTTCATTTGGAAAAAACGTGAATGCGGGCAAATTTTTCCAGCCCACCCCTACTCTTTACTCGAGTGTGCCGCCTTTGGCGAGATGCTGCACATTTAACGCCAGGTATCTGGTCGCGCATCTATGTTGGCCTTCCAGGGCTACCAGCTGGACCGCTTAATTCGTTATTTACATCTCTACTCCAGTCTTGGCTCGTCCACTCTGGCAGCCAGCTTCTCACCCTTCGCATGCACCGCACGGCTTCTGACAATGAGAACGACCCCGCTTACGTTCGTTCTTCGATTGCAAATTCTCGAATGCTCGAGATCCTTTTTGCTGAGGCGGAGCGTTGGGAAACAGTGTTTGGGGCGTCAGACATATTCGAAGAGAGCGATAGCTTCAACACACCCCATTTGAAAACCCTGGAGTGTTACTCTCTAGATATCACCAAATTCGATGCACCAAATCTCTATCGCCTACGTGTCATCGATCAATTGATGTATCCCCTCGAATTCGCAACCAATCCTACCTCCACAAATCTACGCCATCTCTACCTCCAGAACGCTGCCGCCGGTGCCATACGATCCTTTGCAGCGATGTTCCCTCGTTTGGAGACCCTCGAGGTGGATGAACTTGCGCCACACTTTGGCCCTGGAAGTCATTCGGACATATTTCCCTGCCTTGAATTGATATCTCTCCCCTACTATCATTCTTATCATGCGGGCGCGTATATCGATGTATTCCGTGGGCTTCAAGTTCCCAAGTTGCAGAAATTGACTGTGGTGGGGGAACCCAGCACATCAGAAGTAGAGGGTGTTTTGGTGGGGCTTGCATCAGCTGTGACTCGGAATATCCCAACGGTAGACTTTCAGTCGTCTGCGCGGCCGGACACGGTTGAAGTGCAGACCGTGGAGGCGTTGCTCATGGTAGCACTGGTGATTACCGTCCGCGGGGAAGTGGTAGCACGCAGGGAAGTGGCAAAGTTTGCATAGATTGGGAATTGTGGGGAAACGGGAAGTGGGCCACAAGTTCGTCTTTTTTTCTTTCTTTTTTCACGCGTCGTGTCTTCTACCAGCATGCAAAAATTGTACATATAGTTTTGATATTGTCTAATACATCCATATAGCGTGACGGAAGCTATCACGATGAGGGTATCCACCGGTCAACGTTTCAACCAGTTCGGTAGCTAATCGAAGTTCATCAAGCAAGGCCCCCCCGAATATAGAATGTCTGATTTCAGATAGGGGGTTGATATTTCTTGCGGCTGCTGGAGTACCGCCCGTATTCGAGTTATTGGGCGTTGCAGGTCGGACGCGCCCTGGGTGCACTATGTCTACAGGAAACCCGCATTGCCGCAAGCACTGCTCTCCCTTCGCAAATGCGTTTTAGTTTGGGATCATCTTGTGCGTTCAGTTTGTTTGGTTACTTGTATTTATATCTTGTCTGTCCAATAGTCTAATTCTTCCTATTTTTTTCCCATTTCCCTTGTCCTTCTTTCCCTCATCAGGCATTAAATAGTGTTCGTACATACCTCAAGTTGTTTCAAACTTTCTTCCTTGTCTCGTCCGTCTTGCGCCTGCTTTCTAAACTCGTGACCAGTCCTAATACACGCGTTCATTTGCTCCCTCTGTTAGACCCCTAGGGTCTACTAATTATCACCACGAGGCGAGGGTAAATTCAGTTCTATTATACATAATCATTTGTTCGAGGAATGAGACTGAGACTCCTTTACAGCTCCATTATAACTCTCTTCAGGAGCCATTCCTTATATGTTGGGTCGGATATGATGACAGGAACCTTCACCGGAGCAGCCAAGACGTCCAGCTTCTCGCTTTTCTGCCTGCGATATTCTGAAAAGGCGCCTTTCTCTACGAGACGAATGGTTGGCTTTCTTGACCCGGCTTGCCAAAACGCAAGGCGATACTCAGGGTTTGCCGCCATAAGGTCTTCAAAGGTTTGCTGCGGGCATCATGCTTCCTGTGAATATAAGTTAGCACAGTCGCGGTGAAGAGCTTCAAAGCAAGCACGAACCTATTTCCCCTGAAATTTCTACTAAGTACCCATAGGTAATAGGTACCTCTCGCTCGTCGCTAACGATAGTGAAATTCGTAATTTGACCGATCCATCGGTTAGCGGTAGAAACGATCGCGTTTGTCAATTGTGACTCTATGCACGTTGTTCCAAATGACAGTACTAAGCCACTTTATCGGTGGACATTTCAGCTACTTGTAGGAAGCTATACGAGAGAGCTCAGCGTTGTGAACAAACAGCTAATCATTATTAAGGTACCTATACGAGAGAGCTAAGGAGAAACAATCGTGAGACGAGTGCGGCGAGATCAACGAGACGCATACATACCTCAGCGTTGTGAACAAACAGCTGAGGTATAAGGTTTGAACCGAACGTGATATAAGTAGTAGGCGGAAAAGGAAATAAATGCTAAGTGACGATGTTAAACATCCAACACTAGACTAAGCTCCCTGTGAAGGTAATTGATGATAGGCATTCCGTCCTCTGGATCGAAGCCTTTAACACTAACGACATCACCAAGGCGGTATCTCCACAAGCCATTGCGGGTCGTCAAGACGGACTCGTAATGCCTTACAGTGACAAGTCCCCACTAAGGCAGGGATGAGTAGACAAAGGTGAAATGCAGTGAATGGTTTTTACAGTGGATAATATATGATTCAAAGGCTCTCGCGCGTCTAGAAACTCGATGACCCCCTCTAAAAACGATACCTTGAAGTCGGTATTAAGGTTACCTTATCCAGAAATCTGAATCGACCACCGATGGCGAAGAAGGCTCCTGCTTTGGCGCTACAGACTCGCAATGAATGCGTGGGAGCTACCTCGCAGCCCAAAATTGAAGATCCTGCCTCGTTCATAGCGGCCTGCGAATTTATCATGTCCTCTTGACTCCAGGGCTCTCCCAGTGACAGTGCGCAGCCATGCCACTGCCATTAGCTGCGTTGTTCAATGTGCATGGACGGTCTGTATATCTGTGGGACGAGACCAGTGGCTCGGGTGCGACGCCTGTCTTGTGTGTGCCGCCTCTGGCGAGCCATTGCACATTCAATGACAGGGATCTGGTCACGCATCGACGTTGCATTTCCCGGGTCACTCGCAGAACCATCCAAGTCATTCCTTACATCTCTGCTCCAGTTTTGGCTCACCGGGTCTGGTAATCAGCTTCTCACCATTCACATCCAATACGTCTCTATCCCAAACCATATTAGCATTGCCTACAAAGGATGTTTTCCTCACACGTCAATTTCCGGCTGCTTGAAATACTTTTTGCTGGGACGAGGCATTGGGAAACAGTGTTTCGCGTGTTTGACCTATTCGTATGGTGCGAGAACCTCAACACACCTCAGTTAAGAACCCTGGAGTGTAACTTCAATGTCGCCAAGTATGATGCATTAAATCTCTGTCGCCTACGAATCGTCAATCAATTGGCGGGTGTTATCCAATTCAGGCTTAGTGCCAACATCCGTCATCTCTCCCTCTGATGCGCTTGCGCCAATGCCATACGCTCCTTTGCAGCGATTTCCCCTCATCTGGAGACCCTCGTGATGGATGAAGTTCCAACAGGTTTCGGCACTAGAAGTCGGACACTTACTCTTGCCTTGAATCGATGGCTCCCCTTCCGCTATCTTTGGCATTCGGACGCACTTATCGAAGTATTCTCTGGACTTCATCTTCCGAAGTTGCAGAAATTGACCGTGATGGGGAAACCAGGCAGACGAGAAGTCGAGAGCATTATGACGGCGCTTGCAGTTACTGCGTCTTGCAATATGCGAGTGGTCGACTTTCAGATAAAGACAGGACGGCCCAACGAAGTTGGTGTGCATATCGTCGAGCCGTTGCTCTCAGTAGTGCAGGAGGTTGCCGTCTGTGGGGAAGTGATGGCATGCAGGGAACTGGCTACTGCATAAATTGGAACTCGCAGGGGAAAGTGAATTGGACCTACCAGTTCGTCATGTATTATTTCGTGACATTGAAGTGACGCGTAGAGTCTGCAGAGAAGTTCCAGCTAAGTCAGCATGCGAACATTGTAGTTTGAGCAGTTTCACGAATCACCACCGGCCGAGTACTAATGTTTAGATTGCAAATAACATTCCTGAAAGTCCTGAGCAGCCCGTTGCCAAGTACTGATCAACTGAGCTCCCGGGTACAGCCTGGTACACCCGGTCTCAGGAGACGTTTGTAGACGTTTGTGTGCGTCTTCTTCGAGACCAAACGCGTTTCTCGAGCATGCACAAAAATCGGTCCATTCTAGATGGAGAATCCCGCAAACACTTCGGCTTCCAAATTGAATCCCGACCCCGGCGCGGGCGAAACCACTGACATGTCCATTACAGGTATTGCTGACTCGTGTGATGAAGATGCCCCAGTGAGTTCTTTTCCGTGCTTATCTCTTGTATACGGTATACGCTCATAATGTTCTGATAATGATATGGACCGAGTCCAGTCGGAACTCGTCACTCGAGAAAGAAAAAGATGATCCGCTGCTTACATAAGGCGCATCGGTGCTTTACGACATCAAATTCTACTAGTCTCAATCACGAATTATTCGAATCAGAACAGCATCGATAGTTCCAACACATAGCTGTGCCAATTGATGTAACGCCGATTGGCACAACGGATCTAGCGTAGTGCGTTTTTCATTCGGAGTTCCATGGATCATTCTGTTAGGGGAGGAGACAAGCGCTTGGGAGGAAGATTAGGTGGCCGGGGTAGTGAGGTGAGTTATATCCATTGGTTGCGTTAGGTTGCGTTTCAATGCTCCCTATTCTATTCTTCATTTTGACCTCTTTGGTGTCATGCCGACATCTAACGTCAGTGAGTCTGTGGTATATCTAACATGAACGCTGTCGTTATACCACGTTCACCAAGTTCGCCACTCACCTACGCCCACCCTTTAATGATTCCTTGAATATGACCTTAGTCTCAAATGATCCCAGTGAGTGGCCAACAATCAATTCGTTTCGTTTTTTCAGCTATTTTGTGGGTTCGTGGAGATCCAGTTCGCTTACTATACGTCGATCTAACCTTGACCGCGGTTTCGCAGTTGCGTCCTCTGCTGTGGTGACATACGATTGGGGTGAGCAAGATAGTATTAAAAGAGTCATTGGTATCCTTATGTTATTTTCAGTGTTGACTTTCGGACAAGAGGTAGGTTGATACCATGACCGGAGCAGATGTCTCGCTAATAATGACGTTATAGGTTGAGCTGGTCTGGGTGAGCAAGTCCACAGGACAACAGGATAACACAATCATTAATTTCGGGGCAGAGGCCACGCTGGTCCCTGATGACGATTCTGTATCTCATTGTACGTGGGTGGTGTTACAAGCGCAGTTAGCAAGATATGCTGACGTTAAAATATTCTAGGTTCGCTATGCTAGAATACCATATAATGTGTATGTTTGTAAGGATAAAAATGTGGTGCTATGCTGATAAGCCATTTCTCGATCAGCGGTTGCATTCTGTGTATGTCGCATATGTACTGTGTTTTTTTCGTCTTACCAACGGCATGCAGTAGGCCTTCCGTCAGTCTCACTAACAGATACAGTGAGTGTTTTGCACTGATGCCTGCCATTCCAATTGATTGCGCTCATATGTAGGGGTGAGTGAGATTCTCGACCAGCTTGCTGGTTCGATATAATGACTGTAACAGCTGTAAGTTTGTTTGGAGTGTTTGATCCTACAAGGGTGATCACTAATCGGGTGTTTCAGGTAAAATTGTGTACTCCGCAATAGGTTGGACAAGTATACTCGTATCTGCCGTGCTAGGCGGTGAGCTACCCAGCTGCAATTCCGTTGACTCGACTGAAGCATAATACAAGCCGTTATCGTCGCTCGGTTACATGCCATGTACCAAGGATCCAGAAAGATGCTCACCTTTCTCATTGTAATCTTCCTTGCTGTCAACATCGCCTGCGGAGTGATCATGGCAGTAGGACTCAAGTATATTCCAGGAGGTGAGCTTTAGGTGTGTATCAAAGAATCAGGATCATCTGACGGATCCCAGAGGAGGTCATCCTGTCCGGCACCCATATGTGCACCTATGACTACGAGGGAGATGTCGACCTTGCGATCAGAATGATTTGGATACTCGACACTGTATGGGAAGTCCTCGCACTGTGTCTTGCAATTTGGATTGCTGTGAAACACTTTCGTGACTTGCGACGATTCGGACCATCGACAGGATCGACCATCGGGGACTGTTTCACAGTACTGATGAAATCTCATGTGCTCTACTTTGCAAGGTGAGCAATTGGAATGCGTTTATCTTTTGCCGCTGAAGTTCCGCGCGTGCTAGTTTTGCTGTTATTACTTGTCTTCAGCTTGGCCATCTCTCTCCAAACATCTTGGTGCGTCAATCTGTCACTGACCTCTGCATGCGGCCACTGTTCATCATTTCTACAGAGCTCGAATTCCGTAGGAGATGATGTATATTATGGTGTTGTTCAACTTTTCTCGAACGTACAGATGTTCTTGCTGGGACCACGCCTCATCCTTAGCATTCGAGAATATCACGCTAAGCTCGTGGTCCACACCTACACAGGAACTGCCATGACTTCAATTGCCTTCCAGGAGTGCGTGTATGTATCGACTAGCAGTGGTGTGTAGCACAGGAAATGCTTGTTGGGTGTTCTGCAGGGAGGATAAATCTGCTTGAAATTTTGACCTGGTATTTATCTAAGCTATTTGGTATTCCGAGGTAGATTTGAAGAGAAAATAGGTCTGGGTAGAGCAATTTCTTGTTGTATCATGGCAGCAGCTGCGCACCCACATTTGCACCAAGTTACAGGCTGAAATCATGCGACTCAACGTCTCGCAACCAACCCGGTCTCTTGGTGCTCGGGGGAAGGAGGTCCAATCCGGCCTTATCCACTATAGCTGTCCTACTCAAAATATTTGGTGACCATTCCTGGCACATTCCCTCTAGAGACAACTGATAGTCATTTCTGCATCATACGCCATGTCTGAACAGCGCACCCATATCCCAGTCATATTCCTCTCGGCACTCAAGCGAACATTTCAATCGAGTTCTCCCACCCTGTTCCCCTCATTCGTCATCACCCTTCCAGCCTCGACATCGCTCTCGCGTTGCCCATTAGTGAGCACGCAACAGAGTACGTCTCAATCTGTAAGGTTACATGCCGGATGTATTATTCGACATCTTTGAGGATCTCGCTGCGTCTATCTTCTCGTTCACCCTGCACGTTCAACTAGATGGATATACAAACAGAGCGACGAGGGTATTCCTTTGTGCGTCCAGGTTGGACGAAAGCAGACGTCGGCTTGACTAGGCGATGGAAAGCTTGGTGCAGGACGGAGACGAGATGATCGTCTTTAGAGGCGTCGATCCAGGGGATTTGTGTGAGGAACTAATTATGAGTATCCCTCACCTCATAAAAGGATCATGAAGTCGTTCGAGAAGCGCCAGATTCAGGAGAAGTGTATTGAATATGGTGCAGAACGGAAGGTATGTGGTCGTCATATTTCCGGCATATCTTTTCGTCGTGTACATCATAGCTGTCCGTCGTCGTCGTCGTGTCGAGCTCATTGCTGACAAGGTCAGTACAGCGCTCTAGCGTTTAACTGCTCTCAGGTACTAACCAGACTCAATCGTCGCGCTAGGGAGGTCAGCGCGGCCAAGCCTGGGGTGCCCCTCTCGGAGTATCGTCTCTCGAATTCCCTCGTTCCGGTTATCAGCTGATCCAAAGAGAGGGACTCGTTTTGACGAGTAAGCAGATGTTTATACGCTATGATATGCTGGCTGATACTTACCCTTGACATTGCAGACTTACGAGGGCCAAGGCACAGAATTTACAGTGTATTCCGATGCTCTCCTTCCATCACACGGGCGTGATAGATTTTTTTTGCGACAGTTGTAAAAATTGACTCCGTACCCATAGTCGCCGCTAAGTGATACTTCATGCATCCGTTTGGGCATAATTGATGGCGGCGTGAAACGCGCCAGTCGCCGACTCTGATAAAATCTTGTCTTGTCCGTTGACATACAACTAATACGGTTAAAATGAGCACATGGTGATATAATAACTGCCGTTCAGATCTGTGAGAGTCTCCGAGTAAGCTTCAACGACATCCATTTCATGCACTGGGGGTCTATGCATAAGTAGGAATAAACGGCGACGTGCGTAACAGATGCATGCATGTCCTTCAAAGGTCACTTTGCGGGGTATTCCAGTCTTCGACCATTGGCGGCATGTCGGCGTCCACACCCTGCGAGGCGCTCCGGTGTTCGATCATACGATGCGGCATGTCGTCGTACAAACCCTGCGCAGAGGATATTGCAGCGTCAACTGCAGCCTGAGCCACACCGTTGTTCACAAAGATTGCTTGGCTCTCCTGCAAATCGGCCGAAAACCTGATACACTCTTGTAGCAAGATCTGTCAACCACTCGCTCGGAACACCATTATCCGAGTCTAGCAAATTCAGCCTCGTTGCTGTCACAAGGGCTGGTATTGCATCAACGTATTCATCATCCTCCACCCCGTAGCGTGCCATCCCCCAAGTGTGTTTGATGCGTACTCGCCAACTGTCCTGGGCAGGGCTGAAAGGAAGATCCTTGCCCGAGGGATTGATGCGCGCAAAGATCGCATTCAGACACCATTTGAGATACCCATCATAGACCTCATCAGCTAGAGAAATGCACCACCCAATATGGCGATCACGGATCAGACGTTGACACCACTCGTCGTTCTTTGTCAGGGCAGAAGGTGACGGCGGACGTAGTACAGTTCTCGATTCCTGCGGAAAGAGATCTTGGATCCACTGCCTTGGATTGCCTGGTCGTGGTTTGGACGTACGGCAGCTAAAAGAGCGCAAGAAAGCTTATCCAGGAGTTGGGCATTGACACCCTGTGGCATTGAGTCACTGGTGATAGCAGCTAGCTCGCCTCGAGCCTCATAAACAGCTCTTAGCGCGGCAAGCCGGACTCGGGGATATCTGTTGGATTCCATATAACGTATAAGCAACTTGATGTAGGAAGGTCGCTTGGCAGAGCTCCCTAGTCCCTTCATGGTGCTCAATGCAAGCAAAGCATCGCATTCCGTTTCCTCGTCTCGAGATCCCATGCGCGCCAGGTAGTCGATGACCCAGTCAAATTCTTCACAGCCTGGATCATGTCCGTCATTGTGACGCCAACGCAGATCACCCATCCAAATCAACTCCTCATTGTCCGGACGTGAAAAATTATTGGCCAGTCCGTGGACGACCATTGTTCTAAGAGCGGTGCGTGCATCGGCATCATGATTCCGTATAACGTCCCCTGGCCGTACATTCTGAAGTTGATGGCAGGCGTCACGGCCAGCCATGAATGCATCGCGAATGAAACGACTATTGCCTCCCCAACAATCTCGAGTATCCCGATTTCTCCAAAGAAGTCCTGGGGCAATTTTGACAGACTGAATGCAAAGATGGGCCATGGCTTTGCCACACTTCACAAATAGCTCTTCCCTGTCACGACACGCCACGAAGTTATCACGTAAGCGCGCATATACTGCGGAAGCATCAACGTCTGACGGCCATTGCACAAGAGGTACCATCACAGCCGCAGCCTCGACAACCTCCAGGTTCGTCGATGTCTCTAGTATCCAGCGTACGGCGGATGATCTGCTGAATATGTCAGGAACTAAAGTCGACCCAATTGGAAGGACATTTCTGCTGATGGCTGCTGCTGTTCGTGATGATGCTGATAAGAGGCGGCTGTTGGATGAATTAAGAGCTAAAGTCGATGCGACTGCAAGTATTTGTTTGCAGATGACTCTAACTAGCTCCGATCCTGGTGTCTGGAAAGGACTGCCTGGACGCCAAACTGACACCAAGATAGTGCCTACGTAGAAGAGGATGCCGAAAGCTGTGGTGCAGATAATGATGCTGGATATCGTCGTTTGGTGGGTCCACATGTTTGCGCTTAGCGAGAGGCCGAACAACAGCAGCGAAATCTGGAGGAGCACAAGGAATGCCTGCAAGACAGTTTGCAGGTGAAAATACTCTAGCCCGTCCAGCTTCATTTGCCTCTGTATGCTGCGTTCCTCCAGAGACCCTCGTCCCCGAGCTGCCTTGTAAGAGTTGAGCCACTGCTTTCCCATCACAGCCCCGAACGCGGCCAAGACGCTAAACGCGAGGCTAGCATATGCAAGTGTTTGCATCCAGACAGTTGACGAAGAATAGCCCGTGGACGAGGAAAGATTGCTGATGTCATGCACCGCGTTTGGGTCAGCAGTGATCTGGATTAGCTGCAGCAAGAGGAAGTTCGTAGTATCGCCCGGGTTAGGCTGCATTCCGATGATGAAGGTAGAGTTGACTGCCGAGAATAGACCGGCCTGATTCGTCTGTTAGACTTGCAACGACATACGTAGAAACGAACGCACAAAAGTCAAGATAATACCCATATCATCATTCGCCCGCTCGAGGAAGTCGTCGTCGTGCTCATTCGAAACTTTCTTGTATGTCGCCCAGAACTTTGAGTCGACATCTTCGCCACGTTCTTCTGCAATAGTAGACGCTCGAAGGACATCGAGGATCTGCTCCAGGGTGTTTGACCTGTCACGCAATATAGTCAGATGTCAAGTATACCGTGCTGATCGGTCGATATTCACATATTCTTAGCAAGGCCTCCCTCGACGGACACGGCAGGTTCCTTGCTCGCTGCACTTGGCTTGATCTCATCCCTGTGAGTCTATAAGTGCCACTCTCAACTCAGTCTCGCTTGCCACTTACTCGCTGGTTGGGAGTTCGGTATCGACAGGTGCGGAACTGGATCGTGGTAACTCGCTTTGCATGTTTTGGGCTGGGGTGGACATATAGGTGGAAGAAGGGAGGGAGAAATGGTGGAAGTATATAGTTGCTGTGGTATTAACGTTGACACATCAATTCTTATCTGATGGCAGAGCCTTGTGGCCGAGCAGGCGTTTGAAAGCTGCTGAGGCGCTCATTTCCGCATAAATATTTATCCTCGTGGGGTCCTGCCAAGCGCATACAGGAGCATGGAAGTACGGGCGTAACAATTCGCTCGTTGAAGATGATGTGCCAATTCTTTCTCTTGTAGATGGAATAAGGAAATATACTCAAGTTGTAGAGAACGTCTGCCTCCAGAGACCGATGCGAAATTTGGGTGTGCTTATCTAGTTTCGACGCGGTCACAGAGCTGTGCAACCCAGCCTGCACCCTCTCTGTAGCGTTGAAGGCCTTGAAGAAGAGTTAATACAAACAAGGCAGTAGGAGCGAACCTATCTCCAAGGTTCCATATGAACACAACTGCCCCATCCTTCTTCAAGATACGAGCAGATGCCTTCCCATGGTCAGGGCACCAATGGAACACCTACACAACTGAGGGAGGGCTGAACATATGCAACTACCTGATTCAGCGTTAGCACTACTCGCCTGTACGATAATGACGAGGTCTGTCCACCCATCTTCCACGTCAGTGTTATCAAATGCTCCATTGATGATGATACTTCCGTCGATGATACCAAATACGCATGCCATCACTAGACTAGACAGCTCCCAGCGTGCCTACGCTGGCGGCCCAGTAAGCCAGCAGAGCGCGGGTGAAAATGCACATCCCTGTTCCAACTCTGAAAGCCAATTGATGGGGAAATTCGGAGATCGAAATAACGGATGTGGCTCATTCGACGATGTTCAACGGTGCTTTGCGCTTGGGTACCTGGACAAAATTGAATCGATCTGGTATGAGGGGCGAGCCCTAGCCTATGCGACAATCCAAGCATTAAATTCATGTGGGCTGCGCGGGCAGTCTACTTACCGATCGTATAGTTCATTTGTCCCAGTCCCGAAACGGCAAGCCTGAGCGTGCACGTTTTTCGCCATGATGATGAGCCTTGAACAAGACGTGGAAGACACAAAAACGTAGACTCGTAACCAGTCTGACCATAGAGCAGACTCCGCTCGTCGGGATTCCGAAACAGGTTTACCCAACTTGTCGTCAATTGACAGCGCAATAGCCTGGCCAGTGCGAGGGCGGTGGTATCAAAGATATAACATTAATGGAATGTCAATTATGCGTCAAGCTGTCGACATCCGAGATGTAATAAATTGCATTCTCTTCTGCGCAAGTGTGGGTTGAAGCGACCCAGGGAGGCGCGGAAGGTGCAAGACAGCAGCAAGAGCTATACACATCTCACCTAAAGGTTGTTAGTAAGGTAACTAGGATAATTACTGGTAGCAAAGTGCACTTACCGTTCATCGATTTGAGGCCGTTGGGAGTCCTGGACTTCCCATCCAGATAAGGGAGATCATCGACGGGAGGTCAGACCAATGAGGTATGCAATGAGCACCGCGAATTATGAAGTGGAAGAAGCCACAATTCACTGCTACAAATTCAATTAGCGAAGTGTTGTGAAATAATGCAATAAAACGATGCTCACTTGTTACTCAGTTTAGTGACCATCCCCTCAACCGCGTTGAGCTTCTGCCCAATCTCATTAATCCCCTACCCAATCCCATCAATCCTCTGTCCAATCCAAGTCCAATCTCATAAATCCTCTTTTCAATCCCATCGAGCGTCGACAGTAGCCCGAATTTCTTTAAAATTTTGCTCTACGAAGAGCCGGTGCAGGAGGGGGCGCTGCCATGGGAGGAAGAGAAGGTGTCAGTCATGTTGCATACACCCATTATTGTAAGAAATTTGAGTTACAGCTGTTTGCAAAACTAATGTCTATCGCAAAATTTTCGCCACTTCCTTGACCAAAAAGGAAATCGATATAACAATGCATCCTGGATGCTCGTAGTAGGCTTCCTGCAACTTGTACACATTTTTCAGGCGCTTTTAGCCCTTACTACTACCTTTACTACGTGTCATACCAACCTGTTTACCATGGAAAAAAGACCAAAACTCGCCCCAGTTCAGAAAAAGCACACAATCAAGATCCCAGCAAGACCATGCAACATGGCAGCCGCGCCCATTGACGAGAGCGTTGACGATGAACCACTGGAGTTACCGAGTCCAGAATCACCTGCACCCTCTATGATCGGTGATGGAGAGAGGGTCGGGCAGCTATCCAAGGCTGACTGGTCAGAAGAAAAGCTGCTAGAAGATGGCGAGGAAGAGCTTGATCAGTTGGAGGCTGAGGCTGGGCCTGAAGAGCATGGCAGTGATCAGTCCATAGAAATTACTGACGTGGCGATCACCTCGAACAAAGACGTCCATGAGTTGTGCACGATGTCCCCTTGGTGCTCATCCATAGTGCCGTGCATATGTCCGGTCATTTTTGCTGGTTTCATCAATGACGACGAATTCTGAGCCATCTCCGATGAAATCGTTGCGAAGACTTGCTCTGAATTCCTCTCATCACATCCAGAAGCAAGTTTTCGAAGGATCTTGCGTGAGACCAGCTTCTTTGAGGTTGCGCAATAGGGTGGAAGTACTGACAATGATATCGTGCCCGACTGCAAGCCATGTGCAGACCTCGTCAAGGAAGAGATCGGAGTCTACAGCAAAGATATCTTCAACTGCAGTCAACAGTGCACATGTAATTGTTCGAGTACGGCCGGTGAGTGGAGATGGAGGCCTCGTGGCAGCACCGAACTCCTCGAATATCCGTCACCAGCGGTTGCAGTTCCTCCCACTAATACCAAGTGCTTCACTTATATCCTCCAACTCCCAACCATTATCCCAGAGTCGAATGGCACATTCTTTGATATCATTGCTGATTCTTCGGTTGACCATAGTGTATAGATGATAAAGAAAGTCAAATTCAAAGCTGTCTCAGCGCCTATGAGCGTCCAGGATGCGTTGTTATATCGATTTCCTTTTTAGTCAAGGAAGTATGGAAAGCCTAACAGCCGCGCTCCTTTAGTCAGCGTCATGTAGCCATAATAGGTAAGAGGACTTCGTGCACCCCTGCATCGTCGGTTTGCACTGGACGTCTGGTTTGGTGTTTACGGGTTTTTACCACTGGGTCGATTGTTGCAGAGCATCATAATCAAATATCGAGAACATCAAAATAACATACAAGCACAGCCTGGCATAGCACTAATTCATGTGCTATGTGTAGATCGGCATTGAGCCAGGCGCTATTGATCGTATTCGTAGTGCCTATATCAATCCTTCGCACACAGTATTTGACCTTGTGCCGCCAACTCTCGGTGATCACTTTGCTTCTTGCTACGACCACTTGGGGTGTCCCGTCATCACCCGCGACTCCGCATGGGAAGTATACTTGGATATGCTCAATGCCATCCAGCTCAGCGACAATTTACCTGCTGAAATCACGCCTACAGATGATGATGAATTACCTTTGCTCGCGAATCATGAAGACTTACATTTCCAGGAAGACGATAGCGGTTTTTATTATATGGGAGGGGTCTGTGGTGGGCGCGGTATAGGTTGGGTTCTTCACATTGATTTTTATGTGTAGGGTCATGCTAATCCGGTACAGATGTTTCTCATCACAGGCAGCTGGATGCTTTACTGGCTGATGACGAACCTGACATTCAACTTGAATATGCTGATGCAGTCCTCCAGGAGGATTTCAATGGTTTGATTGTCTGGGAGTTCACGGATGACGAAGGGGATGATAGTTTAGACGAGTGGTGATTTGTTGTGAACTAGTTGATTGATAGCCGGACAGCCGCGCTCTGTTATAGCTCACTGGTGCTCGCAACAAAATCCGCGTACTGAGAAGTCTTGAGAAAAATAATAAAAGCAACATCAGAGGTGTATGGAGTCCACAACTTGTGACTACCGTTTATGGGCCATGTCACAGGTGGTAACAGAGCGCGGCTGTTAGGCTTTCCATAAGGAAGTGGCAAAAATTTTGCGATTGACATTAGTTTTGCAAACAGCTGTAATTAGAGTGATACCAAAGTGGCTGACAGTTCAAAGTGAAACCGATTAGTAATCGTGACGATGATCATCGACCTTCTTGTCAATATCATCAAGCTCACCAAGCTTATCCTCTCCTCCATCACATCAATACTAGTATCCTGCATATGGTGGCGAAAATATTATACGATGTATGGGTAGTTGAGGAGACTCCAATTAGGGGCCAACTGGTGCGGGGAGAGTTCAAAGTTCAAACTGAGCTTGAAGCCTATTCGGTGATGCGCGCACAGCAGGTCCCTTGTTATACATCGAATTACTTAGATCATCAGACTCAAGTAATTCGATGTGCAATGATCGGATGATATTGCTTCGGCGGGTCGCCAGCTGAGGTTTCTAGGTCTGTTACCCTTGCGGGAATTGATCATTAATGATCTCGAACAAAAAGAAGACCTAGCAAGACTCATATCTGTATACCCTCTCTCCTCACGCCCATCTTCCTCGCGTGCATGTTGAAGCCCGGTCTGCGTTCGGTGCTCTAGACTGGGCCTCCGGTGGATGGCTGGCCATGCTCGAAACAGAATTACGCGCCTTCCAAACACATGTGGCGATTCCTGGGGCACGTACGCAGTACGGTGCCTCCTAAGTTAGTGTCCCCACACAATAAGACAGGGTATGCCTCGGCCGTTTATTTTTGGCAACTCAGGGAGCTAATGGTCGTGATGATAAGCAATGGTTTGTGAATCCGCGCTTGTACCCACATAATGCGCATTGCTCAATTGTGTTCTGCATAGGCCTATCCCAGGATCCAAAATTGCACTACTACTCGCAGCCTTGCAAGGTGTCCTGTATTCCATCCCACTCGGGATAAGAATGCCTATAGTGAATCGAGAGCAAACCTGTCGCTGGCGAGCCGCTCAGGGTTGCGAGTTTTCCATCCCAGATGTTCTTTCTACAGATTGCAATAGCGAGTGGATCCGTGGCTCATAGAACGTGATCATCACCAATATCTTCGAAATGAGTGCGTATACCTGTCTTGAGTGTGACTTATCTAGGCACTACCGTAGTCAAGCGATTGACCCCGAGAACGCCTTGAGTGCAAGCACGTCGGTAACATGTCCAGTTGCTCAAGCGACTGGACATTTTACCGACGCACTGCAGCCCATCATACCATCCATGTTACAAACCAGCACGTGCCAAACTACCTGGAGGTGAAGAGTATTTGAGATATGACACTGAGAAGGACCCTTCTATGGAGGTCTTAAGATTACCCAATAATATGCCTCCTCAACCAAGAATCCTCGTAGGATACTAATCCCATGCTACCCCTCACGAACATGAACAACATCAATTCCTCCCTCGCCACTTTCGATGATGCCCAAGATTCCCAGAATGCCATGATGCGCAAATTCCCAATTATCAGGGCTCTCAGCAATTCACCACACGTCATCTTGGCTCTACGTAGAGTCAACATCGCCCCTCCATCGCAGCTTATGGGTGGACCCTACCGCATTCACAAGGCTTCAACTTGACACCCCAGCACGGCGCCTCGATCAGCAACAAGGGCCGGAGCGGGAGCATGATACTTTTGTGGCCGAGTAGAGAGCGCGCTGACCGTTGGCTCGTTTAAGATGTAGTTTCACCATGTCCATCCCTCTGTGGTGCCTTCGGTGCAGATATGAGAAACAAAATAGAACCATGTTCTACATTATCGACGATGACATAGTATACAGTACAAGACTGAGTAATGTGAATCTATGCGAGGGTATTACTGAAATGACTGCTTGAAGGTCCCAATTATACGTCAAGCTGATAACATCCAAGATGAGTAATTATTTCCATTCTCCTCTGCTCGAGTGTGAACTGAGCTGGTCCAGGAAAAGGTGTAAGGTGTAAAACGTCGGCGAGAGCCACATACATCTTAGCTAAAGCTTGTTAGTAAGGTAACTAAAGCCATTAGAGAAGTGCACTCACTACGCATCGATAGAAGGTCATTGGGAGTCGCGGGCTTGCTAGGTGGATAGGGGGGTTGATAGACAGTCGGCCATAACAATCGGCCATTCAACGAACAGTTTGATTCAATTACGACTCCAAGGCCGAAGAGGCAAGAGTTCATTGCTACAAATCCGATTAGCGAAAGTGAACAATGCAACAAGATAATTAATGCTCGCTCGTCGTTTACCAGCGTGACCCTCTCTCGTTTCATCGAGGCTCTCCGTCATTTCATGGAAGTTCTCCCTAGTGTTGTTCAAGCCTTTCCCCATGCGGTCCATTCTTTCCCCCATCCTCTGCTCCACGACGTCCATTCTTTCCCCAATCCTCTCTCCTCCATTTCATCAAGCCTTCGCACTCAATGGCAGATAGAATTCTGTATATGCGCCTGGCATATATATGTTCAATATTGTAGAGATCTGTCACGACTCACAAGAATCATCACTGAGAGATGAGACAGAACCACGATTATCGATGACATGAGTCTACAAAGTAGCTACGCATATAAGGTGATGTATCAAGAATACAACATTAATGGAATGACACGATCGCGCCCACCACATATTTGTTCGCTCTCCTCAAACCCGTCAAGCCTCTTATCAATATGCATGAGAGAGAGCCTCCACGGGTTTGAAGAGAGGTTTATGGGAATGACAAGAATCCTCCCGCCTCATGAATTGTGCACTTAGCATGCTCACTTGTTGAGCGACCCTCTTCTCAGACCCATGAGACCTCTCACAAAAGAGATGGAATCTTGGAACTGAGGGGAGGTTTGACACGAGGCCTCGCGTAGTTCTAGTCGATCAACACAGCGTCCACGTTGAAACGTTGAAATCCGGAACAGGCTGCCATGGCAGGGTGGAGAAACCCGTTGAAGTTGGGCAACGCTGGATTTAAACTGAGTTTGAAAGCTAATTGTGACTGCGGCTGGCAATGCATACAGCACGTCACTAGTACACTTCCACTGATACCCATTCTTCTAAGTAATAATACGACCATGAACGCAAGACGGGCCCCTCCCTCAGGTGTGTTCGCAGTTAGCTAAGGGGGTGTACAGACCGCTTATGTTATAGCCTCGCAGGAGCTCCTCCTCCATATACATTTGTGAACCGCGTCTACGGTAGAAGTTTCCGCCCCGTTGTCCTCGGATGTACGTCGTCATTGTCAGCCACACACAGTCTCATTTTACTATACTGATCCTCATTCTTATGCAGTTTCGGTAATAGGATCGATATGGTCCTTGGCATGGTAAGTTCTATTCCTGCTCGTCAACGTGGCGCATATTAATCGTCTTTCTAGGACTGTAGGTTATTGGACCATTCCCCATTGATCCATGTCTGAGCTTGTCTTGACAGGTTATGTCTTTCAAGGAGCTGACGGTCGATGAGAGTACCGGTTTGTGATCGCCTCAATGCATGCATGCATGTTGCTTACGCTGCGCCGCAGGTGCTTATCATAAACTCGCTCCACTGGCGATCGTTCAAGGCGTCATGTATTCCGTCGCACTCGGGATAGAATTGTTCGGCATTTACAGTGTATTGACTGTAAGTCGCTCACGTGGTGACCTTGTCGCCTGCGCTAACAACTTTGCAGCAACGAGCGTGGATGGTTAGGATGTATGCATTTTTGGCCGGTATCGCAGGTCTTCTTGTTGTTGGCGTCGGCTTCATGCGCTGCATTACTCATTTTACTTACAAGGTGAATCTATTCGCTCTATTTTTGTACGCTTCCACTGACCTTATTTTGGACAGAGCGACCTAATAAACGAATGCATAAATGTTTCGGTAAACGGATATGTAGACACCGTCAGTATCCTTGCACAGCCTGTCGTGACCCATTGCTTATTCGTGAGTAGGCATTCGGAATATGGGGCACTAACCCGGCGCCGATGACCCAGGAGGCTGCTACGTCTTGTGAGTTCTGAATTCCGATGCCTATTCTATCATGAATCTTACCTTGCTGCAGATTGTAATGATGAGTGGAATCATGACTCGTGGAACGAGATCGTGGCGACTATCTTTGAAATCAGTGCGTATAGATACCCGTATCGAGTCCGTCAAGTGTGGCTGATGGATTTGAAGTTGCGTCCCTTTTGTTCACGTCTGCCGCCTTTGCATTCTACCGTCAAGTGGTTGACCCATTGAGCCCTGCGAACGCCTTGAGGGCACCCTCTAACCAGGCGCGACTTGACCTTTTCCCGACGCACTACAGCCCACCTTACGATCCTGGTTACGCACCGGCGTATGCCCCACCAACTGGGCCGCCACCCTCCGAGGGCAAACCCCCTGGATACTCCTACGCTGGCGGAGAGTATTTGGGACATGGCATGGAGAAGGACGACAAGAAGGAGGACGACCCTTTTGCGGACTATGAAGGCCCTAGCGTGCCCCGACCGTTACACTTTGCTGAAGACAGGGATGCGACGAGAGTATGATGGATCCTTTTTGTGGATTTGATACGGCTTCAGATATCTGACAACATACTTAATGTTGTATGCTTCTCTCCTATGTAATACCACCGGACTGTGTTTCATCTCATACCAGGTCGCTTTACGAGAACTGCATACTGACCTCCTCGGTCTGGATTTTGGTGCGGCGGTTCTACATGGATGCGATAGACAAATGAAAGATGCATGATAACCATAAAGCGACCTCTCCACAAGGCGTATTTACTTGCGGCCTCCTGCCTTCTGTTGGCTTTTGATGACCTTCTTGACTATCTTTGCCTCCTCAACAAGGAATGCTCGTAGAATGCTGTTCACAAGCTTTAGATATCCCAGTGCGACCTGAGGTTACAAGTAAACGCACCGTGACTTGACGCAGTCACCGCACCGCGAACCACCATAAGCACGGCACACGGTCTTCTGACGCTTCGAAATCGTTGCATATTGGCGGGGACGCAGAGCAGGGACCTACACCCACAAGCAATGCATTCAAAAATCCAGTCAAAAACCAAGACTCCGAGAAAGACATACACCAGGAAGCCCAATACCGCAATCACCGCATTTCGGCTGAGTAGGGAGTTTCTTAAGGTGGTGGTATACGAGTTTTCCACCGGGGGTCTTTACGATGCGTCTGCGGCTGGAGGTGGTGTTGTAGGGTTGGCGTTTGCGGAGGGTGACACGTTGAGCCATTTGGGGCGCTATTGGGGGTTTGCGGTTAGCTCTTCACTCCCTTCTTCTTCTTCTTCTCATTTCGACTTACATGATTTTGAGCCTATGACGAGTCTATATTAGCACTCTTGGGCCATGGACAATGTTATGACATACCTTGAGCAGAGTCTTGAGGTCGTTTGAGGCGGCGCGCTGTTCACCAATCACTTGACCGAAGATTGTGGCTGATTGGTAATATACAGTACCTCGGCAAAATCCGATAAGCTCAGGTTTGACGGAGTTACGGCGCTTGTCATCCGCTGTGGTTGTTTGAGTGTAGTCGCAAGGACTCGATATCTCTGAACTGAGGTTCTTGTGTCTACTTATTCAAAATGCCCACGAGAAAAGAAACTGCTAACAAAACTGTAGTTTCGTCTTCGACAGATCAGCCTCGAGCCGCGTTTTTTCCGTATGCACGGTATACTTCCGTCGTGGGCGTGCATACAAGCCTTGTAGCGTTTACAGCTCTGTTCCTACCACAGACATCTCATTTACTCTGGCCGCATGAACCAACGCTCACAGACCGTCCCCAATCCCAGTTTCTCGACGCCATAACAGATAGTCCTGTTGTAACACTGGCTTGGATCGCCGCAGGGCTGGTGGTCCTCCAGGTATGGTGGGCGGGGTGGATCAGGCAGTGGTGTTTCGAGTATACTTCTCGTGGAACTGGTGATGAGCTCAAGGTGGATAGGTATCGGTTCGACCGGAGTAGATTGTCGGTGCGTCTTCTGACAAATATCCCTCCCCTTCGACATTCTTAGCTGTCTTTTAGAAATTGGGGAGAGCAGCTGTCTTCACTTCATGTGTAGCATTAGTGTTCCATGCAATCATAGTATTGTTCGGTGCCCCTTCTGCAAGGTGATGAGATTGATGTATCCCACGAGACTTGTGCTGAACGTGTGTAAAGCCATATCCCTGATACCCTCTTGCTGGCGACCGTTCTAGCACTGCTATCCGCGTTCACACCCGCATATGCTCTGGGTGCCCCTACCTTTTCTTCCGAGACTTCGTCCCTAGTCGCCAGACTCACCTGGACCCGTTTATTCGCCGAGCTTTCGTAGGTCAACATGTTTAGTGTTTCACACTTTTTTCCTGAATTGTTCTAGCCCGCGAAATCCGATAGAAAGAGCTTTGGTTTATCCGGCTGTCGGGACGCTGGCAGGCTCTTGGCTCGGCGCTTTCCCAATCGCTCTGGACTCGGACCGACCGTGGCAGGCGAGTTCTATCTATCACCTAACGAGGGATGTGCTCATGATGCAACTAGGCCTGGCCGCTAACGCCTCTCTTCGGAGGGATCGCTGGCTATATAGCTGGATCTCTCTTAGCGCTTGTCATCAGCGCACTAAAGTGGCTGGCGGAGGAGAACATCAGAATACAACAATCAGAGAAGCAGAAGACCACCTGAGGCGCTAAATCCCTCTATTCAAATCGCTGTTCTAGATATCTAATCAATCATTCTTCTGAGGACCAGCCCCTTCTATGTATGCATAGATGGAGAAAACTAAAACTACTTTCCGTCGACGACGCGAAGATCTCCGATAGATTGGGTGACGTAGTCGGGTACAATTGGTGAAGCATTTGGGCCGGTGATATCTTGCTTCGATGTGATGCCTGCGAATACGACGTTCATACGAGCATTTGATTATTGATTTCAAATACACACCCGTCAGGACAAGGAGTGTTGCTAGACCCCCACCTTGTCCGAATAAAATATCAGTGTTCAAGCGATCTCCGATCATTATCGTGCGTTTCGGATCGAATTTCACCCTGTCGGAACGGTTGACGAGAAGCACCAAAAGCTCAGTGGAAACACTCACTTGGCTTGAATACAATCCAACATCGTCTTTGCGGGTTTTCCGATACTTATCGGATCTTTCTCTAGCGCAAAGCGTAATGGAGCGCTGATAGCTCCAGCTCCAGGCAAGAGACCATCTGCACTTGGGAATGTGCTATCTTCATTGGTGACCAGGAATTGACAACCAGGGTTTCGTGTGAGGTATTGGAATGCTTTCGATAGCTTGGTATAATTTACGCTGAGGTCTAAGCCACAGAGCACGGCTTGGACGTCTGGGTCGAGTGTGAAATTTGTTAGTGAGAATGGTTCGAGGGTGCAATCTGCTGCGTCCTGGACATGTGTATGAGTGCATCGTGGGGTGAGACGTAGGACGGGACGGAATGTGTACGTACCGTTCCACCGATGAAAGAAACGCCTTCTTCCCGCAGCTCTTCCTCGATCCCTGCCATCCCGATCACATACACTTTCTTATCCTTCGGAAGTTTCATGACAGAGGATATGTAAACAGCAGAAGCATACGCCGATCCATATATCTCTTCCTACACACCCAACCATCAAGATCTAAGAAGCAGCCCACAGCGAAATGAAACACACCACGCTCGCTTCCACGCCCAACGTATCAAACTTGGTCTTATAACTCTTCCTCGACTTGCTAGCATTATTAGTAACAAAAAGAACGCGTTTCCCTTAAAGCAGCACGCGAGCGGTTATGGTTATGAAGATCGTCGTTTGAGATTGAAAAGCGACATGCCTCGCTTCCGAAGGATCTCCAGAACTTCGACTGCGCCTTCGATCAGACGATCGCCGTGCCATAATACGCCGTCGCAGTCGAACATCCAGGTGTCATAGTCGTCGATTAGGGACTGGTATTGGGATGGGGAGGTTAAGTGGTGGGCCATGATACTTAGGCGCGGGGAGGGAGTCGGGCTTCCGCTGCCAGACTGGAGTCAGACTGTGGGGCTGGTAGTGGGAACTTGAGGATGATATTGTGATTGCCTTTTGCGGACGAACCAGTCCCTGTCATGGTTTTGCCAATGCCATGATATCAGTTGCAGGCGCTCGATGCTTGTAGGTCCAGTCGATGCTGGGAGAGACGATGACCGACCTCGGACTGGGGGTCTTTTAAAACATTCAAAGCAGAGCAGTCATACCGTCTGGTCTCTAATGCACCAAAGGTCTTACGGTGCGTTCAAAATCCGATGCTCACTGACACACTGTACCTCGTCTTTATCTTGATAATTCATGCGACGCTTTTTATAGTCCCCCTCTGTGAACACCTTGGCGCACTCAATTGCAAGCGACTCCACGAATAGCGGCCACATAAGTATTGCTTAAACGTCGAGAAAAATGCGCGCCCTTATCTTCCTTCGAACCCTTTTCGAAGTCTCCTCTTATCCGCAACCATGGACGCGCATAGCGATGACACCGAGAAGAAGATCGACAGCTTCGTCGCTAATAAGGATGATGTTGATTTTGACCCGGTTTTGGTGGACCCGGCTGAGGAGTTGACTTTGCATCGTGGTTTGAAAGCGAGGCAGATTTCTATGATAACGGTTTGCATACGTTCGTGACACGTCTTCCGACAGCTGCTGAAACTCTTTCTTTGTGTTTTAGCTGGGAGGCTCGCTGGGCACGGGTCTCATCATAGGTTCAGGCACCGCTCTCGTCAGAGGAGGTCCACTGGGTCTATGGTTCGGATACTCCTTCATGGGCTTGGTCTGTTACTTCGTCATGATCTCGCTGGGAGAAATGGGCGCGTATTTGCCTCATAAGAAGGGGTTTGCTGGCTATGCGACTCGTTATGTGGATCCTGCTTTCGGCTTTGCTCTTGGATGGAATTATGTGTTCAAGTACTTTGTTCAAACTACGAATAACGTTAATGCGGCGGGCGCCGTGGTGCAGTATTGGACCTTGCGCGTGCCTATAGAAGCGTGGATGGGTGCGTGGTTCTTATGACGATTTGCTTTGCATGGTTGACCTGACATGTCGTTTCAGTGATTTACATTGCGATGAGTGCGACATCTGTCCGACCGGGTTGTAATAGCCCAGCTAACACACCTTCCAGTCTTCCTCATCAACATGTTAGGCATTCGCGTCTTTGGCGAATTCGAATTCTGGTTCTGCAGCATCAAAGTCGTGTCTCTAGTCGGTCTCATCCTGATGGGACTCATCATCGACCTCGGCGGTAATCCTGAACACGATCGCATTGGCTTCAGGTACTGGAGAGCACCCTACGGACCCCTCCGTGAATATCTCCTTGCTGAAGTGCACGACTCTCGCGTCGCTCAGTTTCTTGGGTTCTGGAGCAACCTTACCACGGCTTTGTTTTCGTACATCGGCACGGAGTTGATTGGCGTGACTGTTGGTGAAACTGAAAATCCGAGAAAAAATGTGCCAAAGGCTATTCGTAGGATGTTCTTCCGTATTGTGGTGTTCTATGTGGGTGGTACCTTCGTCATTAGCTTGACGGTACCGAGCAATAGCAGCGTAGGCGTTACTATGTGTTAGAAAGGGGCTGTTCATGACTTTGTTGTAGGCACTTTTTGTGGCTAGTAAATCACCGGCTGGTGCTGCTGCGTCACCATTCGTCGTAGGTATGTGCTTTGTCCCCGGCCGTGAGCATCATACGTCGCTGTTGTCTAACGTCGCCTTGGCCAGCGACTACCATCGTCGGCATCAAAGTCTTGAACCACATCATCAATGCCGTGGTGTTAATCTTTGTACTCAGTGCATCAAACTCAGACCTCTATATTGGTTCCAGGACACTCTACGGCCTCGCCGTCGAACGCAAGGCACCTCGCATATTCGCCAAGGTCAACCGTGCTGGTGTTCCTTGGCCGTCGCTCATTCTCAACACTCTGGTCTGTTTTTTGACGTTCCTCAACGTAACCTCGTCGAGTTCCGTTGGTAATGGATGTCGTTTGTTCGTCGCTTTAAATGCTGATTTTGTTGTTCAATAGCGTTCGGCTGGTTTGCCAGCCTTATTGCAAGCTTTGGCGCTATTACATGGATGTGCATATCTTATACGCACATGTACGTTGCTCGTGTTGAACGCGTTTTTACATACTGATGTTTCTCAGTGCCTTCATGCGCGCGTTGAAAGCTCAAGGAATAGATCGGGACACTCTTCCTTACAAGGCACCCTTCCAGCCGTACGCGTCGTGGTTTGCCTTGATTTTCACAGGCATCGTGCTATTTTTCAACGGTAGTACTTCTCTGCACACGCCTAGAACTCGGTGCTGAAACACTAAACAGGTTTTAGCGCTTTCTTGCCTTTCACATCATCTTCCTTCATCACGTCAGTGTCGACGTCAATAATAATAATCCTTCGAAGTACTAATTACAACACAGATCTTACATCGCTATCCCGATTTTTCTCGTACTATGGGGCGGATACAAAATTTACTACCGCACTTCGACGATTCCCGCTGCCGAGGCTGATCTTTTCTCAGGCAAACGTGAAATTGATGAAGAAGAAGAACGATTCTTAGCACGGGAAAAGTTGAAAGGTCCACGTTCGGCACTGCAGCGAATTTGGGACTCTCTTTGATGAATCTACCACTGAAAGAGTAAGTCGAGCCCAGCTCTCACAACGGCATCCATTTAACAAGGTTTTCGCCTCTTCCAGGTTATTTAGAGAACCACCAAAGCTCAAATTACTACACGTTTATGGTTATCAGGGCTCCCGCGGAATTATTTGCGCTGGTTTGAATTGAGTGCGAGATGAGATACATACCTGGCCTTTGAAACTTAACTTTTAAGATTTGCGCGGCGTTTCATGTCGTTCAGGGAGCTCTTTTTTTCAATCTATGTCGCGAAGGGCGGTTCGCGCGCGGGAAAACTCTGGCTCGATCCCCCGGGTTCTGTCTGAAACGCGAGCGAGCGAGGCAGACAATCAAAATTTGGCTTCCATGCGTCGTGAGGGCGGCACATGGCAGAATCCGCGTCAATTTATCTACTAACGGGTATTTCAGCGCCCAGGCTGCGTTTCCTTGGCCCCTTCTTGGGTTCCGGATGGGCTGCTGCCCTTGATGGGTTGGATATTGGGGGACTTGTATGCAGGTATGTGCATACATGTCATCAAATAGGCGTTAAAGTGCAGACACGTTGATTTATCGTAAAGTTCCTAGCAAGTGATATGCCTGAATGAGAGCGTAAGTAAGGGCGTTTCGGAAATTGGCTTTTTCTAGGATGACCGGTCGCGGCGCGTGCGCGTCTTCCTTTTTTTTTCCAGCGGTATTAGCTAGAGTAGGGTGCAAACCGAAAGTGTCCGAGCGGAGGCAGTCCTTGACTTCCTTTTTGATGACGTCTTCGGTCTGAGTAAAGCATGCACGTCCGCAGCTACAATTGTGAATAATACGTTTAGCAAGCTGCGTTAAAAACGCCGCGACACGAACTATTACGACGCCGCTGAGCTGGATAACGCAAGCCATCATTCTTGCTCGGGGTTGTCGGTGGAGTCGGGAACTGGCGCGCCGACTCCGCCGAGCGCCGCTGAAGTTCAAATCAAAGTTGTTCAATACGGCCCCCGAGTGCTTGTAGTCTCCCGTAGTCAGATTTTGCTAGAAGTTCCATCTTTCTCAAAGAGTGTTTGGGGAATTCAAGACAGAAACGTTATTCCATGCCATGACGTGTCTTATTTAACACATCTAATGGAAAGCCAGGTAAGCAAGTCAGATCCGCGGGGCGCTGGACATATTCTTCACCCTTCTAGCTGTATATTCATACTCGTCCATCTTGCGGCGACGCCGAGATCTTGGTTTCAAACCGCTTTCGTGACGATGGATCAGCAAAATCAGCACAGCGCTGAGAGGCGCTGGGATACCTTAATTGACCAATTTGCAACATTGTTACCTCGTGCCATAAACGGTATCAGTAGGGATTGTTTATACTGGTCTTCATCCATACCCTTCGCCCTTCGTCAACAAATCTCCAACATCCGCCTGGCGGTGAGTTTCCCTTTGACTGCACATGCAAGGCAAGGTTCTGGGATTGAGAACGGTGACCATAGGACGAACCATCAATGCGACTCCTTCATACCAAGAAATTAACATTAGAAACACCTGGCGCGGATGTGCCTTATGCCATCTTGTCTCATCGATGGCTCGAGGACAGCGAAGAAGTCTCTTTCCAAGATTTGCAGTACAAGCCAGTTTCTCCAAGTGGGGGCTCTCACGATAATCATAATCATGCCGTATGTGACCTTGTTCAAGCTAGCTTCTGCTAGTATTTACCATCGATTTACTTCAAAAGCCCACTTTCCCTTCCAACGTCCTCGCCAAAAAGGGCTTCAAGAAACTCCAAGGAGCGTGCGAGCAGGCCTATCGGGGTGGTCTCGAATATATCTGGATTGACACATGCTGCATCGACAAAACCAACAGCACCGAGTTATCAGAGGCGATCAATTCCATGCACGCATGGTACCAGGACTCCGCCGTGTGCTACGTTTACTTGCACGATATCGATAACGAAGCCGTTAAGACCGACATCAAAACCGCTCTCGAAAACGCTAGTTGGTTCTACAGAGGATGGACCTTACAAGAGCTAATCGCTCCCCATAATGTCTTATTTTTTACCAAGGACTGGTCCAAGATCGGGACCAAGGCGACGTTAGCGTCTACTCTGCATGAAATCACCCACATTCGCCAAGAAGTTCTCTTGGGTCGTTCATACACATCCAGCATCGCGGAGAAGATGTCATGGGCTGCAGGACGACAGACGCAGAGAATAGAGGACAGAGCGTATTCACTGATGGGGTTATTTGGCATCCACATGCCTATCATTTATGGAGAAGGAGAGAAAGCTTTCAGGCGCTTGCAGCTCGAGATCATGAAATCCTCCGATGATCAAACCATTTTCGCCTGGCGTGGATCGCTGGCTTATCCTATCATTGTCAGGAGTTGTGGATTGTTGGCACCTGCACCAGATGTTTTCTCGTGCACTTCTCCCTATCCGATCGTCAGTATGGATCATACCCGTTTCAACAATCTGCTTCACACTCCAGGGAACCCCACCCCCCTTCGTGACTCACTACGGCGTGGCTATTCTATTTCGAACGACGGCATTCACATTACCCTTCCCATGAAGCAGGGTGAAGGAGACGCGTGGCTTGCCGTCCTCAGATGCGGAAGCGAAGGTCAAGAGGTTCCCTACGGGATCTACTTGAAACAAAAAGCTGGTTCCGATGAATTTCTTCGAACTTCGCCGACAAAGCTTCCAAAACTCAAGTCCGAAGATCTCAAAGGCCTTACACTGCGCAAAATATGTATTGTGGTCGACCATCATATACCACCAACCATTCATCGACGACAATTCTTCACTTTTCAATCTGCAGATCTCGTTTGGGATCGCTGCGGCTACTATATATGCCCTGATCCGGGAGGCAATCATGATGTGTGTCAAGGGGTTGGCTACCATCCTCTTGATTGCAACGCTCGGATTGAGATTTCAAACGACGTACAGTGTGGTTGCATTTACTGGCAGACGGATAACGAAGTGAGGGCTCTTCTCATTGGGATCGAACATCACCGTCCTTGGGTACACGTCCTCGCGTACACTGATTTACGGCGATATATCGATACTTCCCAGTCGCGCCGTCAAACCGCCCCTCTTTTTACGTCTCCCCCTACTTCCGCCCAATCCGACAACCAAGCCGGTCCTATCTCTCCTCTTATGCTGTCTCATCGTTCGCTGTCTCCTCCCCCTGCTTTCCGCGGACCTAACAACCGCAAACTTCCATGGAGGCAGTCCACCGCCCCAGTTGCGGTACCTGAGCGGCGCCGGGGTGGCACTGGATGTCCTGTGTGTTCTATCATTCGAAACCACACTATCAACATCAGTACCATCAAGAATAGCAGAGTTGATTTGGTGACCGAGACAGCCGCACACAAGCAAATCGAGGTGGGGATACGCAAGGGACAGGCTCACGCTTCTGAAGTTGAATATGTCATAACGGTAGCTGTCTCCGTAGTCTGATTCTGGACCTTAGTGCTATGTAGTCTAATTTTACCAACAGCAGTGCATATCACGTCACGAACCAGCGGAATTTCCATTGACGAGACTTGTACGATATTGATGACGCATAGAGTTCACAATGATACTGACCTATGGCCCACAGGTAATTTCTAATTGGAGCTACGCTGAGTGTCTTATGCGGCATCAGGCCAGACTGACTTGTTTTTGGTTAACTGGCGCCTTTTCGGACTGCTGTATGGAAAAATGGGCGTTTACGAATGCAGTTCCTGACTTATACCAAAAGGAAGTTGTTCGAGGCATAGCGCTGGTATTGAATCCTGTCAAACACCTTTCGTAATTTTCCAACCGGGATGGCTTAAAGGCGAGAAGGCTGACTGGTATTTCCCCTCCAACAAGATCATGCCCCTCGAATTGCCTGTCGGTTTCCTCATTGGTGTTGTCGCTTCCTCTCCGTTATCGTCGATACATTTTGGCCTCAGCATCGCATCCGGAATATCAATTTTTTTCGGAGGACAAGCAGCAGTATCCGCGCTTGCATTACGGCCGCTGTGTGGTTGGCAATGGTGGCATGGATCGTACAACACACCTGGATGCCACGCAATTGTGTGGGTCCTGGTTAGAGCTTGGTTGCGGAGATCCATCTCTCCAGACTCCGAGACGCTCTCGCTATCTCTCGGAGATGGCCAGAAAGGGCCCAAATATATTGCATCGCGGTCGGGAACGATCATGCAGCAGACTCGCCATCTTGCGTACGTGCTGATTAACAGCGGCTGGAGGGGCGTGGAGTATAAAGTTGTCGGTGAGAGGGTCAGCCCGACGCCGATGCAGTTGATCATCGTGGACTTCAAGGACAGTGTTCCGACGGGAAATGATACGCTTCCCCCAAGAAGTTATCATCGCATCTTGTCCATGATCCCTATCACCACTAGCTTCGCAGCTTGCGTCATTTGCGCCAGCGTCGAGGACTGGCTTTCCCTTGTTATGATTCTGCTTGGGATAGTCTCATCCGGCATCACTTCTTTCATCATGAGCGCTGGGAAGATCACCCTTGAACGGCGCAAACCAGCAGATGGAGTTCCACCCGGAGATGGCATGCTATTGTCAGATATGCGCATCGTCATATTGAAAGGCAACGAGGAGGACGTAAACGCTGTGACCAAGGGACAACTACGGTTGAAGCCTAAAGGAGGTCGTAACACCCCCCTTCTCTGCGCATCCATAGCGTTATTGCAAGTTGCCCTGCAGCTCGTCCTTATGCCTCTCGGGTCGCTACGAGGACAATCCGCGTTCCTACTATCGCTCCTGACGTCTGGGGCATGCAACCTGTATCTATCAGCAAAAGAAGATGACGTGCAGTCGAGTGCCATTATCACCCTGCTGAACAGTCCGGATGTGAAGACTTACAAAGCTAGTTCCAGAGCAACGGCTGCCGTTTTGGCGTGCCTAGCGCTTTGTTGGGGGCCTGACACGGCACCGGCACCCTTACGAGTGCTCCAGGAGATAGTGCCCACCAAGGAACCAAGACCATGGAGAGTCTGGTCTGAGTTTGTTGCGGAGAATATTGAGAACAGGAGTACGCACTTCCTATATGGGGATGACTCGACGGACGACCTGGACGCTCAAGAAAGTGTGCTTTTGCTCGAACTTATTGATGACGCTCAGGCAGCGTACGACCAATATATGGAGGACCACGATATCACATTCTCGCTGCTGTAGCGATGAGGTCATTCGTTCGCACGCCCTGTCATATTCCTGCGTCGATGATTTGTGTCCTCTCCTCTTTTTCGTAATGCATCGCCGCGTACAATAACGGGATGGTTATTGAATCCACTTCCGTGCGTGTTCCTACAGTTGCTACCACATTGTTCTTTACTCAGTCATGTTGTCATCTACTACGATTTCCTTTGCTGATACTTATTATTGTTCCCGTGCGTGTCAATGATTCGCGTCCTGAATCATTCTCCCAGGGGGAAAATTGAATAGCCCTGAAGGATGAGTCAGTCAGATATTTTTCGGATCATCATCAATCATTTGCACTAAAGCCAAAACACAGTACCAACTCTTCATAAATCATCATTCCAACAAATTTGATGCATGTCCAATGGAAGCGCGAGCTTGAGTTCCGAGAGTCTCGAGCTGTTCGTAATGTCCAAAGATGAAGAAATAGTATGATCAGAATGTTCACTGCCTTCGCTTCAGAACGCTCTGGTCTGTTTCATGACGTTCCTTGACGCAAGCTCGTCGAGTTCCGTTGGTAAGTGAATGCTATTTGCTCATCGCTTTTAAATGTTGATTTTGTCATTCAATAGCGTTCGGCTGGTCCACAAGCCTTACTGCAAGCTTTGGCAGTATCACATGAATATACATATTTTATACGCACATGTGTGTCGCTCAGCTGGACGCGTTTTATATTCTGATGTTAATTGCTCTTTAGTGCTTTCATGTCGAAGGCTCACGGAATCGATCGAGACACTGCCTTACAAGGCGCCCTTCCAGCCGTACGGTCATGGTTCGCCTAGATTTTCACAGGAATTGTGCTCTTTTTCAACGGTACTACCTCTCCGCACACGCCTGTAACTCGGTGCTGAAACACTAAACAGGTTTTAGCGCTTTCCTGCCTTTCATATCGTCTTCCTTCATCACATCAGTGGCGACGTCGATAATAATAACCCTTCGGAGTACTAATTACAACACAGGTCCTACATCGCCATCTCAATTTTTGTCGTGCTATGGGTGGATACAAATTTTTTCTACTGCACTTCGACGATGCCCGCTGCCGAGGCCGATCTTTTTCTCAGGAAAACGTGAAATTGATGAAGAAGAAGAACGTTTTTTAGCACGGGAAAAGCCCAAAGGTCCACGTTGGGCATGTCGGCGAATTTGGGACTCTCTTTGATGAGTCTACCACTGAAAGAGTAAGTCCACCCCAGCTTTCGAAACAGAATACATTTAACAAGGTTCTCGCATCCTCCAAGTCATTTAGAGAACCCACCAAAGCCCAAATTAATGCATATTTATGGTTATCAGGGCCGCGTATTTATTTGCGCTGGTTTGAATTGAGTGCGAGATGAGATACACCCTGGACCACTAAGGTTCGCGCGGCGTTCTATGTCGTTCAGGGAGTCATAATGACCTCTTTTCACGAACAGCGGGTCGCGCGCGGGAAAACTCTAGCTCAATCGCGGCCTCTGCAGATTTCCGGACTGAAACGCGAGCAAGACAGGTAGATAATGAAAATGTGGGCTTCTGTCTTCCAATCATGCGTCGCGAAGACGCCACATGGCATAATCCGCATCAATACGTCTACTAACCTGGGTATTTCAGCGCCCAGACGGTGTTTCCTTGGCCGCTCTTGGGTTTGGTGGCGCGGGATACCGCTGCCAATGGATGAAACGTTGTAAGGGATTTATTGTGATCGCCTTGATGGATTTGATATTGGGGAATTGCATATAGGTATGTACATACATGGCATAAAATAGGAGTAAAAAAGCAAACACATTGATTCAAATCATAAAGTTCCTAGCAAGCGACATGCCTGAATGAGGGTGTAAGTCATACTATTCTCTTTAGGGCCCCCTTTTGCGTAGTCTTCGAGGTTGATGGGCGGTTCGGAAATTGGCTCTTTCAAGGACTGGTCGCGGCGCGTCTGGTTCGCATCTTCGTCCATAAGCAACTCTTTTTTCTTTCGGCGATATAGAGTAGGGTGCAAATCAAAAGTGTCCAGGTGGAGGCGGTCCCTAACTTCTTTTCTGATGACGTCTTCAATCTGCTCCATGAAAACCTTGTTTTGTCCCAGGCGGACGTAGACCACAGACGACATAAGGCTACGATCTTCGGCGGACAAAGCCATTGCCATGCCCCTCTCGTGGTTCAGGAAGTCGGATGGATATTTTGCTTCACAAGCGCATCGGTAAGCAGGCGAAAACTCGTGGTCTTCCATGATCTCCGGGAGCCAGGTCGTAAGCCCATGCATGGGAATCTGATCAAGCTGTTTCTGATCCAGCGCGGCGGCGTCAACCCCATTCAATTGCTTCAATTCATACCACTGAAGGGAATCGGTTGGAAGTCAGCAAATCTCCGAAAAGCGGGAGCGAATTAGGTCTCTAACATTCCGAATGTCAACCGCTAACAAAGAAGTGTTCAATGAATGTTGGCGGATGTAATTTATGCATGATTGGATAGTTTTAATGCCAGGGTGGCCGGGGGCAATTGGGTAGTCGAGTTCGTCTCCGTCTTTCTTCTCGAACCATTGCAGGATCTGACAGGAGAGATAGATCGGTGAAATCATTATTTGCATGTGATACGCTATACCGAACCACTTACTGGACCGACATTCATACTCAGCATTGTTGCGCCGGCTTCGATGCAGGCGCATGCATGCGCTAGGGAGGTCACCATTGAGAGATGTATGCAAATTGAGTATTTATTAGTGAGTTCGTGTGCGGCACGAATCCCTTCTTCTGTGGCCGGCAGCTAACGGGAAGGACGATCAAAGAGGGCTGCATACACGACTGGGATGGCATTTACCGTGATGACAACTCTCCAGCGGCGAACATCAGCTCCGTCAAAAAGGCCAATGAGGGCGCGGGCTTCGTCCACCATGGCATCCTTACTCTCATAAAAGCGCGAATCTATGAATATTACTACCTGGCCAGGGCATGAATCTAACATGGCCAGGCCGAGCCTAAAAAGCTGCACGACCGTCAGAACGAATTTGCACACGAGAAAAGTTCAACCCACGAAATGTCGAAGAGCGTGCTTTACGTAGAATGTTTCTGCGAGACTTTGTCTGTTCATATGATCACTGAGAAATGCGCTGGAAGTATACACAACAAAAGACTGACGGAAATTCTTCCAGCACTTGCTTAGCAGCGACCCAGGCGTGATAACGAATGCCCGTCGTTTCCACCATTTCACTGACGTTCTCCGGGGTGAGCAAGGCTCCCAAAACGCCATGATAATTCAATGCTGATCATGGCATTAATCAATCACATCTCGTAATGCGGCCGGTAGGACATACCTAGAATGTCCGCTGTGTCGCCGTAGATCGGTACCTCCTTGTAAGGGAACGAGGGGACAACCCCCATTTCCTTTGCCTCGTTGGAAGAGGGCTGAGGTAGGGATTCGAACTGATTGCTCATCCAAAGGTCCAACTTAACCTTGTCCTTCTTCGAGATCGGATAAGTTCCCTTGTAATAGCTCCGCTGAGGTTTTTGCGCGGCGCGCACATATTGATCGGCAGTGAAGTTGGAGACGGGCATTCTACAAGACAGATAGCGTTCCTTGCATGGCCGGCCAGCTTTTTGAGGTAGCTGAACGTCCACAACGCTGAGGATGGTCCACTGTGGCTCATTGTCGTGTGGGCGGGTTCGATGGTTTGGCCATCCTGTGACTCATTGTCATGTGGGCAGGTTCTGTGGTTTGGCCATCAGATCAGTGACAAGTGCCTGTGTGCTGTGGACATTCCCCGTTTTTCTGAGACGCGTCAAAGAGCACGTTCTCTTTCGATCGTTCTCGAGCGGCGCAAAGACCTTCTGGCAGATTTGAATCGCCCTGCCAGGGCACGTTGATGGGTGGGCCAGATTTTTTTTCGGATCATCATCACCATCAATCATTAAAGATGACAGCCAAAGCGCAGCATCAAGGTCAAAAAGAGCTTCATGACAATGCTGCGCCCACTCTTCAGAAATAGGGTGCTGTATGCCATGGTCACCGTCGACCCCAGTCGTCAAGTTGACAATCAGGCCACGGAGACCTGCAGTCTACATACCAATCGGTTCATAAATTCGATGCTCCGTTAAAGTTGCTAGTTCCAGGTAATGCGGTGAATGTCGCTATAACCGGAAGAGGGCCTCGAATCGGAGTTAGTCCCTTCCAGAACTTCTTCTCTTCATAAATAATCGTTCCAGCGAATCCGATGCATATCCAATGGAAGCCCGAAGCTTGAGACCAGCTGTTCGCGGTGTCCAAAGATGAAGAGGGCAGTGATTTTTTGAGGCAAAAGGGTCTTGCATTATGCCCGAGAGAGCACTGTTTCCATCAGAACGTTCACTGCCTTGATTGTTCTAGTGTCTATTTAGTTTGGCGCTTGGGAGAAAACAGCTATTTAAAATGCGCTGTAGATATCGGCAACGTGGAAGATGCACTGAAACGAGAGGCATGGTGCAATGGCCGAGGAGGTCAAATTTTGCAAACTTGCAAGCACGATGGACTCGAGGATTTGAAGTTCGCTGAGGTTTTCGAAACAGCTGTACGAAAGGATATACGTAAAACTTGCGTAAAACTCATCGAAGAATCTGGTAGATCATTTGAAACAGCCGAAGGGCAAATTGACGGCGTTACCAAAACCGCATCAACGCTCAGTTGATCGAAGCGATGCGATATTGATAGAGTGCTAGTCCAACAGGTGTACTTATAACACACCTACTTAGAATATTACAATAACTATCAAGTATTATACATTTCATGCACATATATCCACTAGAATGCGTATAACTTTTTACAGTGGCGAAGCTAAGTATTAGAGGTAGTAGGCTGAAGTAGACTCTAGTATGGCAAAGAAAAATAGCGATGCGGCAAAGAGAGCTAGTCGGAATGCAGCGAGACAATGATAGCAATAGAACGGGGGTATCATCTACACCAATCGGTCGAGAAGAAGAGAACATTCCACGCATTTCGGCTCTACCGATGCACTTGGGCACGTTCTGCCGAATAAGCATGCCAGTTATCCACTTCAGCTTCTGGTACAGTTTGGGCGAAAGGAGGGAGTGTTGTGTGATAATGGTTTGACGGCCCATTATGATTATGATGGTTTGTTGACTAGAACAACTGGTTAAGAAACGGAAGCGAGATTGATTTCGTACAACTTACGCTGTAATGATCGTCCTCAACCTTGACGGAACCGTAGTGATTCGAATGGTAGCTGCTTGGGAGCGGATGATGGGATAATGAACTTGGACGACTGTTAACCGGGGAATGCGATGAGTGTTGCATTTGGGCAGGCTGCTGGTGGGGTGAAACAGAAAACAAATGGTCACTAGGATCCAAAAAGTTCTCGTAGAGTTTCGAGGACATTACGTCACTCGCGCAAGGAAAAAACACTCGCCGAAAATGGAGGACTTGAAGTGGAACTTGATCCGGACGGGGTATGTGGAATGTGATGGAAAGCGGGAGCATGCAAATTAAAGAGAGAGGAGTTGCTTGAAACACCGCCATGACCAGATGTGCCGTTGTGGGAGGGTATACTGCCGTACTGGTGATGGGAGAGCGGCTGGGGGATGGTAAGTGGAGGGGGACGATCACCGTGCGGAGCGTCTTGCGGCTAGGTAGGAGGCGCTGTCAGACTATAATTGGTATGAGGTAAGACTTGAACGCACCATGTAGAGGTCATCCATTTTCCGTTTCTTGAAGTCGCGGTCACAGTTACGTGTGTCGTGGAAGTTGGACATGGAGTGACGACGGTAGTCAGAAGACAAATGACTACCGCGGTGGTCAGCTTCCAACAAGCGTCTCATTTCTTCATTTTCTTTCTGCAAGCGGGTATTCTCTTGCTCGAGCTCGCGAATCTTGACCAAGGGGGGCGGTAAAGCCGCTACCTGGTCCGGGGTAAAACCTAAAGCTGTTTGCAATTTTGTGACAGTCTGCTCGAGCTAGAAGAGAGAAAAAAAGAAAAAGTTAGAAAACGCGTTAAAGTCGCGTCGTTGTTCCGAGTACGAACCTGCTCGATGTAGGCCTTTCGCTTTGCACGATGGCGAGCTTGAGCTTTAGCATTACGGCTACGCTCTGGACGATCGGGTTGTGACGAGACAGATTCAGCAGCGGAGTGAGCCATCGAGGACATGTAACGTTATAACGTAACTTTGGGAGAGGAAGGATAGTTCGGGGTTGTAAAAAAAAGATGGACGGTTATTATAGTTGGCTTTGGGGACTCCACTTGACGCCCAAGCGGTCGCAACTATTCCAAAAGAATTCAGTGCCTCGGATTCCGAATTATTCGCTTTGAAAAGTCAGCCGACATGTCCTTCAAAACGACCCTGGTGGCAAGCTTGATTCCTTGCAATCTCGAATCAAATCTTAACGAACCTTCTCAAGCAATCCCCTAGTAGCCACCGTACCACCCAGGGAAATCTTTTCTCTAACTTTTGATTGATTTCACCTTGAAGCACCCCCCGGCGGCTCCCCATACTGCAACTTACCTTCCTCTGCGATATAAATTTTTCCATTTTCACAGAGTTTCCCCGTCGGCAATTTGCGGTTGTTCCATCAGGCTATTGCCGCTGTGCCTTAGGGATGCGTTCGTGTGTTGATCCCCGATCAATAAAATATAATAATCTACTTCCGCGTGTTCAAAAAATCTCAATCTACTCAAATTTAAAACTCAGAACTCCGCGATTCTCCGCCACTTCTCCAGACCTTTCGTTATTGCGAAGTGTTCGCTGAGATGACTCCCCGAATATATGTATTGGCATCACAGTTTACCGTAACAACGCTCGCTGCTCGTTCACTTCATTATCCTTGCTCATTGCCTTACTCCTCTACACCAACTTGTTCCAACCCGAGGATATCCACGGTCAACTCCAATCCCATATTCAGGTGCTTCGCAAATGTCACCTGAGCCAGGGACTCCGTATTCCTCCGCCTACTACTATCGAAGTCCTTTCTTACCCCTCACCACTCTCAATATTAATTGTATGTAAACTTGTATGTCTCCACCAATCGCTCCTCAATTTCTGGGCACTCCATCGCTAATGGTCCGAGTTTGACGTTTGACAACATTTAAATGACAGACGCGGCCTCCTGAGCTTCTCTCCAAGCCTGGTGCTTATCGACAACTTGGCGCAATGCTGCCAAAACAAAGCGGCTATATCAGCATCCGCTAGATGGGAATTTTTCTTCTTCTCTACAGTGTGCAGAAATGGTGAGGTGCTGCCTCGGCTATAGCATCGGTAGACAATTAATCGAAATTCTTAGCCACATATCTTGGGAACATACTACAACATTATCGTGCCTTTCGGTGAGATCCGGTCCCGACAAGCAGACATTGTCTTAGTCCACTCTTGAGTCCAGATTTGTTCTTTCGCAAAGTAAACTAGGCCTCGTCTGTTCACAAAAGAAACCCAACAATATTTGGCAAGTACCTCCGTGACTGGCGGGACCTATACTCAGTTCCAAATCGCAATAATGGTATCTGGTGCTAACCAAGTTGGGGTGTATATCCACTTGTAGAAACGCTCAAGTAAACCCCACCAATTCAATCGGCAACTCCCGACTTAAAGTCCTCCCACGCGAAGGCTGTGCAAGTCTCTTCACGCCAAACTTCTTTCCGATCCAAGCCTCTCGTGATCTTCGTTTATTGGCCAACCTGGGTATGTTTGCCGCATTAATGTCCTGCCTTTGTACGTCACGCCACTCCCATTCAACGCCTCACAGTCGCGTTCAAGGGTCACTCCATAGCCAGCGACAGGCATTCAGGTTCGACCTAATAATAATCGCCGCAACGAACCCTAACAAGGATACACACGGACCCATTTTTGCGACTGGCAAGACAAGCGCTTTGCATCCCTGCGGTTCGGAACCTCCAATATAGGCATGTAAGAACCGAAGGGCGAGCAAGTCGCCCATTGACCCCCATACATAATATCTGATGCGGTTCCAATTATGATGGGCGCAAAGCGTGGAACATTTTACCATTGGATATGGGGTCGCGGTTCGGGGGCCATTGACCGACCTTCGTCCTTCCTGATTGGAGCGTCGTCGATTTATTTCTGGTGCTACCTAAAGCTCACGCTTATTGATCGAAGCCGTCTTGTATATACACATTGTATGTTGCACACACTGGGATGCGTATACTTCCAAGAGGTGATATTCTTTGGCGCCGGACAATCTGGCTGCCGGCCACAAGTCAAATTGATCGTGGTAGCATTAATCTTCATAATCCTGAGGTCTCGGAGGTCGCGATCACCGGCAATTAAGCTATCTCTGGACCCTCCAGCCTCATGGAAAGCTCAAGGCATATCTAACCGAGATAATGGGGTTTACTTCCAAGATTTGCATGGGAATAGGCATCAGGCTGAACTTCTCAGTAGTGGTGAAAGAAGTTCAATTATCTTGACTTCGGGTCAATTGTTTCTCCTAGGCTTTCTGTGATACCTCGAATCCCGAAGACAAGTTTCGAGATCAACGGTCATATGCGCCGGTGTCTCGTATGTAAGTATGAGCTCTTCGGGACGGTTGCTGTATGTCAACTTTAATAATGCGGCCGGGCTGCCAATTACAACGGGGTTAATTGGTATAGATAGCTTCTCCTTTTGCAATAGCGAAAAGGCGCTGCGGAAAGTTGGCGGAAAGGAACCAATAGTCTACCTTGCTCTATGCACCACAATTAGCAACTAGCCCATCCGAGCCAACGCAGCTAGATATATTTACCTATCACTACGCCACGTCGCTGCGTCTAAATTATTCAATGGAACGATTCAGTCCAAAAAGTGACAACGGATCATCACAAACAGACCACGAGACGACTAGTGTGGTGCGGTCAACCGGATGTGACGATGGCAAAAATGTTGACACGTTGGCAGCGATTTGATCGCAACGCCAAGTCAGTCATTTCGCGTGGAGTTTGCAGGCAGGCTTCATACAGCAAGGGTGGCAAGTCGGGTCCGGTTTTTCAGATATGATTGAAGAATGCAGCCCTTCTGATTTCTTCTTGTCCACGTGCAACATTGCACGTTTTGCTGTCCTCGGATTGCAATGCTGGCCGATACTGATACGGTTGCTCACAGCTGCTACTGTACCCTGGCAGAAGACTCAACCGAGGCGACCGCTCGCAGCGATGCCAGTGACCTCGTGGCCCCTATATTCGTGGTGCGTTGAGCGCTGAAAACGGAAAAGAAATACTGGTGAATAAATTACCGCTTGGCGGCGCTGGTTAAGCTCTCGGGATGCGTTAATCACAGGTCCGCGCAAAATTCAAAACATGGATGCAAATCAATACTACATACAGGATGACGACAGATGCGGTCATGACGGAAGGACTGTCATAGTTCATCATCGTCGGAAAGGACTTGTCGCCCCTTACCAACACGTCGAACGGTCACTTCATTGACCCCTGCATCACCCTCGTCCACGGCGTCCGCAGAGCTCTCTGGCCTCGCAGGACGCTTTGGAACCGGTCGAGGTCTTGGGCGTGCCCTAGGTGCAGGCTGAGGTTCTGGAGTACTAGGACTTGAGGAGCGACTTCTCCGCATGGATCCGAGAATGTCATCGTCACTGTCTGAGATATCTTCATCGGCACTAGCATCTCCTGCCGGTTGATTCTCGGGGTTCGTGCCCACCCTACCCTTCTTCCTAGCTTCAACATCTTTTCCTTTTCTCCGCCGTTTTTTAGTCCCCGCTGCTCTCATGGTTCCGATCTTGCCACTTTGCGCAGCTGCCATGGCAGCTTTATCTCTCAATGCCTTTTCCCTTTCGAGGAAGGCATCCATATCCCCGTATTCAGCATCACTGTCCTCAATGAACTGTGCTGACTTGTATTGCTTTTCTTCCTTCTTTTTCTTCTCCCGTCTCTTGCGCTTGGGCTCGTCATCAAGAAGCTCGACGTCAGAGTTAGAGGGTGATCGACGTCTTCGTCGCCGACGGGTTTTCTTGCTCAACAGCTGTGATGCTTTCTTGCCGTCAAGGTCAATGGGACTTTGGAGGAACTGATCAACGACATTGAGACTGCCCTGAAGGTCGGAAGGAAGAATTGCTGCTGGCACGATCCACTGCAATTCGTCACCATCTATGAACTGATCAGCGGGTCATTGCTCTAAATTTCGTGAGAGAACGAACTTTCGTCATAAATGGTGAATTTTAAGAGGCGAAACATGAGTTTCAATGTCGAGTTCTTCGTCGCAGCTTCTGCATGTTCGTCACTGATGTAGGGTATTACTAGCGAGGCGTTAACGCAGAGCAGAAGTCGTGCAGAACTACTTACAGTAATCAAGAAATTGGGAGATTGCATGTGCAGAGGGAGTCAACTTCTTCGGTTCGTCGTCGTCCAGGTCGGATTCGTCGTCTTGCCGTTTTTGATCCGTCTCCTCGATGATCTTATTGCGCTGACGAATGACTAGCACCAGGATCTATGTAATTTCGAAGTTGTTAGGGAGCCTTCAAAAGTGAAAATAATTGATATGATTACGAACGTCTTTGACCCATTCTACAAGTTCGGTCTTGCCATCCTCCACTAGTGCCGCTATTGCAATTCCAATTTGCTCGCTCCACGAGTATCCCTTCTTGACTTGCACCTCAGGAGGGAATCTGGTATCTTCTACTGTCTCGTGTTCATGGCGACCTTTGGTTTCAGGTTCCCAGCTCGAGTACTGTTTCCAGTGTCCGCGGTTCTTTGGGAAAAACGCCTGTTCCAGATTGCGAGGCAGATAAGCATTATGAGCCTCAGAATGTAAGATAACAAAAATGAAAACCTCACCTCCACCGCAAGGAATGGCTCTTCTTCCAACGCCTTGAAGAACTTGCGCAAAATGAAATCGACCAATGTTACCAAGTCCTTGGATGACTGGTCTTTCGGGAGCGACTTCTGATCATCGAGAATAGTTTTGAAAAGATTAAGTGTCGAAACCTACACGAAAGTGGGATGTTAAAATACGAGCAACATATAGCTGCACACGTACGTTGAAATATAGACCCTCGGCCTTAGCTTTGATAACTTGTCGGTGAATCAAGTTTACCGCCCTCTTTATGAACTCGGGGGAATCGAAGTCTCTGTAGCGCGAAAGATATGTCAGTAGTGTCTTGGTTATCTCCGAGCTCGCAAATTTCTGCACAACAATCAACCGTCGAACAATGTTCGGCTTCAACCATGCGACGAACCATTTCGAAGGCATCGAAGGTGAACATTGTCTCATGGATGACATCCTCCTCACTATCCCCATCAAGGTCGTTCTCGACGTCAGGCACACCATCTTCATCCGCTAGTCCCTGACCTGCGATAACTTAAAATGACACTGAAGGTGGAAAATGCATGGCTTACCCGTGGTCTTCTTACTCTTACCCGGCTTCTTTTTCCTGACGTACACTGCCCCGGTATTCTCCTTCCCCCACCGTTCCAACATTCGCATTAGGGCGTAAGCGAGGTGCACGCTGGCATTTAAATAGGCTAGTGATTGCGTCCCCTCCTTGTACGATCGCAGGCTCTCGAGTGAGAGATCAAGAACCTCGCCATTATAAATCAACTGTTGTTGTAAAACAGCAGCAGCCTCATTGAGGCCAGGGTCGGAGATTACCGACGAAGACATGATGTCGATCAGGAGAAGAAGCTGCGTGAGGCATTCTATTCCCGCTTGGAGTTCGTTCCACATTTTTGGCTGCAAAATATGGCTAATGTGAGCCAACGATCTGAGCGGAGGACAGCTTTGACGTTCGTGATACCTTTTCATCCATGGCTTGTCTCATCCGCTTCAGCACCCAAATGATCCACCCGCGGTCGGTAACTTCCGCTACTAGTCCGAGGTTCCATTTTCGCTGTCCTTCGACGGCCTTTTCGTTGGAGCGCGATGTAAGAAAAAAATCAAGGAACCACTTAGTGACGCAGAGCAGTCGAAGATGATCTTTTTCTTTGATCTTTGGGCGCTCGGACTTGATGTCTTTGAGCAGAGAGCGGAGGAACGCTGTGAAGAGAGTCGTGAAGACAGGGAGTATGAAGAATGACTATACAGACGATTAAACGATGAATCCACAGACTCGCGGGCAAAACCCTGAAGGACTATCTTTGCTTCTACAGATAGATTGTCTTCGCGTGCTAATTCGTCAATCTTGTTGCTTTTGTGAGCTCTAGAGCGCTTCGCAAAATCGAGAATGCTTCCAGACTCTCGTGTGATAGCTGCTTGGCGATGAAGGACCAGCGGCCTGGACCCAGGATTGCTCCCATGCGCCGAATCGTTTGGACCTTCTGTGTCTGCATCCGGAGATACCGGCTTCTTGCTCGGTTTAAGTTGGACGGCAATAGTTGTTCCAAACCGGGAGTGGCGGGAAGATGCATTCCGCGCCAAATCTTTCTTTTTCTTGTCCTCTGCAGCAAGCAAGCGATGAAGGTTTTGCGTTGGTTGCTGAAGTGCGATCAGGATATAAGAAATAAAAATATGCCGAGGACTCTACCTTTGATTGGTCTATAGCCAGTAGATGAGGTTTTACGCCACGAAATAAGAGGTAGAATATCTCGAGTACAAGCGTATTTGATGCGTTGAAAAGGGGATCGTTAGACGTATTGGCAGCAATCGTCAGGAGCAAATCCAGAGTATGTGTCTCCGAGAGTGCTTTCACAAGTCTAGTCTGCAAGCTCGAATATTCCGCCTGGTCCGCACTAAGGTGCATATTTGCAGGGAGGTCCTTGATAAATATCAAGTTCCGGATGAGATGCAGAATCACATTTACTATCTGCCCGTCGCGCTCCTTCCTCTCTTTTGGGGGCTTTGAGATTGGCGGGAGCAGGATCCCGAAGAGAGCTTGCATGACGCCTGGCGTCAGAAGCGCAGCTTTGTAATTGAGATGACTGAACATCAGCTGCGTATAGTCCGTCCCTTTATCAAGCTCCTCATCAAGCTCCTGCAGCTCCTCTGCCATATCTATAGGCCAGGTCATGGCTGTCATCAAGTCCGCACATGCGATGGCCCGCTTGTCTTCCACGAGCCCCTTGCCCGCAGTCGCCAGTAATATCGGTACGAGGTCGTTTGGGAGGACCCGGGTCTCCCAGAATATGCGCGCTACCGTGCGCTCGTCGTCTGTGTCGTCCTTCCGCCAGAGCTTCTTTAGATCCCGTAGACAGCCGCTGACTTCATCACCCATGCGATAGACGCCGCCTTCGAAGCCACCGAGTGCATCGACGACTCGTTTGACGACGGGCTCAAGGATAGCTCTTCTGTCGAGTTCTTCTGCGCCGGATTCATGGGATGAGTGAATAGAAATGATGTCGTCATCCATGGGTGAGTGATCTTGTGAACAGGATGAGTTACGGTGCTCGACGCGAATAAACCTGTGATTGGTTCAGACTACACGGTCTGTCACATCACGTGATCAAGTCACAGGGCATCTCGACCAAGCAGACTCGGGTCTACGGTACGTAATATACGACTTGTAGTCGGCGTTGTTCGCCTCCTGAATTCACGGGGACCTTATTAATGCATTGCTGGCTATACTTCACCGTCTGCGTTCACACGAGATAGAATGCGCCCACTGAGGCCAATTAGCCTAGCTGCAGTCACTGAGTCCACCAGTGCCGCGTGTCTCGTACGTAGGTCACATCACTTCTATCAGCGACTCGATAGAATGTATCAAAAATACAACAACCTCGTTTGACATAGAACCTGTCGCAGAACGAGCTTCTCTTCCCATGTCAGCGGGGTGAGATAACTTCTCCACCGTCAGGCGATATCGTATAACTTTTGGAGTGCAAAGCCCAAACATTTGTCATAGACCTTTAGGTGGCTGCGACAGGGTTATGAATTAATGGAGAAAGCATAAGTGAGGAGGGAACAATCCAAAACATGATTATGGGTACTCCAATGTACTTACTCCACTCCACCGTCAAGCAATCTCAGCAGGATAATTTAACTTCTCCACCGTCAGGCAATCGTGCTAACTTTCATAAATCATGGAGTGCAGAGCCCAAATATTTGACATGAACCTGAAGGTAGGGCCGCGACAGGGTCGTAAATTAGCGGAAAAACATAAGCAAGGAAGTATCGACCGATCAAACATCATGAGTGCTCAAAGTTACTGACCGCAACACTTGCAAAGCGTCATGACAGGCAGGGGAGTAGAGTGGATGAGAACATAAGCAGCCCCGCGGCTACCATCATCGGGCTGTAGATAATTCAGGCACTTGGACATCATTGGGCGGAACGAAGGGATTCTATCATTTGATGTATCATCCAGCAGTGCCAAGATGAAAACACATAATTTCCGCACCGCTGTAATTAGTCCTACAAAATTGTCCTAGATGATGTTCGTCAAGGGGTGCCCATCATTTGGAGCCGACTTACTTACAAAGGCTACACGACATTTGGGAGAAGCAGCGCTGAGCCTGCAACGATGATGCTATGATGTGGCGTTTTTCTTCGCTACCCTCTCCTTCTTCAATCTCTCCTTCTCGGCATCTGCCTTTGCAATCTCATGCGCTCCGTCATTGAGACCGAGTCGGTTCCGGGCAATCTGTGGGCGTACAAGGAAAGTTTTCATTAGTAGCGAAGTTGTTATAGCCGCATCAGACCGTCGCATCAGGTTTTAGGGTATTCACCTCGATAGCGTAGAATTGTATCCGTGTGACTAGACGTTATCAGGTTAGCATCAGGGACGAAGATGAAACAAAAAATAGTAGCTGGTACCAAAGATGGTGTTTGTCTCCCCGTACTCTTGTCTTGCATCTGTGCGGATGAGAGAGCCAAAGTTGTAATCTTTCACTTTCTTTTCATACCTTTGATTTGTCGAACTGTCAGCTAACTCTTAATGCATAGTAATAACACTCACACTTGACAAAACTCTCTCCACTTCTTCTTTCCAATCTCGCTCTTGAGCCAGTCCTCATCTAGCTTAACTAGCTGTATATGATCGTCCTCGTTGAACTCAGGGAAAGTCGACATCGTATGCTCGTATATCTCGTCATCAAGCCTGTCCACTAAAATGAGCCGCAGTCCGGTCCGATGAGAAGAGCCTCACTTCGTCAACTTGAGTGCACGCGGAGGAACTTTCTCAAGCAAATTCCAGTATGTCTACACATGTCATGATGGCGTCAGCCGCGGCGAAGTTTGAATAGCTCGACCTCCTTTTCGCACCTGAGCATGTTCAACTGCTTTCACAGCAAATCTGCGGAGATTGACGTGTTTGGCATAGGTCAACCTGCACTAGACGCCCAGTGTCTTTCGGCACTCACTGCTTCTCTATCTACGCTCACATGAAGCAAGTAGAATGGATGGCATCCATCAGTACAAGAAGACCAATTGATGACAATTTGTCTACCTCGACGAGATTCTGAGCGTTGTTGGGATCAAAACGTTGAGTTGACATTGTATTTCTGGGACTGAGAAGGTGGATTTCGGGGAGCTAGTGAACGGTGAGAAATTCACTGCTCGAAGTTGTGGAAGTGGAATGCGTTCGCAGGCGGTCAACGAGTCGATCCGATGAGCAGCGACGAACTATTACCGGACAGAAAATGTCTAGAACCTTAGGGTTAGGGTTCGGAGATAATGATTAGATGGCGAGCACGCAAGTTAATGTGTAGTTCGCATATCGTCCGTAGTCTCCCGTAGACAGACCAGATAGAAGGAAGATAGCGGTCTTTATTATATATCGCTCAAGGGGAGGTTGCCTCTCAATAACCTTGTAAAATATTAATTCTCGCGCGCAAGGTGATTAACTCCTGGAACTTGTTTTTGATTTCTTTTCAACGCCTAGACCAAAGCGTTTCAACTTCTCAAAATACTTTTGAACGCGACTTGCAACCTGGCGTGGTGTCCGGCGACCGCCCATGGCTTGCGAGATTTTCGCCCATCTGTGACGGCCTGAGTATTTTGAACACAGACGAGAAGGTGAAAACTCACCGATTCCGCTCACCATCTGGAATCTCTTCGAGCAGCCGTTCCAACAGGTGCTGTTCAGACACTGACCACGCTTGCTTATAAGTTTCGGGTCTCGGCTTGTCTGTGTCTGCTTTGGGTTCCGGTGCAGATGGCGACGGCTCGGCCTTGGGCGTGCGGTTAATATTCTTGATATCAGCTGAGTTACGGGAGCGTTTTCCGAGAGTGGAGAGAGGGGGGATGGTGATCGACATCGACATCGACTCGACGTTGGCTTCCATGTTAGTATTGAGCGACTGACGCTGGAGTTTGAGAGATGGTTTGCGCGTACGGGAAGACCGAACGAGGCTGTCAGACTGTGAGACAAGGGGCTGTCGTTGATGAATGGTCGAAGTGCGTCTCCTGGACCATGATGCCACGGGCTGAGCAAGCTCTGGTGGTGCTAGTGTGGATGGGGTAGATGGGACAGTCGTATTTGTGGAATCATCCATATCCATGGATGGACTATCGTTGCCTGATAGCCAATGGCTGCTTTCGCTGATATCAACCTCTCCACTTTCGTCATCAACATCATTTCTGACAAATACTGCGTCAGCAACCTCTCCACTCTTAGTGACGGCGTCATATGTAATCTTCCTCTCTTTCAGTTTCTGTATTTTCGCGTGCGCACGTTCACGCCTACGTGCAGCTGCGAAGGATTCTTGGACGGGTGAGGATTTGACTTCTTTCTCTTCCTCCACATCTTCGTCCTCGGATAAAGCAGGCGGATCGAGACCAGCATGGAAGGGAGATGCGGTAAGATTATAATTAGACGTAAGATAGAGTGCGTTATCGGGGTCTAGGCTTCCCAGGACGGGGTCGATGATGATTCGCCGTGCATCTTTGACGAATTGTTGAAGGGCGGAAAGAGGGGAGTGCTGAGTTGTATGCGGCATGCTCCGCTCCGTGTGTGCAAGACGAGTTCGGACCGCAAAAGTTCGTAAAGGCGTAGGGTCTACGATGAAAACGGGATTTCAGATTATAGGAATGATGATGAAAGGACAGAACCCCACCTCCCGAGGAGAAGGTCTGCCAATGAAGTTCATTGGGAAGGAGAGATACGGAACACTCATGCTGTTCTGACAACTTCAAGCCAGGACCAATGAACTGCAAAATTGCAATGGAGGATATGCTATTAAACACGCGGTGGGCAACATACCTTCGAACCGATATTCTCGGTGAAGGCCTTGGGTTGGCTAAGAGCATCTGCCCTTAGCTTCCTGAGCCTCTCTATGTCGGCCTCTGCACGACTAAGCAGAGATTTCTGAGTCTGTATGTAGGCAGACAGCGCCTCGAGCCTGTCAAAGGAGTAGAAAGAAATTGGCCAAGCGCATCAAAAAATGATGAAAAATAAAAAATCGGTGCGTACGTCTCGGCGCGTCTCGAGTCCATGTATGCGATGTCGTCCAGTTCATGGAATTAACTCTCTCAGAGCCAGTACGGAGTTGCACCAGACCAAGTCTCCTCTATAGCAACCCAGCTAGTACTGCCGTCAAAATTTTATATTAATGATATTGCTTGTCGCTGATGTCACCATTATGGTACCCATTTCTCACGCCTGTAGATGTTCAACTGACCATCAAGTTCAACTGTGACCGAAGGACTCTCGTCGTCGTTTGAGACGGCGAGCACGTCCCTTAGCTCCCTGCTCACAATGGTGTCCCAGATCGCCTCATCACATTCAATCGCCAACACCGCATCTTCCACGTCGTTATCACCTAGTCTCGCCAATCTCAACGCCCTATCTTCCCCCAAGCCTGCCCAGCAGCGGCGCATGACAGCTTCAGCTCTACCACCTCCAACGTCCTTGAACCTGGTACTGCTCATTGATTTTCTCTTGCTGCTAGATGGGCACCTGATCGTGTCGTACAGCCCGAACCCGTCTATGGACACCCAGGGCACGCACCAGGATCACCTCGACGGCCACCATCGCCCCTTCGTAATGAATTTACCCACAGAAGATTCTCAAATAACAGCCACTCCGGAGATGATGAAGATGATGACGAAGAAGAAGAAGATCGCACGTGGCCACGCAGCCGCTCCCCTACTTCTGCCTCAGTCACTCAGTTCGCAGCGAACCTCGCAAACCGCGTCAATTCCTTCATCAGTCCCTCGACAACAACCAAACCTCTTCCGTCTGATGAAGAACTAGAAGCTGAGGGTCAGAGAGAGCGCGATAGAAGTCGACGTGAAGCCGAACGTATACTCACACGAGAAGCAGAAGAAAGGCGCGCCATGGAGGAACGAGTTCTCGCGTTGATGAATAGTTCTCCACAATCGCTTCCACCTCCTCGAAGCAGATCGCAGACGTTACCAAACCCCCCTTCACCTGCGCACTCTCAGAAGGAAAGTAGCCCCAGTTGGTGGGCGGCCGCCAAATCGCGCTTAACTCCTACAAAAGATAAAGAACCACTCACTCCAGCCCAGCAAGTCATAGAAGAAACTAAGGCTCGCGAAAAGGAAACGAAGAATACCAAGGGAAAGGAAAAAGGAATGGCCTTCCTCTGCTACGAGCAAATATACCAACCCCGCTTACCTTAACTTGAAGATACCCTCAGGTGGTCCCTCCCCCTCGCACTTCGTCTCCTACCTCCCCGACTCCAGCTCGAACGCCTATCAATCGAACACCTGTTAACCTCTCCCCTGCACCTGTCACACAAGCTCCGATTAATCTCTCGCCCGCCTCACTTCAAAGAGGAACTTCTCCAGGTGGCTCGCCTGCACGCGAGCCCCCTCCACTGTATGCTTCATTCACACCCTCGGGTACTCTGGATGTACCAGGTACACTGCTATTAATTGCGAAGCGCTTCGAGAAGCTTGAGAGATGGAGCGTTACCCACGTGCGTGCGCTCGAAGAACGTATGGGTGATGTCGAGCGCTGGCTAGTTGACAAGGAAAATCAACGTAATAAGGAGAGGGAGCCGAACGACAAACCCTCTCCTGAATCTGAGTTGGCTGCTATTCGAGGAGATGTCACTGAGCTTCAGTCACGCACGACCGAACTTGGCCGAGAGATGGCACGCCTCGCGACATCGCCTGCCGTTCTCTCCTCTAATGCGGCCATCCGTAGCTCGCCAATTATGAGCACCGCCCCTTCCAACGGAGTCGTCCATTGTCAGTCCTCACGAATCCATCTTCTCTAGCGCAGCCGACAGCACAGCTTCCGAATTCTCATCCTCTAACACCACTTCAGCTCTCGAAAATATTCGCAGTCTCTCCACTCCTCGCCGAGTACCATCCCTTACAGCCCGTGAGTCGACGAGTCCACCCCTCGCTCGGGCCTCAAGCCGTACACCGTCAGGGCTAAGGATGCGTCTACCATATCCAACGGGCGACTACACCAGCCCGGGAGAACTAATATCCCCAACTCACACTCCAGCCAGCTCGCCTCCACAACCACGTCCTGCACCTATGTTAATTTCCGGGTTGCCAAATGTGTCTAGTCCACTGGAACTCCCTGCCGCACTCTCTCCGCCTGGCCGCGTGGCATCTCCTATCCTGAGTGGCCTGCCCGCTCCAAGTATTCACAGCCCCCACCGAGGCAGCGTGAGCCCTACGCCTATGCAAGCAGGGCGTAAGCGATACACCGTCGCCCTGGGCGGTCCCATCGTAGCGCCCCCTGAAATCGACGCCGAGTACGAGAGCGAGCGTTCGGTCCTTGGCACCGCGTCTTTTTCCTCCGCCTTGGATAGCAGTGACGACGATGACTATGGAAACATCGCAGACGAGACGTTAGGGAAGAAAGCCGCATTTCGTGCAATTACTGCTGCAAAGCTCAGCAGTGGTGATTTAGCGAGCGCTGCGCCTGCCAATAACAGTCCGGGTAACCGTGCGCGCGCGCAGTCCACGTATGGTGGGTTCCCAGATGCTCTGCAAAGCAACCAAGCGGTGTCTGCCCAATCAACGCACCGTTTCCGATCGCAGTCCATTGACTTCCGATCGGATAGCACGTTTGGTAGCGACCAAGCCAATAAATTTGTGGACCCGCTTGTTCTGCGGCGGCAAGGGAGGACGGAGAGGGGTAAGGAGAAACCCCTAGTGGGTCCAGGAAAGAAGGTCCCTGTAGGACAACTCGTAGCTTTCTTTGATTCGGAGCGGAGCTGAGTGTTTTCCGCGACAATGCTTGACCCCATTACATTACCTTGGAAATCTGAATGCTGACTTGATCTCAGATTTATTTCATTGGCTATATACCACACAGTACTGCATGCTTGGTTTTCGTTCGTGTAATTCTGATTGATGCTATCGTTGTTTTTGAAGCTAGGGGCTTCCTGCCATTGCAGAAGGATGTACATATGTGCTTGCATCGGTGCGATGCCTTATCTCGGGTTATCACGCCTAATCACCGTTCGTCGCAACTGAGCCGCAGCTATAAGAGGTCATGGATCGTAGTTTCGTCATACATTTAGCAGTGAAAAAGTCCTCAAGGACTTTTCTATTTTTTTTTATAATCATGTCGTTCGACATCCGACATCCAACGGCACATGTACAAAGTAGCAGTCCAAGAAAATGTGCCGCGTAACGATCACTCCAGCATCGATAGCATATCTTGGATGAAAGAGGCTGGCCTAACGCTTATTGGCACCCACGATGACTCGGAGGTTCTCCGGTGATTTTTATGAGAGGGGCAATAAGACTCGAAGTAACCTTCGCTGAGACAATAGACATGCGGGAGAAAGTTGCAGGAAGCGTACCACCGCTCCAAATACTGTCGACCAAAGCAGAAAGAGACCCTTCAATCCTAGAAGTATTGGAGGCCTGGTTAATGCTCTCTGTGATTCAAATGTCAGTACGTCGACGCAGACGAAGTCAAGCTCTCAACACGCCGAAGGAAGCGCATGTGGTAACCTTCCAGTGAACGATCAGATCCGAGTGAAAGGATCTCAAGAGGTGGCATTGGCATATAGTACTATAGTAATAAGTGATCATCGACGAACTTCGTGAGGATAGCCAGTATGCAGATTTTACAGTTTCGCGGCGCCAACATTCACCTTGGTTAAAATTCGCCAAGTTCCAAACGCCCAGCACCGTTGTCTGGTGGCAATATTCCAAGGACTTGTAGGGCGCCTGATACAAGTGGAGAATAAGTTTAACCTCAGATATCCTCATAGAGTCCTCGATTGAGGGAGGCATGAACCTGTGAATGCCGGCAGACGAAGCTCGGAGCCCATGACTGATGAGTGGAATCCACGATGTGTGCCTCGGTCTCGAGATTCTCAACACCGAGCATAAAATGAACTTGCAAGAGTTCAGTGGGGAGCGTTGTAGGGCGAGATTCAGAACGGAATGGAAGCTTCCAGCGTGATATGCTCTGGGAAGAATAGCTGACAGCAGTACATGTCCGTGGATGACAGTAACATAACAGGGGACTTGGCCAACAAGCAAGCTGCTAGAGCAGGTGCTGCGATACCAGAGACCGGGACATGTGTATTTGAGTTGCGGTGATGACCTAAGTGCTGCAACGATCAGTGACTAGCGACTAGCGACGGAAAGTTAAAACCGCGGTGAGTGACTGCATGAATGTCACAAGCCTGTCTTTCCCCATCAAGAAATGACTTGGATCATGTTCTGGAAAAACCTCTGTGCTCCCCGTTTAATACACGCATAATCCTGCTGCTCAAGGTACCCGCGCATTGTTTCTTATGCCAAGACGTAGATTTCTTCTAGCATGCCGAGCGGCGGAGTCGCTGCGTAAAGCTGCTGTAATTGTCACCTTCGACAGCGTGAAGGAAAAGAACGTTGTGAACGTTCTTCCACATAATGGACCTATGTTCTGGGAACGAATCGACATACCAGTTTATCATGGAGGGTGAAAGGATGTTACCTGGAGCGAAATGTCGGCAATATACAAAGTTCACAAGAGTAAATCGTGCACATGTACTTGATGGAGTGAGAATTGGAACGGGGCTGAGGTCTGAACCTACCCGATACTATTCCAGCGGTCCGCGTCCCGGCCCAGTTCGTCGGTCTCATCACGCCCGCAAGACACGGAGAGATGTTCGAATAGCCTAAACTATTGTTTGTCTGTGATAATAGGCGAAGCGAAAGTGTTCTTCATCCTCACTATCTGGATACTGGTAAATTTTTCAGGCGAAGGGAAAATACAAAGTATGCGGCACATGGCAGCATACAGGAGTTTCCAATTCAATTCCCTGACTTTCTGGAATTCGAAGGACAGCATGAAGTCTGTCGTGGTCGCCCTATACAATAATAGTTATTTTGGATCAACATGCAGTTCAGCAGATATGCATACCTCGTGTATTTGTCGATCTGCACAGCTACATGGTATTGGAACACGAGGCTCATTAATGTGAAGTTCATTGGACACTTACTGAATGACTAGTACCCTAGTCTTAGGTCGCCTTGTGAAACGGTTGTGCAGCGTTGATGGTGGCTCATTTGAAATTGGCATTCCTGAATCAGCACGCCGCAGATAGGGGGCACGTGGAGTTACGGTGTGACGATGGGGTTGACCAGTGACGCATACTACTAGTACGAGTCTCCGCTACTGCGTCGCAGAAAATGTTCCAACCCTTCCGTCCATACATCCCTTCAAGCAAATGTGTGCCTCGAGAAATGGACGACAGGCAAGCCCAATCTCCCGCTCGCTCGTTGAACCTATATTGTTCTAAGACTTCTCCACTCAGGTCTCAAGGGCATTCCAAAGAGATCCCTTATCTATCTTGCGACTTGCAAAAAGAGTTGTTCACATGCTTGGAACAAGCTAGAGATGTGATTGAACAAAAATTGGCAGAGGAAGAAACGGTAGATGATCCTGCGGAAGTTGTTCTTGACAGGATTGTTGTCTTACTTGACTGGACGGTGATCCCGGTAAGTCCAAAAGTTGTCATGTTCCATTCCTGATCACATATACTTTTCCCCCGCAAATTCAGGCCGTAATGTTCTTGATACTTGGCACGGTGTACTTGAGGTCACCAGCTATCGCAGTCTTTGGAGATGCAACCACGCATGAACTTGTTCTGAAACTGACTCAAATCACGAAGGATGCCGCGACGAGGGACATGTTCCTCGCGCTGTTGGCACGAACGCCTTCGCCTGAATCGCCTCGTTTTGCGCTCTCCCGCGGGCTCGCGCACATCAGCATCTTATCAAGCTCATTCGTCATATTCCTTATTGTTCTGGGCAAACTCTTCATGGGCTGCCCCGGGCTCCACCTGACCATGTCATCCCGTCGCATCCACAAGTGTCGGAGGCAATATTTACCTGGGTCGTCAAGGGGATTCATACTGGCTCTCAAACCATTGCCACATGCCTTCTTACTCGCCCAATTTGTGCTTTACGCAGCAATCGCCGTTGCGCATCATTTCAAGTTGTAACCCTACCCCCTTTCATGTTCCTCTAAATTGACCTTCCAGATTCTTAATTCGTCGCCAGTCGAGCCGTATTTCATATTCAAGCATGCATTCCCCACAATGGCAGATGTTCCAGGATTGCATTTTCGTATATTGCCACTTTGAAGCTACTCGTGCGAGTAGTCTCCGTCACACGCAAGAGGTGTATTGCGTTAATTTGGCTAGTCCCGTTTCATTCTGCACCGTGTACTATTATATATCCGTCTCTTAGTTTCTTGATCGTAACATGAAGGGCCTCAACCGGCAGCCCACGCATTGTCCTATTAGTAGACATATAACAGTTATGAGTAGCGCAAAGTCGAGACGATACAACATCAACGAGTGAATAAGAAAATAGTTCATAGATATGTAGACGGGTAATCGCATGGAATACATAAAATACCATTAAAATACAGCGGTGTAAGAGATGTTCGTGCGGGTGATGCATCAATAACAAAAGAGCAAGGTATAAAAAATCCCAGTGAAGAACTAAAGGAGATCTAGACGACATTAACCAACATACAACCAGTTTATGACGTGACCCAATGTTATGACCGTGACACAGCGGCGTCTTGTTGTAGCTGCTGTTGCTGCACCTGTTGCACCGCCTGTGGGTCCCATGGTGGGGGGTATCGAGCATCCACGAGATTCTGATCGGCAAGCGCATCTCGCAATCGATCTTTGTCATTCATGCCCATGCGCGTACGACATCGAATGAGACGGAGCTTCGTTCGCTTGATCCCTGACACATTGTCAGTCTCGAGTGCTACGCATCACAATAAAAGAATGGCCTCACAAGTAGCGATTGTGGCACGGTCCTCTTCCATAAAAGGATTTTCGCTCTGGAGGTCATCTTGGAGTGTGTACAGGCACCAGAGCGATTCCTCGTATAGCTTCTCGCATTCGTCTGGGGCTGTTGCTTGATCGAGAAGCTCCTTCCGGGCTGCGGTACGGCTCTAAACATGGGATATGAACGCCGACATTCTAGACTATGAATGGAAGTACGTACAAGAAGCAGTGCACGATCATAGACCAACTGATCAAGGTATATCTTAGGGCCATCGTATTGAACCGGAAGCCACGTCTTCACCAGTGCAGCTCGTTCACTACACTTGATGAAGTGCTCCTTGAACCACAACAGAGCTTCATTCATACCACATGAGCGCTGGTCTGTGCTCCGAATGCGGAAATTAAACGTACCGTCATCAAACCCTTCGCTCACCTCGAATTCACCATCAGGGTGACGCATCCGTAGGTGCTCTTGGAAGTTCCGCAGCTTATCGATCCCCTTCTGCGAGAAAGACATGAGGAGCATATAGACAGCAACGCACGTCACAGCATTATATTCAGCTTCTTGGTCCGCGTTGCGCCGGCGCTGTGCATGTCTCTCGGGCTCGCCTTCACGTCGTAGAAACTTCGCTGGGTCAGGTAGTGGCTCTGCGAAAGGGTCAGCCTGGTATACATAAGGGTGAGGGATACATACTTTGAGGTACAGCCTTAACATACTCATACATCTCATCGGCCCAATTGGTGAGGAAATCTGTCTTTTGCGCAAGTTCTTCTAAATCTGCAAGAAGTTCGTCTTCCATAGGGTCTAGTTCCTTCTCTCTTTCAGAGGGAGTCCGGAGAATGAGTTGTGGACGCCGAGGGGACGAGGAGGTCCGGTAGTGGTTGGAGCCGGGAGAAGCAGGTGATTTAGGTGTCGTTGTACCAAACAGCTTGCGGGAGGCGAGAGAAAGTGCACGACTTAGAGCGTTGGTAGCGGCACGCGTGGGAGATGATGACAGTGGAGGGGCGAGGGGGTGGGGAGGTGGTGGGAATGTGGGTATTGGTGCAGATAGCGGTGAACCTGATTGAGGTGATGCTGTGTTATCGGGCGGGCATGTTTCACCGGCGAGAGGTGACAAGGGAACACGCCGATCGCGCAGTGGTCGCCGTGCACTGTTTAATTCTGAGTGGATAGGTTAGCTTACAAAGCGATGACAGAGAACATAGCCCACCATCAACTGCACGAGTAAATTCGACCGCCCGCGGGTCGATGAGAACGTACTCCTTGCGGATGAGTCCATCTTCCTCTGACTCTCCTGGAATGATGGAACCTTCAACCGCAAGCAGTTTCGGCCCTGCCTTTTCCTTTTCAGAGATGGGTGCATTAGAAATCGTTCGTATTCGATCGATGTTGTTAGTCATCACTTGTGCTCTTCCAGCTGATGTACTGGGGCTTGATATTTAAACCATCAAGATGTCCAGGACAATGTCAAGGACCCATACCTTGTCGTTGGAGGGCTGGCAGCCACGACCTCCGCTGCAGCGTCTCTTCTCCGAAAATGGAACTTACTGGGCGGGATCATGGCCTTTGGATCAAGCACTTCTGGTGGAATTATTCTATGATGTTCAGGAATCTGTCCAGGAGGGATTTCATCGACTTCCTCCTCCTCTACTTGCATCGCAGTTTGCGATGGCAGTTCGGGTGCCGGACGAGGAAACTTGGACTTTGCGAGTGCTTTGCTCTTGAAGAACTCCTCAAAGCTGGCGCGCTCGGCAGGTTGCCGCCTGAGTAAGATACGGATTAAGTCCTTGATGTCAGCAGCAACGAGCATAGGCTCTTCGGTCTTTATTGTAGGTGGAATGGAGGGATTAGAAGGAACACGAGCAGGACTCTCATCTGGGAATTGGACACCTTTGGACAGTTCGATCTTCTTCAAGAGTTCGATATGGTTTTTGGCCCGGAAGGGTGGTTTTCCAACGCACATCTCGTACAACACCGCGCCAACACTCCACAAGTCAGCTTTCGCATCATATTTCTCGTATCGCAATATCTCGGGAGCCATATAAAGACTGCGCGTTATGGTGTTCAAGTTGAGCACGTCAGAGTGGTAGGGGTACGTACGGAGAACCACACAAGGTCTCTGCCATCGTAGCGTTCGGGAGGATGCGCGCAAACCCGAAATCGGCGACCTTGAGTATGGGTACGCCCAAAGGATGGCCCTTTGCAAGTTCCTCTGGCGATGCAGGATTTAAGAGCAGATTCTATACACAAGGAGATATTAGACGCCTCGTATTTTGTGGACGAACATACCTGGGGCTTGATATCCCTGTGGATAAGGTTTCGCTGTCGAAGGAATTTCAAAGCTCGTGCTTCACAAAAATAAGATCAATGGAAAGCAGGGGAGCTACGATCTCTTACCAAGCTGACGCAGGAAACTCCGCACGACAATCTCGTCTAGACCGCCCGTTCTCGGGTGAGGGTAATATTGAAGAGCAGCACCTGGTGAGGGCGCGTACTCTAGCCCCTCGACGCGACCGCGTTTCTTTATATAATTCGTTAGGTCGCCGCCGGCGCAGTACTCCATGATAAGGTATATGTTGCGTTCGGCACGCTAAAGACAAGGTGATTAGAGAAACCAGTGAAAGAATATGCGCCATTCATGATATGCGCTTAGATGAAAGAGATAGGAAAGAAGAACTGAAGAAGACGACTGCAGGCAGTCCTGCTGCGCCAGAGAATCCAGAATAATAGAAGATGGCTACGCGTAGATAGAGAAAGGGCGCTCACAACAATGTCAATCAACTTCGTAATATGGCGATGAGATAGTGACTTCAGGATCTCGATTTCGCTTTGCAGATTATCGAACAACTTTGCAGTAAGTATTTCCCGTCGCACAGACTTGATGGCGACTTGGTGGTGAGTTTCCTGCAAGCGCCACGTTGTTACAGAAAGCCAGACGGACAGAGCAATTGGAACACACCTCGTGGTATCCTTTATAGACAGTTGCAAAGCTTCCCTGTCCGATATCACTGACTATGATATACGGACGTGCTTCATCGTCCTCGATTGTCCTTCTCGGCGTGGATTTATCTGAAGCCATGATAAGAGGTTGGCGGCCTACACAAGAAAGATATAGCGGTAGCCCGCAAGAGCAAAGGCGCTGAGCGCCGTCAGTGTGTTATGAAAGAACTAGCAATTGAGAGGAAAGGTAAGCTGTAGGGGAGAGCACTTAGGGAGTAACCGCTTGTGCTGCAGCCTGCTTACTTCGCCCAAATTAGGAAACCTGAGAAGAACCACCATTCTGACTAAGCTGGCGCGGGCAGCTGCCAGCGCTGCTGCATGGACTAGATCCTACCGAGTCGAGAACAGCCGTACTCTTAATTACCCGACCTTGGTCTTCACCTCGGCATCGTGGTCACTCCGCTGGCTACGGAATTCCCTTTGTACTACCGGCTATGGACTTCCCTTTGTACCAGTTCGAAGTTGCTTACTCCGCTGACTACTTGCACCGCCACTCACTTAGATATAAAAGCCTCTCCTTACCTTCTGTATCTTCAGTGAATAAACTCCCCCTCATTCATCTCTCATCACTCGTGGTCCATCAATCCCCGTCGAACCATTACAGTGTAGTCATTTTTCTTACCCGAACTATCGTACATGCCGACCTCCTGGCAGGTCCTGCCCTCTAGGAGCGCGGGATGTATTATAGTACGAACAGGACGATAGCTATTGAGATGCCTATCCACAGATAACCTTGTAGTGAACATCCTGGCCAGTTGGTATGTTTGTTTCCTTCTTGACTGCAGTATGCATTTCTGAAAAGCGAATTTTGACCCACAGCAATCCATGGTCGTGGGCAAACACTGGCCTATTACTTGTATACAGCGTATTCAGTCAATCATTTACTATCAACACTTCTGCGTATTCCGGGACTCTAGCAAAACCAGAGCGCTATCACCTCGCCGGTTGCATCGCTGATTCGCCTCAGTCCCAAGGCCCAGTTCAGCACAGAGTGAACACCAACTTAGGTTAGTTGAACAATCGAATTCGATTGAAGTAAGCAGCCAGTCAGGTCATGCCTTGTTTTCAGAGCTTCGTCGTGCAATCCCGGCGATAAGTGCTATTATCCGCATACCGTTGCGCCGGCAGGTGCGCGTATAACTTGTCCGATATTCTGGGACGACTGGCTGCCATGCATAGGCCATATCACGACTGTCTTCGTGCTATTGGTCTACCTAGCGGAGACTATCATTCGAAATATCAACTTCGAATGTCTGTAAACTAATGATCGTATAATGCTGGTCTTGGATCCATGCACCAATCAATCAAGGGAGGACGGTTGTTTATTTGTAGAGAGCTCCTCACCGCACATTCTGACCGCCAAAGGGAAGCACAGCCTTTTCTAAATTAACGATAAGCTACCGTACAATTATAACTAGGACGTCAGATGTTCAGCCGTCATTTTTTTGAATACATACACTATAATTGAACACCAGAAAGTAATCGCCATAAGCATACAAGATGCAACAAACGGATCCCGCCCAAAGAGCCAGCATATAGAATGAAGGGCTTGAGATAGACCAAACAACATGGGCAACGCATCTAACCATGATAAGATGCGGGCTCGCACATGTTGAGGACAATCGTGCAATGGTCGCCGTCTCGCTTGTACATCATTGCTCTCGTCCGTACTCGCAAAGTGACCTAAAACCCACTTCCCGAAGATGGCGGCAGCGACAACGAAAGGGGGGACAGATAAACACGCGTCTATCACGGCTTGTAACACCAAAAACGTGAATGAAGGTGCTGCGAAGACCGAAAGGAACGTTCCGCTCGTGAACGTGCCATCGGTAATGGTTTGGAAGACGTCGTTGATCCCAGCTACAAGGGTTGTGTGTCTGGGGTATAGAGGGAAGCCGGACTGCATGGTGGCGAATTTGTTTATGTATGCGGTAAGACCCGCCTGAGTGCTAAGTTTCAGTTGCATTCTGGAAGGACAATTCGAGAACTAACACCGAATAAGAGCATGTTCAATGATCTATCGAGATTTTTCATTCTACGCTCCTCTTCAGCGCAAGATTTCGCCTCCCGTAATCGTTGCTTCAGCGTGTCGGTAACGTCAAGCAATTCAGGGATACATTCCTGAGAACAGCGGGGCCTAGGAGGCATTTAGTAACTTAGAGTAAGACTCGACCTAGAAACCTACCCGTCCGCCGCCCCAAGCTGATCGTCGAGCTGAGTCGTGTAGACGTCCATTAGTTCGCGTACAGTTGCTGCCCTACTACTAGGTGAGAGGGGTCGAAGTGAAACCACATTAATTTGTGACAACGCGATTCCGTGACAGCTGACTTAGGCGCAGTGTCACGAAAGATTTGCCTGATCCAAAAAGGCAACCGCACTTCCCCAATGAAGCCACAGGCGCGACTTTGCAACAAGGGGCTGCAAACTGCAAGGCGTATGTTCGTTGTCATCTTGACTAGTCATTACACACATTTCCGACAGGCAGACCTAGAGCAATCGCCGTGCACATTTGATCGGTAAACGCTGACACTGGCTAATATTAATTGTACTGATTTCAGGGTCTTTACTTTGACATTTTAGCGTTTTGGCGTGTCTAGCAAGTCCGAGGAGGTCTGGAGACTCTTCTCGGTTGCACAAACCGACATTCTATTAGACGCCTTAGGGATCAGTCTCGAGGCCCAGTTCAGCGCTTACTCACACACCGCGACCAAGCCAGATCGAAATATCAACTGAAAATGCCAGGGGAAAGAGAGAGCATCTCGGATCTCGAAGTGTCGCCCCGTTCGTGCTGAGAGTGCCACAGGTTATACTGTCGTCATAGATGGACGCGAAGAAATTTATAGATGCGATCAGGATATCGCCTGGGAATGAAACTCAAGGCAGTACAAGTGGCCGACCGGTCAACGTTGCAACGCACACGGCGTTGATCGTATACATCCCACACACCGCATGTGAATCAGCGCCTGGGAACCCTACAGGGAGGAAGTACACAAACAACATAGAGATACGCCGAGTAAAAAAGAGCAGGTTCAATAACCCGTCCGGACTTTTCATTCTACGCTCCTCTTCAGCACGAGATTCCGCCTCCAGTAACCGCTGTTTCAGGGCCCCTGGCGATAAGTTTTGTGATCTGCTAAGCTGCGTCTCAAAATACCGACGAGGCTTGGATGTTCCTCGGGACGGCCGGTGACAAAACACCGCACAGGATGATCTCCACAGCAGCCAATTTAGCACCCGAACTCCGTAATACAAAGTCTTCTCCCCTGTCACTGCACACACAAGAATTGTAGTGGGTCTCTCCTGCTGGTTTTGCCTTTCAGGTACTTACAAGTACAGGCTACCAGCCCATCCTTGAATATTTGAATGGTAAAATTGAATGGCGGTCTTGTGCCGTAGAGTGTTCCTCGCGGATTCTGTTAGCCAAAGGGAAAGAACAGCCTCTTCTAAGTTATATAATTAGTGATAAGTTACTAAAAGTAGACCATCATGAGCTTCTGCTGTATACTATGCATACAGCATACAAGGTCCAGCTACCAAGAAAAAAACTCAGAAAGCCACAAGTTACCAGGAGCGGATGCCGTGGTGCGATCCAACATATGCAGTAGAGGGCTTGGGACATAGCGAGTATAGTAGGCAACGCAAATAACCACGACAAGGTGCGAGCCTGTACATGTTTGGGCCAGCTGCGCAATGGTCGCCGCATCACTTGCGCATCGCGGTCCTCTCCCGAACTCGTGGCGAAGTGACCTAGAGCCCACTTCCCGAAGATGGCGGCAGTGACAACGAAAGGCGGGACAGAGATACATGTGTCTATCACGCCTTGTAAAGCCAACAATGTGAATGAGGGTGCTGCGAAGACTGAAAGAAATGTTCTGCTCGTGAACGTGCCATTGCTGATGGTGCGATAGACGTCGTTGACCCCAGCTACAAGGGTTGTATGACTGGGGTATAAGCGGAAGATGGGCTGCGAGGTAGCGAATTTATTTAGGTATGCGGTAGTACAGGCCTTAGAGCCAAGATTCAGTTGCATCCCGAAAGGAAAATTCAAGAACTCACGCCGAATAAGACCTGGTTTAATAACTTGCCAAGGGCTTTCATTCTAAACTCCTCCTCAGCATGATTTTTGGCCTCCAGCAGCCGCTGCTTTAGCGTTTCGACAACGTCGTGCAACTCGGAGACATAGTATTCCTGGGAATGAGGCCTAGGAGGCATTTACCATAGATTAAGACACGCCGTTCGACCAGAAACTTACCCGTCCGCCGCCCCAAGCTGACCATCGGATTGAGATAGGTATTTATCCATTAGTGAGCGTGCAGATGCTGAGCGTGTTATAAGCGAAACCTCTGAAGTGAACTGACGAGCATTAACATGTCACATGTGTGAACACTGAACAAGCCGCCGTGATTTTCCGCGGGGCCCAGTTAAAGCCACCGATGACGTAACGCACAATCGCTCGCAGTTGTAGTGACTAAGTGAATCTAGCAGTGATTGCACTGTGCCACAGGCTGCGATCGCTTACCAAGTTGTCATGGCCAACCCGGTGAGTTTGTAGTTAGCGTCGCCCTGCCGTCTGTGGGAATTGACGTTGAATGTTGAACCCCGACGTTTCATAGGTGCTCTTTGATCCGTCGAATTCAAGTGATGAAGGTTGTTGTCCTGATGAGTCCTTGTTCGCCATTTACCACTCTACCCAAGCCCCTTCCGCCATGCGAAATTTTATAGGCGCCCTACCCGTCGAGCTCTTATTGGCAATATTTACGCATCTTTATCGATCGTCTCGTCGTCTCACTCCAAGTGGAGAGACATGGGGATTAGATGATCCCCTCTCCTCGTTGTTCCCCTACTCCCCGGCCGCAGTATGTTCGGTATGGCGTTCGGTGTTATCGCTTGTTCCAGAGTTCTGGACTCGCGTGGTCATTAGAGTTGACTCTCAACATACACAAAGTCGAGATATTCGACGTTATTTCAAGTGGTCAAGGAATCTTCATCTGGATGTCATCATCACCAGACATCGCGATGAATTCGAAGGAGATGACGAGAAGGAGAAGTCAAAGGTCCTCAAGGCAACCCTCGAGCTCGTGAGGCATATTGAGCGATGTAGAAGCATCCGCTTCAACGTCATGTACAGCTCATCATTGCCGTCCATACTCCACCACTTTCATGGGAAAAAGGCTCCCCACCTGCAGACGTTGAAACTCAAATGTAAAGTAGACGATGGTAGATCCCCGCCTCCGAAGCTTGTGCATTGGAGCTTTTATGCACCCGATCTTCGCTACCTCTATCTAGACGCCCGCAATTTCTTCGATGTCTGTGTAGACCGTAACAACTGGCTCAAGCGTCTATACAACTTACACTCGCTTTCAGTTTCCCGCCATCGCCACATTTCAAAGGGCATAGATCTGTACAAGCTGTTGAGGGCAGTTGAGGAATCCCCTTCCGTCGAATATTTGGAGCTGAAGGACTTGCACTTCTCTAGAGTGCGTCCTTGGACTGCAGTGAATGGTATTAGTATAGACCTGATATCTATGAATCTGGAGGACCTATCCGGCGAGGTGTTCTCGGAAATCATCGGTTTTGTCGACAGCGCCCCAGATGCAACTCACATTTCTCGTTGCGTTATTAATACCTGCCATACTTCCCTAATCTCTACTCGTGTCGTCTTTCACGATCTCCCGACCGACCAAGATTTGATGGTTCCTCTTGCACATTGGCGCGGACGCACACTCTCGCTTGTCAATTGTGCATGCTTCCATGATAATTTCCTGCGGGACATGATCGACGGAGGACCACATGACCAATCCTTCGCGTGCAAGGCAGTTCAAGAATTATACATTATCAACTGCACGAACTTTTCTCCGGGATTACTCAAGACTATGGTGCTAATGCGGAGGAAGTTAGCACGCAGATCCGTTTTCTGGAGATACGATCAAGAAACTCTTAATTGGACATTTCCAATCGTGGCGCCCATTACATTGATATCAGTTGAGGGTGGTCCGGTGTTATCCAAGACGGACAGGAAGTGGTTTGAAAAGAATCTTGGGTCGTTTCACTGGGATGAGGAAGTGCTTGACTATCCATTTGACAGTGCTGGGGATAGTGACGCTGACATTTGAAAGAATCTTGTTTCACTAGGATGTAGAATGTGCATGACAGTCCATCCGTTCGAGGATGGTGGGGATAGTGATGCCGACACCAATGGCGAACAGTAGCTTGAATGATCCTACTAAATCGATTCTGTAAGTATATAATGCTTGGATAAGGGTGATGGTATCAGTGGAAGCTTTCTTTCCCTTTGCTTGATGTAATAGTCCGCTAAAGTTGAGTGAGAGTATCAAGTACTGAGTATGCGGTAGATCACCGATCTTAATGCTCGTAGTGTGCCTCGGTCATATCCGGAGAACGCACCCGAATATTGTCCTGGACTTTGGAGGCAGTTACAAGTAAACCGTGTGGCTATCGTCGTTCCTCCTAACCTCCGCCCGCTGTGCGGGGTAATCACACCTACTTATATATCGACCCGCTGCGTACTACTAGGTACTTTTTATACACTCCTCACGGTGAAAGCTCAAGTCATTTACACTGGTATGATGCTGATTTTTATATAAGCTGCCTTCGTTCCCAATTTGTTACTAAGTTTCTTTTTCCTCACTAAATATCTTTCATTAGTTTAGCTATTTGAAGCGTCGCTCGTTCTGTGCCAAAGATGTCCGTAGTATAACCTGAAATCTGCCAATCAGCCATACTGAAGACGAAACGATGCTATATGAGGGCGTAAACCTATTACAGAGGGGAAATTTAAGGACTAACATGTGTAACCACGCATAACGGCAATTGCCATGTAATGGTTTTAGAAGTCGAAACTTTTGTTAAGATCCTCGTGCAGAAGTTCCCGCATCCCGGGGGGTAAAATGGGTTCCTTGCCATTGGAAATATACCCTGTTACAATTCCACGATGGCAGCGGGCGAAAGATGCGGTTAGTCCTCACGTAATGCAGTCCAGTGGTGTCACTGACGAAAAGGCATTTCAACGCTTTCTTTAGCATTGAACGTGATAGTTGGAAAGTCCTAAAACAAGGATAGGCTATGAATGCTCGTTATGTCCATGAATTTTGGTGCGACGCACAATGTATGGTATCGCACTCAGTTGCACTATACATGGATCGAAACAACTCCACTGCGAAAAAAAACTGCAAGAATCACCTTTATCATCGACAACCCGCTTTGTTACTCCGAGCGCGGTATCTGTTGTCATCTGCGTTGGACCCAGGTGACGTGCAGGGAAACCAAGTTGGCGAAGCTCTGATGTTCGATCGCGTGGGGGGTCATCACCTGGCATATAATTTCCAGAATGATCTAATGAGTAAGGAGGGATGTACTCACCTAGTATACCCTTGCGCCCAGAAGTAAGGCTTATCAATGAGCCTGAGGTTTAAACGGATATCGATCTCACCCCAAATAAGAAATAATCGAAACTTTTGCCATCTTCCGGTGCGAGTACTGTTTGGGCTCTCGGGTCAAGAAGGCATACCCTTGTAATCGGAATTTTCTTTTGTTCCAGCAGCTCTAATATCGACTTCGTATGAACTTGGTATGAGGCAGCGCGTTCACTGATGGAGGCAAGCCGGGCATCGAGCGATGAACCAGAGTTGTGCGATAGATGCGTAAACTCGACTCGACCGTTAATGCCAGCCAACATGATCATATGCTAGAACAACTTTCAGTCCTCGAGCGAATTGCGCTGAAGAATCTAGTACGCGCCGCATATTCAAGCTCAACCCAGGGTGGGAGCGATTTTAGCGTGGTTTCATCCTCCTCCATGTGTTCTGCGTAAATAGCATCTGTTTTTCCTTCATCAAGGATATGATTGTGACCCACCAATCACATATGTGAACGTCATGGCAAACGGTGCGATTTCTGATGGCGACCCAGACTTATTCCGATTCAACCTTTCAAATTCTGAAGGATGTCAACGCGCTGTAGGTGGCGTGAATCAATCTGCAATGTGGTGCAACTTGAACGCTGGATTTGGCGTCACATCGATCCCTAATTGCTTTTCCAAATGAGGACATGCTTCTTTTCCGTGTGCCTCGCAGCTCCTGTTAGGCTGTTGACCACTTTAAGTGTAGGCAATATCAACTTCGTCATAAATTTCAGACGCCCATTTTCCAACGGACTATCCGTTGCAGGGTTAAGTATCGCTTTCAGGACAGTTGGGTAACCTTGTGTTACCGTTGATGTGTTTATGCACGATTTCATCGGCATAAGTGAAGCCTTCACACCAATGACACGATTCAATCGGACATGCTCAACAGAGCAATATTCCTTTCCTGACATGATGTGGCACCTTTTCGTGTTACAATGCGAGTACCAAGACTTGCCTAAGCTCCGGATATGTATATCTCGACGGCACCCGAATTCTTACTCAGAATCAGCCAGCAGGACAAGATGACGACAGCAGGATAGTATATAATAAACTATGGGCATCATTGACACTACATTTTCCAGATCAAATGTCTACCCCCAAATTCAGGATCGCTATCTGGTGAGCTGTCCTCAGCTTCTCAGCCGTAGTCGTGCTCATTATAATACTACCCTAGCGGAGGAGGAGTAGGCGGTTTGACACTAGCCGTTGCCTTGTCCCGGTACCCGGATATTATCGTCGATGTATATGAAGCTGCTCAGAGCTTTTATGAGATTGGTGCTGGTGTTGGTATCTGGCCCAGGGCATTCAAGGTACAGATCTTGAAACTAAAAGATATAATGGCACCAGACAATCATCCAGGTCTTACGAAAATTTGGGCCTGACTTCGAGCGGCAACTACTTCAGTGTTGCGGTTACGAATGTCGGACAGAAGAATATGGTCAGTGACAATTTCATACGACAGACATTCAGATCCACTGAAAAAGTGTTTAGTCCCATCTATTAAGCACCGTAAAGGTGATCAAGCCGTCGGCACTGAGCTATTCTGCTTGATGACGAAAGGTCAATCTCCCTCTGTATTCAGATGCATCTCACCCTAATTACGGCTGGTGGAACAGGCAATCTTATGGGTTTTCATCGAGCCCAGTTCCATGGCGTACTTCTCTCATATCTCCAACCGTCCTGCACAACACACAACGCCAAGCGACTCAAATCATACACTCAGCCCTTCAAAGGCCGTTCAAAAAATTCACCAATTACGCTAACATTTACGGATGGATCCACTGCGACATGCGATGTTTTAATTGGTGCCGACGGCATCAAATCCGCAGTTCGGTCCTGCATGTTGCGTGAATTGGCCGTGGGCATGGGTCCCGATGAGAAGAAGTCTGTGCTCTCTTGCATTAACCCAGTCTGGAGTGGCGTCACTGCATACCGAACACTAATTCCCGCAGAGAAGCTGCGCGCGCGTTGTCCTGACCACCGTGGCCTACGGGAGTTTACTACGGTGAGCCTCATTCCAGTTAAATGACATGCTACTGACTTGTCGGTGCCTTCATTTACAGTACATGGGAAAAGATTCTGTGAGACTCTTTAACCCATGGTGTACGTTCCGCTGAAGCTGATGCATTACAGTGTCTCGTTGTATACCCAATTTCTCTTGGGCGATACGTCAACTTTGCAGGTTTCACGCTTCAACCCGATCTCGTGAACACGGCCTATGAAGCCGATCCAAGAATTCCTCGTCGGACTTTCGGAGGGAAGGCTAACAACGAGTGGGTTGGCGAACTCACCCGTGAACAGTTCGTTGAGCCTTTCAAACACTTCGAAGCGGACGCAAAGCACCTTCTCGATGTATGTCGTTCGTATCCGAGCCACTGGTCCTTACTGACAATTTCCGCAGTGCGTAGAAAGAGGGACGCTTTGGGCCGTGCACACCGTGAAAACATTGCCGTCCACCAACTTCGGGCGAGTCGCGCTCATAGGAGATGCTGCCCATGCAATGATGCCGTTCCAAGGCTCTGGTGCTGGCCAGAGTATCGAGGTCTGTTGCGCACCGTCTGCATTTATACCGTACTAATTTAATTTATAGGATGCTTACTTCCTCGCGACCGTTCTTGGACACAAATCCACGACTTTAGAAACGGTACCCAGGGCCCTCGCTATCTACAACAAGTTGAGAAGACCATTCTCAGCGGATGTAGCTATGCGCTCAAGGCTTTGTGGTCAACTCTATGCGTTTCAAACGGACGTCCCTTTGCATAAGCTTGGCGATGCGATCACCAAGAATTGGGAGTGGGCATGGCTGACGGAGTTAGACGATGCTTTGGAAGAAGGCGTCAGGCTTGTGGAGAATAGCTCAATTAACATCAGGTGATAGCGAAAGCAGCGGAATTAATGTACATTTGCCCATATGCTTCCCGCATTATTTATGTTATCATCTTGAGTTACACCAGTGTAGTTCTATATAGCGGCGTCGGATAATAATTTGCCTCTGGCAGTGGGTATAGTACGGAACGGCGACAAAGAATAGACAATATAACCGAGTAAAATCCATAGATATGGCATACATCCGCGGAGGTCTGTCGACCCAGACCGACCTTATCTCCTCTTGCTCAAAATGCGAGTGACGCTCGCTTTGACCACGCCCGCTGCCTTCTCCACCTCTTTCCTCGTCAGTGCTGCAGTGGCAGCGATGCGTATAGTGGGCCTGGACTCAATCATCTCTTGTCCATGCAAGTGCTTCGCCCGCGTTAATAGCACACCGTTTGCAATCGCATCATCGACAATATCCTGCAGGATGCGCTCTTCAGCCTCGTAGTCATAAGTGGGCTGGGTGACAGCAAGCGACTGTTGTTGAGTTCGCAAGCAAAAGTGTATGATAGGGCTGGCACGATGACCGAGTAGTGTAATGCCTTCGGTCTTCTCCAAGACAGCGCGAACGGCACGGATGTTATCTTGCAGATTGAGAAGTACAGACGGGTTGTTCCGGAGGTAAGTTATTGCCTCCGACCCAGAGGTTGCCAGAAGAGCAGGCATGGAAGCCGAGAACACAAAGGAGGTGCCGTTAATCCGCTGTTCAAAGCATGAGTATAGGGTCATCAATGCGAGCGATTTGTACTTACTTGGTGATCCACTACGATAGCAGAACCAGCGCAGAAGCCACCTGCAGAACAAAGGCCGTGAGCAACAGAGCCTACGAGCATATCGATCTGTGACGCCTGAGGATGTTCGTGTGAGCTATATCCTAACTGGAAGGATCAGGCAACCTACCGGAACGTTGTAGAGCTCTGTCAGACCACGACCGGTTCGACCCATGGTTCCGAAAGAGATGCTCTCATCTAGGATGAGGCGGTACTTGTACTTCAACTTAAGCTCGACCTGCGAACAAAAATTGAGTGAACATGTCACTTGACCGATTTGAATGAAGCAACCAACCAGTTGAGGAAGGTCCACCATTTCGCCGTCGCGCTCAAATATTCCTTCAGTGATGATGAATCTACGCGTGAGAGGACCTTTGCGTTTCTTCCTCTCCTTCTCCACGCTGATGAGGGTGTCCTCGAGGCTCTTGAGGTCATTGTGGTCAAACCAACGAACGGTTGAACGGGAGATTAGAATGCCTTTTTGAATTGCGAAGTTCACGGAACGGTCAGCGACGATGATATCCCCACGCTTGCAAAAGGCAGGAATAACGGACGAAATAGTCGAAAAGCCTTGGGAGTAGAGGATAGAAGCCTCTGTGCCTAGGAACTCGGCGATATCGCGTTCAAGGTCGAGATGGACATCTAATATATATTGCACATTAGCCTCCAATGGCACGTCGCTACCAGCCGAATTCACCAATGGTTCCGTAGAATCCAGGGGGTCCACAGCTTCCGAGGCCATACTTCTGAAGCGTTTCGAGAGCACGTTCCTTGATCTTCTCGTTGCCTGCTAGTCCAGCAAAGTTGAAGCTGGCGAGGTTGGTCACGATTTTACCGGTTGCGAGAAGTTTTGGTTTGGGGCCGTTGGGGCCAGCAATGATTGGCACCGAGTTGAGATCTTTCTGTTCCCATTCGCTGAGAGGTTGTACAAGAGGTTCCGGTGCCCACTCATCCACTAGTTCGTCTATTTCCTGGAAGGATGTAAGTTAGGAACGAGGAACTACTGCGTATAAAACCAAACAACCTTTTCAGAAAACTTGATGAAATGTTTGCCTGACCTATCAGCGCGTGTCCTGGACTGTAGTAGCGTCCTTATAGCAAAAATGACGAGAATAAGCTCGAGAATTGTTCGTCCAGGATCGTTCTGGTGGGAAGACTTGACATATCGTGCAACGACTGCTGAGCCTGGAATTCTATAGAAGCCAGACTCCAGTTTTGACAAAGAGAACGTCAGGAATGAGAGCAAAGGCTCAAGTGCTACGGAGGTCGAGCTTTCCATCGTAGAGAATCGGTTGAGGACGCTGTTGCGGACGTGTGAGCTTGCAACGGTACTGAAGGACTTATATAAGCACGGTATGTATCTCTAGGTCCCATCATAACTAACGTGGTCAGCCAATCGTGGTAAGCGCCTGAATTGCATTAGCCAATTATATTTATTTATCGTTTAACTTTGCCAGCAAGTCGCCAGCGTGGCTAGGGAATTATACGAGAGTCAACCTGAGTCAAATGAACTGATTACGACCTGAGCAGGTTGGCGGAAGAAGTACTTAATATGACGCGGGACTGACGCGGGCTTGTTTTATTTTGAAAAAGGCCAATGTACGGATAAACTGTACATTGGCTGCAGAGAAAAGTCAAGGAAATTATACATATGAATTCGACAATGACTCTCCCCACTAAAGTGGGACTTGGGGACGACGATGAACGTGTAAAACCACCGCAATCTACATAATCGCCGGCAAGAACCCACCGGTTCACTGATATGCGTCCGACCACTCGTACCCTTACACCTCGAAAGCAGGCCATCGTGACCAGGGACCAGTAATTTCAATAAGATGCCACGTTGCAACCTATTTTGACACTATTATCGTTTTTTTTCAGAAGCTTGGTTATACTAGACCGATTGCTGACCCCGGCCAGAGTGGCAATGAGGCATGCATGATCCTCGAGCCGGGGCGGTCATTGGCAAGTTCGTCGATAAGCCCGAATAGTATGTGGCGAGTTATGGATTTCACTGATAGAATTAAATCGATTGCGCTATGACTCATTGTGATGATGTGGCCTATCCTCACCAAGGTCAAATATAAGGCACTTTCGCGAATATCGATGTCCAGCTGGTCCGCGGTTGTACATGGGAACCAGCATGATCCTGAACTGGGACATCGGCCCTCTTGTCATGCCTGGTTTCGCATGGACCACGTTTCCCGACCTCCCAACGTACAGGACAGGCGTGATCGCGTGATCCTTGTCGGGCTTGCTCGTTGCATTGCCATGGTCATGGTGTGGAAGCAGTTAGCTGGGGGAATTTCACCTTATGCTGTCTTATTTTTGAAAGTCATCGGACACGTGCAGTGAACAGAGTTTTCATCTGGCATATGGTGCGGTGGCCACTTCAGTTCTCATCGTGAGTTGCTTGAGCACCAGAATTATTGTCGTGTTAACAATTCGACAGTACTTTGGGATCCCTCTCCTTGCTGGGACTATCAAGTGCTTCGCAGTCATGCGACTGAAATTCTTTGAACAGACATCTGTGCCACAATCTTCCCCTCTCGCTCTCGTTAGTCTCCTGTATACCATCATCGTTGTGTTTGCATACCAAGGACACCACATCGTCCAGAATCTTGGTGTTTTTCCCGGGTATTCGTACCAATGATCCTGTACTTCATCATCATGTGGACGTCAGCCTTCGCGCTTGTTTCTTCCTTGCTCGCCGAGAATTTCGCCAAGGAAATACGGAAAATAGGCAGTGGCGCAGGCGTTCACTGCAGGAAGCAACAATTTCGCGCGTATCCCTGGGCTAGTTTATGAATGATATACTCATGTAGTGCATTGTGTAGGGGCTTGCGGTCGCAGTAGCCATCGCGGTGTACGGAGTAGGGTCAGACCAGGCATTAGCAGCGACCATTGGCCCGCTGGCAGAAGTTCCTGTGCTTCTTGCGCTGATCTGGGTAGCGCAATATTGGCGTGTTAGACTACGGTGAGGGTCACCTGAAGCGCAGTGTGGGAACATGAAGGCGTAGTCCGCGATGAGGTCCCATTCCTGGCTAGACGAGTACTCGAGAACAGGGCCATAGACACTTGGATGCCTTGTAAACTAAGGTCATGTTCGGTCAGGCCCTCGGCCGAACCCATACGAGGCTCTTATGTCACCTGATACTGGTAG